>BSBK01007993.1:0-537500 GCA_027943335.1 Chamaecyparis obtusa | reverse complement strand
CAAAGGAATAGGGGTTAGTACTAAACAACCCAAATCAATTAGCATAAGAAACCTCACTAAGAAATATTTCTCATACTAATATCATATTTGGAAAGCTATAATAAAAACATAAATGATTACATAAGAAATACAACAGAAACACTATAAATAACATAGCTTCATGATCCAGTCCTACTAGCATGAAAGCAAAAAGAGAGAAAGGAGAAAGTGATTACCTCACCCAGTAAGATGCCCACCTTACCGTGAATCACCTTGGAGGGAGAGCCCAATAGGTTCACCCATAAACAATGCTTACAATTATAATGCATCTTCTCATGGCTTCTAGAATACCCATAGATCTACCTTCTTGTCTCACTATGAATATGAAATGGGTGTCTCCTCAGGATTTAGTAACTTATGTGTGTTACCTTCGGAAGATTTAGCATATTGGAAATGTGTGTCCCTTCAGGATTTAGAAACTTATGTGCATTACCTTTAGAGGATTTAGCATATTTGAAATTGGAAATGCATGTCCCTTTAGGATTTAGCAAATTATGTGCATTACCTTCCAAGATTTAGCATATGTAAAATTGAATAATGCATGTCTCTTCAGGATTTAGCAACTTATGTGCATTACCTTCCAAGATTTAGCATGCGGCAAAACAAAAGGTTAGAACAAAAATGAAAAATATAAAATGAGGGAGGCCATATATATGCCCCCTCCTTAAGATGGAAAAACCATACTATTTTGACATGTTAAGGAAAGAAAATAACAAGGATAAAGCCTTCTTCAACAAAAAGACAATATCCATAGACAATACCCACTCTAAGCCAAGAAGGTCACAGCTCCTATGAGGCCATGGAAGGGACAAATGCAAAGAGATATCATGCAAAAAGTGAAAAAGTAACCCTTGTGAGGGATAGCACACTATTTAGTTTCCAAGGTAAGAGATATATCAACCATGGAAACCCAATGTCAAACAATGAAATAGGTTGTGATCAAGGACATAGATCCTTAATGAAAACCAAAATTTTCATGTATGATCGGATATCACATAATAGATAAATACTTCTTAACCAAGGAAAGAGGTGAATTCTGGGAAGACAGAGAAGAAGGAGATGACATCCTTGCCCCCCAAGTGTAGGAACAAAGATGGAAGGGGGCCTATTATATCACTCACAACACTATGCAAGACAACGAGCCCCCAAGAATTAGGCTAACATTGTTTACATAATGTGAAGCTCTATAATAGGAACATAAATGTTATTTAGAGAAAATGGGATTGAAATACAAGTCATTTCCACATGATATATAAATAACCTTACTATCTAATGGGTGTGAAAATGTGCTTTGTTTTTGTACATTCTTTTTACATTCTTGCCTTGCTTTAAGCCTATCTTAATTCCTATTATGCCATTAATCATTCAAGAATATAATGCATTTAATAAAGTTTTAAGGTATGAAATATTTATTGAAAAGTGGATGGTTAGAGCAGAAATAATGATACATCATGGTTTATTCTATTACAGGAACTAAAAATGCATGAGTGGATATGGAGCTAGCCACCTAGTTGGAGAAGTAGTTCGAAGGCTATCATTTTGCTATGTTATTTTGGGCAATCAGTTTTAAATGTTTGAACAGATCGATTTACAGTCTTATGTTATTTTGGCCAAGTTGTTTTGTAACCAAATGAAATCTGGATCTATCTATGTTTAGGATGAAGGCCTTCAGCCATTATAGTTTAGATATTAGTCAGTTAGATATTTTGAACCTATATAAGAAAGTGTTAAAATCACAAAGATAGTGTGTGTGTGGATGTGTGATATATAAAGGCTCTGTTAAAATTCTCTCTCTGAGTTTTTGGCATTGGAAATGTGGAATCTTTGTAGCAGCATGTGTTAATTTAGTTCTCACCATGTGAACTAGAGGAAGGGCCCCCTCTCAGGAAACTTGGTGAGATCAATCTAGTTTTAGATGTTTATTTTATATTTGCTGTATAATCTCTTCTATTAAATTCTGAATGTGTGAATATTAATTAGTGTGACTATTGTGTGTACAAAATTAGATTATTACTTTGTTATTAAGGTTTAAATGTGGGACTTCATTTCTTATCATCTCCTTGCTCTGTTCCAAATATACTACAGTCATTCATTCATTATTACACCATTATCATTCGTACACCATTCTCAATTACCATAATTCCATAATAAATCCTTAACCACGTTACATACCAAATAACTTCCTGTTGCAAATTCTTACTCCACCTCACGTAACTACCAAGCTCCTATTGCAATTTTTCCTACCTCCTATCGCAAATTACTCTATTTCACAAGAGTTCCTACCACAAACCAATTCTTATCACTTTTCATTCTGCATTACTGAAGTCCCGATTCCTGAGTTAGTGTTAATATTTGATTATATCCCTTAAGGAATTCAAATGATTAAAATAGATGTGTGATTATTTAATTATAGATGAGATTAGTAATGTTTTCTTAGATTAAAACCTTCATTACTTATAGATCATGCTTTCATTTGATGTGTGGTTTTACATGTAGTATTCATTCATATACATTCGACTTGTATAATTCTAATTTAGATATTTTCTTTAAATTGCATCTCATCCCCACTTAACTCGTTATCTTCATCCCTTCGGTAAATTGCCCCAATATCTTTCAATAGTCTACGACCCCGGATTGACATTCAATAGGAGTAAACTAAATGTCCAAAGCAAAACCAAATCTTAAGTTAATTTGAAACACAGTTTTACCCAACATTTTTGGCACCGTTTCTGGGGGAAGATATTAAAGGCGTGAAGTCGTAGCAAGTTAAGTTAGGAACAGTGTGCCCTTGAGAAGTCTTGAGCAATTTTTGACCTTGCTTAGGATAGTACCTTTGGTTTGCACTACAGTAAATCATTTAAGTGCATGAATAGACCTAGAGATAGTCAAGGCAAGTTTGTTAAGAAAGAATTAGTAGGTAGTTCAAAAATTCAAAAACAATAAAAAGAGAAGAGGTCATTGAATAACAAACCCAAACCAAACGAGGAGGCCAATTCATAGCCACCTTCATAGTCTGACTTCCCTCCTACATCCTCTGAAATCTTTCAACAATTCAAAGACTCATATGATATTAGGTGTAGTAAATCTCAGGATTTACCGGAGAAACCTTTTACAACATATTACACACCTTGGGCAACACAAGTTTTAGGGGAAATCATGGGTGATAATGCAGGAAATGTGGGGGAAGGAAATAGTGCTAGTAATGCCATTTTCCAACACAATACGACCTTTGAATTTCCCATTTGACCTCCTGAGGATAATGCCCCTATGAAAAATATCCCTCACTCAACACTTCCTATATTTAGAGGGCCAACCTCTGAGGATCCTGAAATGTTCCTATTTAAATTTAATGTCCTTTTTAATAGCTATGATTACCAAAATGATGTACAAAAATTAAAGCTCTTCCCAACCACATTGAAAGATGCTGCATTATGATGGTTTACGAGTCTTAGGGACATTAGAACATGGGATCAAATGAAAGAAGCTTTCCTAGAAAAATACCAGGAGTATTGTAAGACTAAGGAAGTATGGGATGAAATATTTCGCATGACTCAACGGGAAGATGAGTCAGTTGAAGATTTCCTAGAGCATTTTGCCTTTAGTTTACAACTCTCAAGACACCCTAATTTAACTATAGACACTATCAAAATTCTCTTTCTAAGAGGGATTCATGATGAAACCATGGATGCCTTAAATTTGATTGGTAAAGGTGATATTTTTAAAATGCCCTTTGATGATATTTGTGACATATGCAGGAACTATTCACGATCTCATAGATCTATTCGTGGACCTTCACGTAAGTTTTCCACCATGGGTAATGCATCAGGTATCTCCAAGTGAGAAATTTGTAACTTACTTGAAGACCTTAAAACTGATTTATTAAATCACATGGGCAAGCAAATTGACACTTTGTATACTTGCAGGAAACAAGAAGAAGCTGAAAAGGCCTTGGTAGTATACTGCCCAACTTGTCATAAGAAGCATGGACCAGAAGATTGCCCTTATAATCAGACTCATGCTGCATCCCTTGAGGAAGCTAGCAAGACTTCAACACTACTCCCATTTCTTGAAGGGAATGTTCCTATGGAGTACACTGAAGAACCAGTTTACTATATGGCTCCATGATGCCCATTTCCACCTAGAGGGTTTTCTAATGAACATTTTTCGGGACCATCTCAATAATTTTCCCGCCAAAGTCCATGGTATGGTGGTTGGCAACAACCTTAGCCTTATTCTCAATGGCCCCAAACTTTTCAACCTAGTACACAACCGTCGCATCAAGCATGGAGGCCACATGCACCACAATTTTTGTATCCACCTCCACAACCTTATACACCACCTTATTTTCCACAACAATCCTTTCCACCACCACCAATGATAAGTCCCTATCAACAACCTCAACAATTTCTTCCTCCAATACCTTCATCTTCTTCAAGTCCACCTTTAAATCCACCACAACTGCCTAGACCCACATCCATGCCAACTCAATCGAATCCAAATCCCAACAACAAACCTCCTCAGCCCGTATATAATAATGAGGTGGTAAATTACCCTACTTATCCAATCAATGTAGTTGAACTGGAAGGAGTTCAGTTAAGGTCAAGAAAGGCTCTCCAAGGGCCAACTATCACAAAAATTGAAGAAGAAGATAAGGAGGACATTCCAAAGGAACCTCCCTTTCATCTTCCTTTTCCTAAGCACTTGCTTTCTAAACCTGTACCAAAGGAACATATACAAACTAAGTTTGATTTTATGAATGAACTCAAGAATGTTAACATCAAAATTCCTCTTTTGCAGGCTCTTAAGGATATTCCAGTATACAATAAAATAGTACGCGAGTTATGCACCCAGTGACAGAGGAAGAAGGAAGATCCAAAGACTGTTCAAGTTATTGGACAGTTAGCTGAATTGATGTTGGGGAATATAACCATTCCAAAATATGCAGATCGTGGTAGCCCTGTTATACAGGTAAGTATCGGTACAATTGTTATTCCTAACACACTTGTAGATCTAGGTGCTGCTATAAATGTGATGACCAATGAAACAAAAATCAAATTATCTTTGGATGGACTTAGACCTACTCCTACAGTGCTTCAGATGGCTGATCAATCCTTAGTTAAACCAGAGAGGGTTATAGAAGATGTTGTTCTTTCCATTGATAGTTGGGATTATCCAACTGATTTTATGATTTTGCAACCAAAAGCTAAGTTGGGGGGATATCCTTTAATTCTAGGGAGACCCTGGTTAGCAGCTGCCAATGCCCACATCAATTGTTGGTCAGGTAATATGGTTATTTCCAATGGAGAGAAAACAAAACAATTGACCTTATATCCCCCTGCTCACCCCTTGTTGGACACAGAAGATCCTGCATGGATTGATAGTGATCTAGAAGATTCAATACCAATCCTTGCCATCAAGCAAGTCCATCACCTAGAGGAGCCTACCGAGGACACCATTTTGCTGAACTTTCTTCAGAATAGGTATGAGTCCAATGATATCTTAGAAACTATGGTTTTTCCTTCTCATACAACTATTGATTGTCCTTTTGGGAATTTTCCCCTTATTAGCAATCCTCAATCTATCAAACACTTTTTCATTTTACACCAGCTTTTGCCACATCAATGTTTGTATAGTCCATTATTATCTTTAGATAAACTAGGAACATCAACAGAACTCATTCTTAATACTCCTACACCTTCGAAACCTATGGAGATTTTACCAGGATGTACCCTCAATATTAATCCAGAGTTAACACCAACTCAAGTCAAAGATCTCATAGGTGTGCTCAAAGCACATAAAGATGCATTTTCATGGGAGTATCAAGATATGTGAGGTATTCAACCATACACTTGTATGCACCACATTTACATTGAAGAAGGAAGTCACCCTGTTCGACAACCACAATGAAGACTTAATCCTGCTTTACATGACATAGTTAAGGAAGAGCTTCACAAATTATTGAATGTTGGTTTTATATATCCTATCTCAACTAGCAGGTGGGTATCTCCTTTGGTTGTTGTTCTAAAGAAAAATTGTAAGTGGCATATTTGTGTTGATTATAGAGCTTTAAATAAAGCTACTAAGAAGGATCACTTTCCATTACCCTTTATTGATCAAGTTTTGGATACTCTTGCAGGGAAATGATTCTTCTCTTTCTTGGATGGATTCAGCGGGTATAATCAAATCCGCATTGCCCCGGAAGATCAAGATAAGACCACTTTCACTTGTCCATGGGGAACTTTTGCATACAATGTTCTTCCTTTTGGATTATGTAATGCCCCTACTACATTTCAATGGGCAGTATTAAGCATCTTTGCTGATCTAGTTAATGATTGTGTAGAAGTTTATATGGATGATTTTACTGTTCATGGGAATACTTTTGAAGAAGCCAGAAATAACTTGGAGAAAGTACTTAAAAGATGTATTGACACCAACTTATCACTAAGCCATGAGAAGTGTCATATGTTAATGACTGAAGGAATTGTCTTAGGTCACCTTATCTCCTCAAAAGGTATCTAAGTCGATCCCAAAAAGGTCCAAATAATCCAAGACCTCCCTATACCTTCAACTCAGAAAGATGTTAGGAGTTTCCTTGGTCATGCTGGATATTACAGGAGATTTATTGAAAACTTCAGTAAGATTGCTTCTCCTTTATTTGCTTTGTTAGGAAAAGATGTTGTTTTCACTTGGACTCCTGAGTGTCAAGAAGCTTTCGAGACTATTAAGAATAAACTTGTGACTACTCACATCCTTAGAGGCCCTAATTGGGAATTACCATTCCATATTCATACTAATGCTTCTGATTTTTCAATGGGAGCAGTACTCAGACAAAAAGAAGACAACCTATTCTATTCCATTTACTATGTCAGCAAGAACTTCATTGGTACCGAGGTAAACTATACAGTAACTGAAAAAGAATTTTTAGCTGTTGTTTATGCTATTAATAAATTTTGGCATTATATTACTGGTTATAAAGTGTTTGTTCATACTAATCATTCAGCAATTCAATTTCTAATGAATAAACCCGTGGTAACTGGTAGAGTTATTAGATGGTTACTTTTATTACAAGAATTTGATGTCACTATACTTGATAAGCCTAGTCGAGAAAATGTGGTTGCAGATTTCTTATCTCGGTTACAACAATCAGATAGTGAATCTGTTCTTGTTGATGATATGTTTCCTGATGAACACCTCTTTTCCATTTCCACCAAGAGTTCATGGTATGCCAACATTGCCAACTATTTGGTTACATGCAAGTTTCTAGCACACTTTTCTCCTTGAGAACATCAGAAGTTGATCAGCCTGAGTGGATAGTATACATGGATCAACGGTCTTCTCTTCCATACTGGCATTGATAACATTATGCATCAGTGTGTCCCTAAAGAGGATGTCTTTGATATTCTACGTGCCTGCCATGCTGAACCTTGTGGAGGACACTTTGCTGCTCAACAGACTGCTCAAAAGATTCTTACTGAGGGATATTACTAGCCTACACTCCATAAAGATTGTAGGTGTTATGTTCATCATTGTGATCAATGCCAGTGAATGGGTCATCCTACTCATTCTGATGAAATGCCACTCCATCCTCAGCTCTCTATTGAACCTTTTGAGAAGTGGGGTCTTGACTTTGTGGGCCCTATCAATCCACCTTCTAATAACAAAGAATACATTCTTGTTTGTACTGATTATGTTACCAAGTGGGTTGAAGTAATTGCCCTCAAGCATGCCCGTGATATCAAAGTTGCTACCTTCTTGTACTCTAAGATTTTCACCTGCTTTGGTGTTCCACAAGAGATTACTATGGATCAAGGACCTTAGTTCACTTTAGATCTCATTGTTGCATTAGTCAAAGAGTATGAAATCCATCAATGGAAATCATCGCCCTATCACCCTCAAGCAAATGGACAGGTAGAGGTCACTAATCGGGAACTGGAGAATATTCTTACCAAGACTGTTGCTCTTCATAAGTGTGATTAAGCCACATGGCTTCCTGAAGCTATATGGGCCTATCGTACAATGTGGAAGACTACCACTGGTCTGACCCCTTATGAGATGGTCTATGGTAAGAGGGTTGTTCTTCCTATTGAGTTTGAGATTAAGACTCTTTGAACCACACTTCAACTCAGTTTGAGTCTCTCTGATGCTCAACGGGAACACCTAACACAACTCCACTCCTTGGATGAACTCCATCAAGATGCACTCCTCCATACTAAACTTGTCCAAAATCAATGAGCACTTTGGCACGATAAACATATTCATCAATGTTCTTTTCAACTAGGTGATTGGGCACTTTTGTATGATTCTCAGTTTCAGGATTTCAAAGGTAAATTCCATACTCATTGGCTAGGTCCCTATGAAATTTCCCATGTCTTTGATAATGGTGTTGTACAACTTTGCACTATGGATTCAGAGCGTCGCACACTTCTTGTCAATGGGCATCAACTCAAATTATACTGGAGGCCTTTGTCAAAGGAGGCATTCTCTCTTGTTGTCACCGAGGAACTCACCATGGTTCCCCTTGGTTTCCTCTAGCATTACTAGAATATATATATTCTCTAAAAAAAAAAAAAAAAAAACAGAACAAAAAAAAAAGAAAAAAGGATCCAATAATGAAAACCAGTCTCTGGTGTTGTTGGCCAACTATTGGTTGACAACTGGGTAATCCAGCAATCGGTAGTTGTTAGACTCTCTTGTAGTGAAAACTGGTTTGCTAGTGCTTCTAGGCAGCACTTGATTGAAAACCAGTTTCTCGGTGGTCTTGTGTCGTATGTAAATAAAATAAATAAATAGAAAAATAAGTTAAAAAAATAATAAAAACATAAAAAATAAAAAAGATGAATCACTGTTGGTTGCGACAGGAGGTTTCCTTGTTCCTGTCGCCCTTCTCTTACTGTTGCACAAGTAACCACCCTCCCACACTCATCTCTGGCTAATGCGACAGGAGGTTTCTTTGTTCCTGTCACCCTTCTCTTGGCACCCTTTCCTTGTGACCCTCCTATCACTCCAAGTTTTGTAGTGTACTCCAACGCTATGCCTGCCATGTGTTCTTGACCATGATCTTTTGTTTTAAGGACCGTTCCTTCACATCTTTTTGCTGTGGGTCCTTATTTACTCCTCTCAAGTGCCCACTGTCTCTTTCCTTGGGATTGGCAGCCCCCTCCTTTGCTTGCTGGATGATCTTCTTGGATTTGCTGACATCTTCAGATCTGCCTTCCTTGCTATTGACACGTCAAGAAGTATTTTCTTACTTTATGCTTTGTTTTATGTATTTTATTCTTTCGATGATTACTTGGCATGACCGGGATGGATCAACTGCTTAAGTTGGGGCAGATTTTTGTGCCAGGTCATTCTATTTTTCTCTCCATGTATTCTCATGAGTCCTTTTGGGTTATGATATTAATTATGATCCCCTTTCCATTATTATCATTTGTGAGTTCTGTGCCAAGTCACTTCTCACAACGAAGTCCTTTGTACTAATATTAATTATAGATCACCTTACCATTATTACTGCTTTTGATGGTACCGTTTCCATTTATTCTATTCGCTGTTGCTAAAATTATTTGCACTTCATGTCATTTTCACTTGTTTCCTACTATGTTAAACCTGCTTGAATCCTGTCGCTTGTCATCATGGGGGAAAACATCTTCATTTTGAACCAGAGTCATTGGATAAGTTGAATACTGATGAGGAAGCATTAAAAATTTTCATTTATTCTAGATGGACAAAGTTCTTTGAGCGTTTAAATGGGTTTGATGCTACCATAGCTGTGAAATTTGCTACAGGATTTTAGGGAACTAATGGTACAGTCTGAGGCCTACAATTTCCTGTGGATTTGCAGACTATTGCAACAGTCACCGGCCTACCTCAAATTGGTGACCATTTCTTTCCCAATCCGTCATCGAGGGTTACAAATTTAAAGCTTCATAAGAAGCAGTTTCTTCAGCGAGGTGAGTCAGTTGAGAATGTCCAAGGGCAAGGGGTAGCGCGGAAATCACTTCTGAAACCATGGGATGTTGTTGCCAAGTCTTTAATTCATTATATCACTTGCGAAGGATGCTTCAAGTATGTATTTTCCCACCATTTTTGCCTCATGTTACATTTGTGATATGGTGTTTTTGTTAGTCTTCCATATTACCTCTTTTGCTCCCTGAAGTAGTCCTATGACTAGTACAACTAGGTTCATGTTGATTCCTTGGCTCACCATGGATTAATTAAGCTCATTATTGACCATAACCTTCGTTTGGCTCAACCAGTTCTAGAATGGGATGCATTTGTGAACCAGACCCATAAAAAAAACCCTCAACCTCCTGCCGCTGATAATACCCTTAAAGCTGGCTCTTCCAAAAAGTGGTGTTTGAAACCCTCAGGCTCATAGAAACAAAAATCCCCAAAACCTAAAATTTCTAAAAAGAAGACGGGAAATGAAAACCCAAATCCTAGCCCACATCCTACGGTTACTCATCTGAAACAACATACCCCTAATAGGTTACAAGGATTAGCTGAAGCAATTGGGTCCATATGTGATATGGAAATTCTAGGAACAGAGCCCCCTCAGAAAAAAAAAATGATCAGCTCTTAAGAAGATTGAGAAGTCAACAGCGTAGGAACAAAAAGCAACAGCAACAAAAAGAGGGCTTTACTATTGAGGATCTAATTTCAGAAGAAGAGGAGGTACATGAACAAAGAACTGAAGAAGAAATAGAACACCATGTGGATGTTGCTTACTTCAGTGGAGAAATTGGCAAAGAAATTGGGGATGAGATTCCACAATGTAATATGAATATTCAGCCTATTGAAGATGAGGGCGCTATAGGAAATCAACAAGAGAATCCTGAGATTGAAAAATTACAGGAAGATGCTCAGCAACCACCTGAAGAGGTATACCTTGCTTCTTATGAGGAAAATACTCCACAAGATGAGGCCATAATAAAGGAACATCCAACCACCAATACTAATATAATTCATTATCAAGATACACAAATTGAGCATCCTCTTTATGAATCCGCTCTTGCAGTGATCAAGTCTAGTAGTAATACATCCCCTATCACTTTTATAGTTTAGAATGATCCAATTGTTACAGGAATGGGTGGAACTCATGGATTTCCTGAAGTAGAACATGGCATGTTACTTCTCTTTAATATACAGTTATGGCAAATTGTTACTCAACTCCAACAATCCAATCAGCAGCTACAGTTACAATTGCAAGCACTTTTTTCTTAGAACAGGGGAGCCACTGATATAACTGAAGATGAAGAGAATATAGAGATACTAAATGTCAAGCCTATTGGATCCGGCCAACCACCTCATTTGCATGAGGACATGAAAAATCCTTAAGTTGGGGGGAAATGATGGGTGTGCAAATGTGCTTTGTTTTTGTACATTCTTTTTACATTCTTTCCTTGCTTTAAGCCTATCTTAATTCCTATTATGCCATTAATCATTCAAGAATATCATGCATTTAATAAAGTTTTAAGGTATGAAATATTTCTTGAAAAGTGGATGGTTAGAGCAAAAATAATGATACATCATTGTTTATTCTATTACAGGAACTAAAAATGCATGAGTGGATATGGAGCCAGCCACCTAGTTGGAGAAGTAGTTCGGAGGCTGTCATTTTGCTATGTTATTTTGGGCAATCATTTTTAAATGTTTGAACAGACTGATTTACGATCTTATGTTATTTTGGCCAAGTTGTTTTGTAACCACATGAAATCTAGATCTATCTATGTTTAGGATGAAGGCCTTTGGCTATTATAGTTTAGATATTAGTCAGTTAGATATTCTGAACCTATATAAGCAAGTGTTAAAATCACAAAGACAGTGTGTGTGTGGATGTGTGATATATAAAAGCTCTGTTAAAATTCTTTGTCTAAGTTTTTGGCATTGGAAACGTGGAATCTCTATAGCAGTGTGTGTTAATTTAGTTCTCACTACGTGAACCAGAGGAAGGGCCCCCTCTCGGGAAACTTGGTGAGATCAATCTAGTTTTAGATGTTTATTTTATATTTGCTATATAATCTCTTCTATTAAATTCTGAATGTGTGAATATTAATTAGTGTGACTATTGTGTGTACGAAATTAGATTATTACTTTGTTATTAAGGTTTAAACATGGGACTTCATTACTTATCATCTCCTTGCTTTGTTCCAAATATACTACAGTCATTGATTCCTTATTAAACCATTATCATTCGTACACCATTCTCAATTACCATAATTCCATAATAAATCCTTAACCATGTTACATACCAAATAACTTCCTATCACAAATTCTTACTCCACCTCACGTAACTACCAAGCTCCTATTGCAATTTTTCCTACCTCCTGTTGCAAATTACTCTATTTCACAAGAGTTCCTACTGCAAACCAATTCTTATCACTTTTCATTCTGCATTACTGAAGTCCCGATTCCTGAGTTAGTGTTAGTATTTGATTATATCCCTTAAGGAATTCAAATGATTAAAATAGATGTGTGATTATTTAATTATAGATGAGATTAGTAATATTTGCTTAGAATAAAACCTTCATTACATATAGATCATGCTTTCATTTGATGTGTGGTTTTACATGTAGTATTCATTCATATACATTCGACTTGTATAATTCTAATTTAGATATTTTCTTTAAATTGCATCTCATCCCCACTTAACTCGTTATCTTCATCCCTTCGATAAATTGCCCCAATATCTTTCAATAGTCTACGACCCCAGATTGACATTCAATAGGAGTAAACTAAACGTCCAAAGAAAAACCAAATCTTAATTTAATTTGAAACACAGTTTTACCCAACACTATCAATGAGCTACCTAATCTTATAATGTAAAGCTTGAAATTCCTTAGTAGAGTGATCATGAGATATATGATATAAACAAAAAGGAAGAGTCTTCAAGTATGGACTACATTTTTTTTTTGCATTTAGGTCTAGTAATCATCTTAGCATGAAGGAGTTTGGGCAAAAGAACTTCTTGGTCTAATTCCTTCATAGTTTCATCATGTTTTGACGTGTTATTTGAGATGTTGTTAACATTGATTTTTTGTTGAGGATTAAATCCAAATCCATAAGAATGCTCATTCCCCCCAGTATATAAGGGCATTTGAATTCCCTTGTTATGCTTACCATATCCTTGACTATTAAATCCTTGTTTAACTAGGAAATGATAACCAGGACCATAACGAGAAGCCATATCAGAAGGAGTCAATGAAACTTCAGTAGTCACTAGGTCATCATTAGTAGGTTTGATATGTTCATTGTGGGTAGAAGCAATGACATTTTATTACTAAGGGTGTTAGAATTAGAAGTAAAAACATGTTCAAATTCTCTTTTTTGCTTCATAAAATCAAGATCATTAACCTTATACTCTCCAATAAATGTAGGAGTAAAGTCCAAGGTTCCCCAATCATCACCAGGAAGAGCATTAGAGGAAGAAGAATTACAATTAGGAACATGAGTAGTGTGGGTTTGAATATTCAAACAAGGATTCGATGAATCATCTACATGAATTGTATACATCTCATTACTATGTATAAACTTGACTTTATGGTGAAGGGTGGAAGGGATAGCATGCATCTCATGCAACCAAGGTCTACCCAAAAGAAGGTTATAATTGAGAGGTCTAGGCATAACATGAATAGGTGTATTCAAGATGACCCGACCTACTTTGATAGGTAAGTTAATGATGCCTAAAGTATTCTTAGCAATGTTATCAAAGACACGTATAGGAACATTGTCAAGTTGAATAGTTGAAAGATCAGCGTTAATCGCTTTGAGCATGTCCATGCTACAAATATTAAGCCTAGATCCATTATGAATCAAGGTCCTACAAATGATACTCTTATTGATAGAAACAACAACCATAAGAGCATCATACTGATTTTGAACTTCCTTAGAAGGTAAATCCTTTTGAGTGAATACAATGTCAGGAGGACCCCAGGTAGCATGCATGCATTGCAAGAAGTTATTGATGTTCTCTTGATTAGGAGGTAGAGTGGGAAGAGTTTTTAGAGCTTTTTGCAAGGCATCATAGTAGGTAGGTGAAGTTTGAAGAAGCTCCCATAAAAAAATCTTGGCAATAGTATTTTGCAATTGGTTTATCAAATCATACTCCTTGCTAGGAAGATGAGGTGGAGGAGGAAGAATGGGTTGAGAAGGTGGTAAAGAAGTAGAAACCACTGGATTAGGTTGAAGGTTATTCCTTGTATGATAAGTGTGAGCTATTGAATCTTGGTCATTGAAAGATTCTAAAGACTCCATAGGTTTACCTTTGATAGTAATGCAAGGACAACCTTTGACAGTCAACAAGGGTTTGGGATAAACCATGTTAGTTGTCTCAACTCTACAAATAGATTCAAAAGAAGGAAGAAAAGAAGACATCCTAGGAGGAGATGAGGTAGAATCTTGATTCTCCATAAGATCATCACTACTAGAGAGATCATTAAGGGAATTCATATCATTCTCTGCTAATGCCTCATCACTAGAAGGAATCTCAAATGGAGGTAAAGCATCTATAATATCATCTTTTTTCTGCTAAAATGTTTGCATAAGATGAGTATGTTTTAGAAAAAGAGTTATCATCATGTATTAATATGTCATCCATTAATAAATCACCCTCATCTATCAAAGATTATTCACAAGGAAGGGATAAATCAATGTCCTTATCCAAGGGATCATCCACAATGGTTTCATGAGGAAAAGAGTAATCAACATCCAAATTCAAAGGTTCATCCCAAATAGGAGGATTATCATCGCTACCAATAAAGCACATTGTAGGATTTCCATAAATCACTATCTTGATCCCTAGAGGGGAGAGATGATAAATTATACTCTAAAGTAGGCTCATAGAAAAGACATATATTAGGAGAAGAATTAACATCAATCCCTAACTCCTCTTTGTAAAGGTCAATTGAAGAGGTTGTGGAGGAGAGTGAAATATGAATAGAATCCATGGAGATCTCATTCAAACAATTTTCATCCTCACTTCCATGTACCTCATTAAGGGATCTATCATCTTTTGTAAGAAATACATCATCAAAGTATTCAAAAAAAAAATCATACATGTTGAACACAAAGTAATACTACAAGCATGAAAAATGTAAATATTTTTGTATTTTGAAAGAAATTTTGTTATTTTTTTGTATTTTTTGAAATACAAATGCAAGAACCTAAAATCTAATGTTAAACAAATGATCTAATACCAAAAAGAAAGATTTGTCTATCACGTGTTCACCAAAATGTATAATGATGGTGAACACACAAGATAAAAAACATAATAGAGCATATAATTCCAAAAAGAAAGGGGTAAGTTTGTCGGGTTCACCAAAATGTATAGGATAAAATATGGATGGGGTCCTAGAACAATGGTTTGCACATAAAAGAGACCCCGAAACTAATATTTTACACATACATTTGAATTCTAAGGGATAGAATGTAAATCTGGAAATACTTGAAATCAGATAAAATAGGATACATACCTCATGATGAAATTAATTTGGAAATACCTATTTTTTGGTGCCTGTGTACAGTTTCGGGCAATTCCACAACCTATTTTAGACTAGAAATTTTGAGACAGAGAAAACCCAAAAAAATTTTGTCTTTCTGGAAGTAGGTAGTCTTTGACCCCGATAAAAGGTCAAAGACTATCCTCAAGATTTTGAATGTCCTCTTTGACTTTGTTCACGGATCTCAGAAGTTTGGTGAAAAGGGTATCCAGATCTGCACTTTAATTCATTGTCCTGCACCTATACCTGCAAGAAAAATGGTTTTGTTTTTTGGGGGAGGGCTTTTCCTTAGTCAAAACCCAGTTTGGAATCAACCTTAATAATGGAATTGAAATAGAGAATGCTAGCAAGTAGTAGAATTAGATATAACAACGAAGCTATGATATTCAATAGATATGCAATTGTATTTCAAATGTAATCAAATATATTGATATGAAAGCTTGAACATAAAATTATCAAATGTAAATCAAAACCTCCATGATTGCATGCTTGGAATCCACCTTGAAGGAAGAATGAATGGATCTTGAATATGTACAAAGGATCTTGAAGGAAGATCTCACCACCATGATGGATAGATCTAGGGTTTGAATGATGAATCATGAATGCTTGAGCCAAATCCCTTCAAAGGCTTGAATGGTTGAATCCTTAATCTTCAATGGAGATTTGAATGAAGAAGAAGACTTGAATGCTTCCTTGAAAATGCTTGAGAGCTTGAGATATGAGATTGCAAAACTTGATGGCTTGATCATGGAAGTGGATGGAAACTAGATGGATAAAATGAGAGAGGAAGGCTTCCTTTTATAGTGATCTAGGGCACAATCCTCTAGAGGGGCCACCTTGGGGAATTAAATTCAAATTAGGCCTAAAACCTTTAGGAATGGACCTAAATTAAATATAATTTAAGAGTTTATCATTTCGGAGATGAAAACAACTGACCCAGAAGTGGGAAAATAGTTCTTTTCGAAACCCGACATCCAGAGATCATGGGACCTTGAAACTTGAACTTGGGGTCAAAGATGAGGTCGAACCTAACCTAGGTTAGGGATGAGATCATCTTTGACCCTCAAGGTCATCCTTGACCCCTGAAGGTCATCCTTGACCTTGAGGTCACAGATCTTAGGGTCTTAGTCTTAAATGCTAGGAAAATATAGCCAAAAAGTTGAAAAAGGGGTAGAATTAGGGAAGAGTGCCAGGAAGAGGCACAAAATCCTATGATGAACATGATAAGGCTAGAAGGACCTATTTTTAAGTCCTACCTAGAAAATAGAGCTTTAGAAGAGGGAAATTTAGGAGAATGCTCGAGATCCTAACCCTAATTTCACCTAGAATGAAGGAATCAAGTGCAAAAAAGAAGTGGAAAATGGGGAAAAAAACAAATCCAAGTAAAGACCAATTCAAGACATTCTACATGACCCAAAACCACTTAGTTGGAGGGCTGAACACTCTTAACATGGAAGTGGTTCCATTTTAAGATGATACAATATGTATATATATATGTATGCATGTCGATTGGTGTTGCAGGATGTAGGTACCAGGCATCGACTCCACTTGGCTATGTAAGTCTAAGCGTGTGTTAAAAATCCTTGAATGGTTGTTGT
The DNA here is from genome assembly GCA_027943335.1 of Chamaecyparis obtusa. Lineage (NCBI taxonomy): Eukaryota > Viridiplantae > Streptophyta > Pinopsida > Cupressales > Cupressaceae > Chamaecyparis > Chamaecyparis obtusa. Next base: position 520,369 of record BSBK01007993.1, on the reverse strand, counting down.
GTAGAGATATTACCAATTTTACTCTAAAGGTTACCAACGGACTTAGATTTCTATTTAGGAGGTTACCCTAGTTGGAGGATTTGAAATGTAGTTTATGTTGTGGTCTTGTGATTTATGATTCGATGTTGTTATGAGATTTACATTGTGAGTTAGAATTTTCCTTATATATATATATATATATATATATATATATATATATATATATATATATATATATATATATATATATATATATATATATATATATATATATATATATATATATATATATATAGACACACACACACACACACACACATATGTTATAATTGATTGTATGTTATATAGGTATGTGTAAATGTGGGTGCACACACATATCCCATGCTTATATAAATAATAATATTTTTATTTTTTATTGATTGTGTAAATGGTAGGTTCTTTATTATAATTAAATAAAGTATATTAATTTATTAAATAAAAAGTGAAAATAGTAATTAATAAAATAAATTCTCTTTGTAGTAAAACTTGCTATCTAGGAGGGAGTTGAACTTGAGACCTCCTAGAAGTTAGGCTAGTTGGTTTCCATGTGTGTTGTATTTTCCTTGAAAGTTATTTGTTTGCCTTTCTTGTTATGGTTTTCTATTAAATCTTTTTTAATTAAATTTATTAAAACTTTGTTAAGTTCTTACGGGAATAATTGGTTTCATTTTTCAACCAACTATGGAAGTTGGAGAAGTTTCTTCTCATAAAGAAACTCCTCGGACCACATAGTTGGGGGATAAATAATTGAAGTTTTTGTGTAGTTTAAAAAAGGAGAATTTATGGAAGATTTTTGAGTTGTCTGTAATTATTTTTTTAGAAATTTATTTGAATTTTCTGAGTCTCTATTTAGTGAAGCCAAGTGTGTATGGATTTCTAAAGTTTGATTGCAAATTGAATCTTTCCAGGAGGCTATCTACTCAAGGATTGAAGATTTGCAGAGAGTCTCCAGCCAAGGGCAGAGGATTCTCTGCAGGACCTAAGGTAGTGTTTGAACTGGGAAGAATATGTTGGCAATTTGGCTGAGGTATGTACATGGATGTTGTCATTATGGAAACATATGTTCCCTATGAAGATTGCATAAGATGGAAAGTAAGTATGGAAGATCGTAGACCAAAATTGTCTAAGTATGAAACAGTGTTTTTGACAGAGCACCTGATACAGTTTGTTTTGGTGACATTCACTGGACCATGATCAGAGTTTGCACAGTTGAACATAGATTCTATGGTGTCTAAGGATACCCCATCTCAGTGCACAAAAGAGTACGGATAGTATGGACAAAGTTATTATTTTTTTACCGATGATAAAGTACAGCCGACAGAGCAATTTTGAAGGTAGAACTAGTAAATGAATTAAGGGGTTATTTTTCTTGTCAAAATAATGACTTAATATTATAACAAGATGAAATACTAGATGTTTACTCTTGGATAAAGATATGCAAGCTGACTAGAGAAAGATATTATGTTTGTATCTTGTATAAATAAAGATGTACTGAACATACTTGAAATGTAACTTGTGATAGTTGTATATTGTGATAACAGTGAAAGTTGGTGATGTGAAGTTGTAAGTAGTACCGTATTATCATCAGTAAATAGTTGTATTACTTTTTTGGGTAGTGAGCTCATCTGGTAATTAGGTTTTGTATCTACAACTCCTAATAGGGTTGAGGCTTCTAACAAGGCCTATAGTCCCTTAACTAGGATTGATACACTATATGTTTTTAATAGACTCCTAATAGGGTCAACATCCTTAACAAGATATCTTTTGATTAGTGGATCTTTGTGGGTACCATCCCCACTAGGGTTTTCCCTTGGCCAGTGTTTCCTCGAGAACATATCATGTGTTATGAGTTCTTTAGATTTACTATTATGTATGCTATTTAGTTTCTTATGCTTTAAAGTAATCTGTTATATCCATAAGTGGGCAAAAGTAAAAGTTTGTGAAACACTGATTCACCCCCCACTCTCAATATTTCCTATTTCTAAAAATTGGTATTAGAGCTTAGTTACTTATAGACGAAACATTCAAGGAAAGCCTAGCAGCTTGAGTAAGATCTCTATGGATATGGATTAGTTACAAAAGAATCTTGAAAAAGCTCTTGAACAAATTGATATGCTTACTTATGAAAGAAACACTCTGAAAAGAAAGTATGATGATGCAAAGAATCTTATTGACAAATTGAAAGGTAAGATAGAAGATCTAAAATCTGAGAAGGAATCTAAAATTCTTGTTGAAGATTTTGATGATTTAGAAAAAGAAAATTTAATCCTTAAACATGAGTTGAAGATAGAAAATCTAAAGCTTAGCTTGAAAGATGGAAATTACAATTTAAAATCTAAGAATGAAAACTTGTATAATGAGAATGAAGATCTAAAATCTAAACTTGGCAAGGTAACATTTGAATTTGATAACGTCAAATTGCAGTATGATGAACTTGAGAAATACAACAAGATTGTGAAAGGTGAATTGACTCAATCCAAACAACAACTTGAGAGGCTATATTCAAATAGTGTAAAGATTAATGAGCAAGTATCTTATGGAAAACCATTCTATGACAAAATTGGTCTTGGATTTAACATATTGAAGATAGTTAGTGAAAGCAAGAAACCAGATCTGAATGTATGTGAAAACAATGAAGAAAAGAAGTTAGATGAGAACAAATTTGAAGATGCACCTAAGCAAGAAGAATCACCAAAGCAAGAAGATGCAACAAAGTAAGAAGAACCACCAAAGCAAGATGAACCATCCAAAGGTATGTAAAGAGAATTCAAAGGTAATACTATTCGTCATATGAAGAGAGATTGTATAGGTAAACAATTCAAACCTCTTAATGGATATTATTATAATTGTCATGGTTTTGGACATAGAGCTATTGAATGTAGAAGATCTAAAGTTATTGAGAATAATTACAATAGTAGAATGCCTAGAAATAATAACAATGCAGATCAGAGATCAACTAAAGACATGAAAAGAGGAAATGGAATAGTATGTTATAGATGCAACAAAATTGCACATATTGCTAAAAATTGCAGGAAACAAATCAATCAGCAAAAACCTAGATAAGGAACCAATGGAATCATTTGTCATATATGTAACAAGATTGGACACACATCAAGATTTTTCAGAATGAATAATGGAGGTTATCATCATAACCCTAACCCTAGAAACTATGCAAGAAGGAATGAAAATGCAGGAAATAAAGAGAAAGGTTGCTATAGCAATGAAGATGAAGTAAAATTTGTTAAAGGTACAGATCAAGAAGGTATGTTCAGCACTGAAGGTAATTAGGAAAGTAATGTATCTGATGGTAAGAATGAGTCCTTATCTAACCCTTCTTTAAGCACTTGAATTATGTAAATTTCTATAGTTTAGGAACTTAGAATTACTGTAGAATTAGATTTTGAATGAGTTAAGTTTTGCATAGTTAGATGAAGGTTTTTTACGTTATACTGATGCTATGGCTAAGTGTGCAAAAAGAAATATTGTGTTTTGGGAGGTTGCGAGAAGATTTATGGTTGCAGGTTTATAGAATCAGCTTTTGGCATTTTAGCAGTAAAAGAATTGAATGCGATGTTAGATCGAGTAAATAATAAGTATTAAAAGATTGAAATCAAATTTATTGTGATTATCAAGTGATTAGAAGTGATTTGGAGAGCAAAGAAAGAAGTTTGGAAGTGATTTGCAGAAGTTTGAAGCGCCGATCAAGCAAAAGCCCTAATTTTGTGAATTTAAGAAATTGTACAACAAGGATATGTTAGTGAAACAAGGTTATGAACATCTAGAAAATAATGAAATCATTGAGTACTCTATGAAATATGAATTTGATGATGAGGAGTGTACTATGATCATTTTGAGTAGGATACATAATGGTAAATTTTGGTTAGAAGATAGAGTTATTGACATAATTGTAGACCTAATTCATGGTGTGACTAGATTATCAAAAGTTGGTGCAATTCCACTGAATGAGAAAAACATGAGAAAAATTGTGATTGATAATACTGGTTCAATATACAATGGCAGAGGTATAGTCATTAGTAAGATTAAGCAAGATGATGTAAAATACTTGTATAAGATTTTGACAACAAAATTATGTGCAAGTTCTAGAGAAGATGATATGCCAGTAGGTATGGTACACATTGCTTATTTGATGTGTGTGGAGAAGAATCTTATGGATATGTGTGAAATTCTAAGAATACAATTGTTTGAGAATTTGGAAAAGATAAAGAAAGCTAAATACACTCACTTTAGATTTTCCTCATTGGTTACTTACATGTTCTTCCACTTGCTAAGAACATTTACTTACACTATTGAATGGAATGATGGTGAGAATACTATGGAAAGAATCAATAAAGTTTACATGAAACATCTTAGTGAGAAGGTTAATGACAGTGTAAAGTTAGCATTGAAAACTTTTCAGAACATTGTGGTAAATAGATCAAGAATTCCTCCATCCCTAGTTGAGAAATACAAACATGATATATGCTTTATGGTTGATACGAATTTCACTTACATTGAGGCAGTAGAACCTAGACATGAATTCATAGACCCTCTTGGCTATGAAACCTCTAAAGTTGAAATAGAAGGATATGTTAGTAGATTGTTGAAAAGTAAAGTGGATGCTCATTGCAACAAATTTGGAACATACGATGAAAACTTTGATTCAGCAAAGACACTTAAGGAAGAGAAACAATCAAAGAAGAGAGTGGAGACTACAATAAAGAAAATTCTAAAAGAATCAAGTATGAGTGAACAGGAATTTGATATTACAAGAAATACTGTAGAAGCAATAAGGCAAAGTGAGATACTATCAGACCCATCTTTGGCATCAACTGCAGACCCTCAAGAACCCATTCAAGTTAAGGTAAAGGTTGAAGAACCTGAGAAGGAGCAAGAAATTAGTCAGATAGAGAAACCCTCTTCTTTGGCACCAAGCAAAAGAATGAAGGCAAGTGCTTCAGGACTGGGTAAAAGACAAAAAATAATTGTTCCACCAGTACCTAGAAGAGTTGTAGAGATAAAAGATGATGAAGTAACAATAAAGAAGAAATCATGGAAACCAAGGATAGAAAGAGTTAATGAAGATATAATGCAGCATGGAGACTTTACCAAAATGAACAAATACTATGATTTATATGGATCCTTTGACAGATTAAATCTATAGAATGCAATGGTTACACATATGATTTTGGCAAACAAGAAATTTGATACTATTCATCGAAAGATACCAGAAGATTTGTATAATAGACTTGTGAGAAGAAAGATGAGAGCACAAGAAGAAGATACTAAAATGAGAGAGAATGTGATAAGATAGTTCTGTGACATAAGAGATGATGACCACCTTAAATAGATCCTCAAGCCACTTGAAACCCTATTAAGAACCAAAAGAAGAACTATACAAATAATGGGAGGTCAGTATGAACAAGTAAAGACTAAAAATAAACAGGCAGTTATGCAAGTGCTAGCAAACTTGGTAGCAAGAAAAGATAGCAAAGATCAATTAGTTGTAGAACCAACAAAGAAATAGAGTTCAAAATAGGTAGAGGCAGCAGTAGAGGTAGTTGAAGTTGAAGATATTCCCTCTTCTTCTATAAACATTGGAACAAAATCTATGGACATTCAAGGAACAAAAGTTACTTTAGATTCAGATGATGTCGGACTCAACAGTTTGGATATCATTGTTGACAATTTGGCTTTGGAAGAGCAAGAAAAGAGTATTGAAACAAAGACTACATGAATAGAAGAGCAAATGGAAACAGAGGCCCATACACCTATTGAACCACAAGAAGACATCAGTCTTACTCCTAAGACTGGAAAGGAGAAAGGAATGGGAACATTGATTGAAGATTTGAGCAAGGAGGTTGATGACGATGATCAATTAGAGTTGATCACTTCTTTGAACAAAATTATTGGAAAGAACAAGAAAGGTAAGAATTTGGAAGGTAGCCTGAAAGATTTGACTGAGAAGCTACAAAGTGTTATATCTACAAAAGTCTTTGATTCAGACCCACTTGAAAGAGCAAATATGGTAATAAATTCTTTTGATGTCAAGTTCACAAATTTGACTGATATTGCAAAGGTTAAGGCTCAAGAAACTTATGAAGCTGAGATGTCGCAGAATATAAGTCAGAATATCAAAAATGACATTGACAGCCTTGACAGACACATTAAGAACTTAAGGAAACATCTTGAGACTAGAAAGTGTTTGTACATTCAGTGTACAAAATTTGAAAATATAATTATTGAGGAAGAGAAGAAACTAAAAGAGAAGCAAGATGAAATTGCAGCAGAGACAAACTCAATGGCCAGCACAAACATAAAGATCAGTGCAATTGAGAAAAAGATCAAAAAATTATGTGATGAGATAAGGACTTTGAATGATGAGAAGAATAGGAAAATTATCAGGATAAACATCTTGAGAGAGCATGTCTCAATCAAGTTGACTATAATAGAAGAGCAGCTTGAAGAATGTCTTACTTCTAAGACATCATTTCAGAAGTTCAATTTTGAGTCCCTTGAAGCTTGTCAGATTGTAGCATATGGATTGAGTACTTTACTCAATGTAGCAGAATCAATTAAGAAGGCATGGGAGAAAGATTTTGAGGCTTGGAAGTCAAATCTTACAGATTGTGTTGCAATCCTACTGGCTTTGCAATAAGACAGTAAGGTAAAAAATTTTGACACAATTTTGTATATCCCTTTCCACCCTTTATTTTGTCATTGTTGTCAAAGGGGGAGAGATACTTAGAAAATTGTCTATATATGATAAGGAAGGATACTCATAGGGGGAGTTCTATGGATTATTATGAAGTATTATAGATTATGTGTATATTTTGAGGAGATATAAGGATAGTATACTTATTTTATACTATGGCCACAATTTTGATACAATTTTGAGATTTTGACTTGTACACTTAGCCAATTTTCTCATATGTTTCCACGAATGACAAAAGGGGAGATTATTGGAAATTTGTCTGAGGTATGTACATGGATGTTGTCATTATGGCAACATATGTTCCCTATGAAGATCACATAAGTAGGAAAGTAAGTATGGAAGATCACAGACTAAAATTGTCTAAGTATGAAATAGTGTTTTTGACAGAGCACCCGATACAGTTTGTTTTGGTGACATTCACTGGAGCATGATCAGAGTTTGGATAGTTGAACATAGACTCTATGGTGTCTAAGGATACCCCATATTAGTGTGCAAAAGAGTATGGATAGTACAGAAAAAGTTATGATTGTTTTACCGATGACAGAGTACAGCTGACAGAGCAGTTTTGAAGGCAGAACTAGTAAATGAATTAAGAGATTATTTTTCTTGTCAAAATAATGAATTAATATTATAAAGAGATGACATCCTAGATGTTTACTCTTGGATAAAGATACATGCAAGCTGACTGGAGAAAGATATCATGTTTGTATCTTGTATAAATAAAGATGTACCGAACATACTTGAAATGTAACTTGTGATAGTTGTATATTGTGATAGCAGTGAAAGTTGTTGATGAGAAGTTATAAGAAGTACCATTTTGTAATTAGTAAAAATTTGTATTAATTATTTGGGTAGTGAGCTCATCTGGTAATCAAGTTTTGTATCTACAACTCCTAACATGGTTGAGGTTTCTAACAAGGCCTATAGTCCCTTAACCGGGACTGATACACTATATGTTTGTAATAGACTCCTAATAGGGTCAACATCCTTAACAAGATATATTTTTATTAGTGGATCTTTGTGGGTACTTTTGGTTCCCAAAATGGACTTTATGCTCTAACAGGCAACCAATACATCTACAAATTTTGAGGATTGGTTAGATCCAAATATTTAACTCTAGAGATGATTTTACCAACTATAGGATCTTAGTATGCCCTATGTGCTTCTGGCTCTACAAAACCAAGGAGGGTGCTCCTAATCCAGTAAAAAAACTTGCTTCACTAATTCACTAACTTCATTTAAATGCAATAGATAAATGACAAGAAAAACCTAAATGATGACCATTCATTCATAAATTCTTCACTATCACTACATGGTAATTTATTATGCAAATCACTGAACTTCAAAGAATTTTGACAATTTTATGCTTTCAGATGGAAATACTAGTACAATCCTTTTAAACACTTATCTCTATGAGAAGAACTTCACTGTCAGCCAGTGTCTTATCCATTGGGCTACACCTCCACTACAAGACTGTTATATATGAAAAAATATACTAAACTTTGGAAGATTTGTTCCCCTTTGAAAATACTAATCACCCTGTGGTGGATTTTATCAAAGGTTCCTAGATTCACACTACTTAGTGATGCATCTTGATTTAAAAATTCAAAGAATTTATGTCACATTCAAAGTTTATTTAATCTGATCCTAGATCAGAGCTGAGAAATATAGACATACACATAGAGATTATCTATGCAATGAATGGGAACAATTCATAACTCAAACAGAAATACTCAAGGAGAGATATAAATCTTGGATTTTATTCAAATGCTATATTATATCATGCTCACAAAATGCTTTACAATGAAACCTTCTGAAAATAACTTGGACTAGAAAATATTGTTCTTCTATAGAAATAATGTCTAAAAATGATCTACGATATCCTAGACTCAAGAAACTTATCAGTAAAATTGATCAAGTTCTCGGTCCTTTTACACTAATCCTGGTAATCCTTTTATAGAATAAGGATTTCAAACAAGCTTTAGATCTTCTTAGAAAAGACAAGAAATAAGTCCTCAGATAAGACAAAAAATGCAAATAAAAACTTTCTTGTTACAAATCTTCGAGATGGATCGTAAAGATGAGCACCAAAATCTGGCAACAACTTCCAAGGTCAGTTCAAAATCTGTGAGGTGTTACATCTATGCTTGCTTCTTTAGGGAGTCTGGGTAACACCATCTGTTGCCTCCTCAAAGGATGTTTCTTCTTCTTTACTATCCTCTGAAAGGGATGTTGCTTCCCAGGCTGAAAAGGTATCCTCAGAAGGCTAATTAAAAGCCAAAATTTCATCCCTCTTGGGTAGAATCCTGTTCCAGCTAATAACCAATTGATGAATTTTAGTTATCACCTTAGTAAAATGTACCCTGGCATCTTGCAACATTTCAATTGTTTTTACAAAAGGAAGAGTGTCTTCAGTGCTAATAACAACATCAATCTTGACTGACACTCCATTCTCAATTTGTTCCAACCATTTTTCCCTCTCTTTTATGGTTCCAATTGCTCTAACAAGACCTGGGAATATATGAAAATCATTCTGCAGGTATCTTACTCTTAAAAGAGCTGCCTTTCTCTTTACTTCTTCCCTAGATACTTCAAAATCAAGGAGAGATTTGACAATTTTATAAGTAATTGCCAATTGGGGCCACATAGTACTATGATCTTTAATTGATTTAAGAAATGTCTTCAAAACATTTTCCTGAGGCACCCAGTCATTCAAAATCTTTCCCAGAGTGTCTTCTTTTTTTAACGAAAGCAAAATGTCAGATAACTACCCTACATATTTATAAATTTCTTTAGGCTTTACATTCCTAACAAAATGTTGAATGGTGTCCTTTATTTTCTTTTCAGATTTCTGTTGTTCTCTCTGTTCTATATCTTCACTACTTAAGGAAGGGGGAAGAGGAGACATGGGAAACTCAATAATGGGGCTTGAGGAGGAAGGACCAGCAGTGGAAGAAGGTAGTTGTAATTGTTGTGGTGCTTGGATTGAGTTTTCCTCCCCCAACCTCTTCTTCAAATCTATAATTATTTTATCTTTCTCAAACAATCCTTGTTTCAAATCTCCATACGCCCTCAACATTTCTTCAAATTTTCTTGTGAGTTCCTCCTTCTCTTTTGCTTCCCTTTCTACCACCTTTTCTACAAGGTGAGTTGTGGCTACCACCATACTTGATGATTCTATTATTGATGTATCCAAAACCCTCTTGACTATGAGACCACTAGAGAGACTATCCTTAATTATTTGCTTTCCTTTGTTTTTCTCATCTCTCTTTAATGACCATATGACAAAAGCTTCATGGTCATTACTAAAAACAACTCCTTTTACAGCCTGTTCTACCTCTTCCTTGGTCTTGTACATAGGTCTAGTTTGTTTTCTAACTACATCAAGGACTATTGCATCAACTATGTCCCATTCAGGGAGGACAAGTACTCCTGCATTCTTTACCAATTCTCTCCCCTATTCTGGAGTAATCCCTTCAAATCTATATGTCATCTCTTTCCCAATCTCATCTTCAATAGTCTTAAGATCCTTATCAGGATTCTCCTTGTGCTTCTTCTCACAAGCTTCATCAAATTTACTCATGTTCATTTTCCATAAAAATTGTAAAAAGGCCCGGGTCTTTACAAATGCATCATCAGCCAGAAATTCTTCACATGCTTATTTGATTATAGGGTCCAATTCTATCCCTACAATTTGCCCTACTATTAAGCCTAACTTAGGCTCCTTTGGTTGCACTGGAATTCCTTCATTTATCTCATCTTGAGTCAGGAATATTTGACCCTGAGATCTCATCTATTGAACCTATTCTATGATCTCCTGATCATCTCTAATATTCAAGGGTGACTATGAAGGAGAGTATTCTTCCTCTAAATCATGATGCCTCTCTGCTATCCTTTGTTTCTTGGTGGGAGGTGAAAAATCAAGGATGTCTTCACCTAGCTGGTCATGTGGTACATCTGTAATTCCTTCAACCTCCTTTTTCCTCTCCACCTGCCTTGATGTAGAATGGAGATCTTCTATTTTCCTTTGTTGCTTCTTGAAATCTGATTCAGGAATTATTACACCATAACCAGTCTTCTCTTGCAACATATATTTTCCAGGAGGTAACACCTTTGCAAATGTACATTTTCCCAATAATGATTTAGCCTTCTCAGGGTTGTCCTCCATGGCCTTTTTCTTCTTCTCCTCTAGAGTCTTGAAAATTTCTTGAAAACAGTTCATGAGAGTATCTATCCTTTTTCCCATAGGATTTATACTGCCTATAGGATCATATTTGGGGTCAAATTGTTGGACAAAATCCCATGTTTTCTTGTACACTAACCACTTTTCCCTTCTGACTACTTGGTCTTGCAAACATGGGGTATTTCTAATAATATCTTCAGGAAAATTAAAAATGTGGTTTATTGCTGAGCATCTGACCCTCTTTCTGAACATTTCATTGTAGAATCCCTCTGGGTCTATTGTCCAAGCAATTATGGTTGTCAAATGATATGGATCCAAGATTTTATGCATATGAAGCCACCCACCCTTTGTGATTATAAACTGGTGAGCAATGGTAATATTTGGGAACAAAGTTCCTCTACCTTTAGCAATATTATTATTCTCAATATCACCTAATTGTCTGAAGAATTCTGCAATGCCAATCTTGATGGGAACTTGTAAAGGCAAAATAAAAGGAGTCCCCCTGAAACCATATACTCTAATAATAGTTGAATAGGGATAGAAAATAAAATCACCCCAATTGTGTACTATGTTGAGGTCCTCTGCAAATTGTTGTTGTCTAACAACTTTGGCCAAGGTGACTTGGACCCTAGGGCTGTCATGAACAAAGAATAGTCTCAATCTTGCTGCAAAACATATTTCAAACCATATATAACTACTATCCTTTCTATCCCATGTCATATTTGAATTCCACAGCTGAACAGGCATGTCCTCTCCACATCTCTATTTGGGTAATTCCATTTCTTTTGCAAAATAATCAGCACCTTTGAACAAAAACATGTATATCATAAAGGAGTACCAACAAAAGGGTTTATCAACTTTATTCTTTTGAATCCCCATTAATCCATCATGGATTAATTCAGCAATGAAGGGGGCATAATCAAAAGTAATTGACAAATGTGGATGTAAGATCTGGATCACTATATACATCAGGTGCTTTGGCATTTTCTCATTTGCATCTTCCCCAAAAACTTGACATAATGACCAATAGGCACATCTTACCAGTACATCAAAATACTCTATTTTGAATGGCTCCTAAGCACCTAGTCCTGTAACAATCATCTTTCCAATTTGAGTGTAGAAATATTTTATAGGACCAATTCTAAGGATATGTCTCTATGCATCATACACCTCTCTTAATTATTTAAAATCAATCAGTTCTAGGTTAGGAGAGGGGTCACTTAGTCTAAAAACTATTCTGATTTCCTCAGCAAAGACTGTCAATAGCTTTTGCGCTCTAACACCCCTAATCTCTTTAGTAATAGGATCATAGTTTTTTGCAACTTCAATCATTAGGTCTACATCTAAAAAGACACTGGGTACCACAAGCTTGCCTATATCATTATCCCATACATTACAGGTGGGAATAGGGGTATTTCTCTAGCTAAAACCTACTGTAAACAATGTTAGCCCAGTGAAGTCAGAAGTGCCACTCGCATTGAGAAAACTAATCTTAGCATCTCTGATATAATTTCTTGTATCATACAACCCGTCTACCACTTTTACCCTAGGTTCCTTTGGTGTTAGTTGTTTGAACTTTGCCAAATTTATTGTTGAACTAGGAAAAATTTGCAATAAATCCTCATGCAGACCCCTCTTAAGATAATCAGTTTCACCAGAAAGCTCTTTCCTAGGTGGCATTTCTAGGGCTTATAATTTACATATATTGAGTGCAAAAGAACATAGTAGAAAAGAAATACTTCTTAACAGAAAAGGCAAGTGCACGAAGAATCAACCTTTTCTTCAAAATCCCTCTGAAAATAGCAATCGGTCTCTACAATTCTACTCGCCAAGAGCTCTGCAAATTTTTATCTCCTTGTGGCTTTTTGAGGAAGCATAGATTTTGACATACTCATAATCAATCCACAATTATTTTATTAATTTACTTCACATGATGTCACCATTAATTTTCCTGGAAATGAAGTGTCACTTTTCTAAACCTTTCACCCACTTCTTCCTCAATTTAAATTTCAACCGTTGATTTTTACTTGGCAAATAATCCAACGGTTTGTGGCATGATCACATGGGTCAAAAGAAGCTCATGTGACCATACGACAAGCTGTCATGTCAATTCCTTCATTGGCTGAAAATCCCTTATAACCTTTTACTATTAAAACAAATGTTAGTCGCATGATCGCATGGCTAGAAAAAAGCTCATGAGACCATGCAACAAATCATTAACATTCACCCGCCATCATCTATTCCTTAAGTCACTAGTCCCACTTTACCTTTGGTGTTAAAAAAAAGCCATGCTTGCAATAGCTGGCAAGTTATCATGTAGTTTCCTTCTTTCTGAGGACTAGTGTTTGCTAACATCCTCCACATCAACAATTCCTATCGACCAATCAAGAAAAACCTTATGCAAAAAACTGACATTGGTCCCACTATTTTTAACCAATGAGAAACTGCCAGTCATGTACACCTGTCCATGGTCCCACCCAAGAATTACACTAAGCTTAATACAAGATCGATGGTTAGTCGCATGATTGCATAGGTCTCTAAGATTCTATGTGATTATATGACAACCATCAGATCTTCTTTATTACTTTCATCTTCAAAGATTCCTCTGACACTGGTCCCACTTTGTTCCACACTAAGCTTTACTATAAGATCAACAGTCAGTCGCATGATCGCATAGGTCTATAAGATTCTATGTGACTATACGACCACCGTTAGATCTTCTTTAAAGATACCAAGCTAAATGAAAGTCGAAACATTAGAATATAAAGTATTTAGGACTTAGGATATATCATAGCCACCAGCCTTAGGAAAAATTAAAACTGCTAGTCATTGAGACTTAGGAAAACTTTACGCACGTGCACTTTTGAGATTTAAGTGATTCAAAAAGGTAATGCTCAAATAGATTTAAAATAGAGCGACCTAGGGCTCTTTTGAAAATGGCATATACTTAGGGTTTTTCATAGGTTTAACTCTTAATTAGGGCTCACTGGATACTGAGGAAGAATAGATAATTTTGTAGGATCTTTTATGGGTTTTTTATAGAAAAATTATCATACTTTTATGAACATCTATACACACTTCAAATTTATAAAATTTTCACAAGACTCGTGTACTAAAAATTTGAAGTGCTAACAGTGGCTCTATCTGGGGATGTATGCCTCTTGCAGGTATAACAAGAATTCAAAATCTCTGGGATAAGAAGACCATCTACTGAAACAAAACAACTAACCTACTCACACAATTGGAAAAAAAACACACAACTGGGAAAGGGAAACTAACTACTGTTCATGGATAATGAGAGTACCTTAAGAAAAGTACAACTTGAGGAATTGTCCATGAACTAGAAATTCCATTTTGTTTCCAATTAAGTCCTTCAGAATGTATGAATCAGATCCCCATGTTTGACTGATCAAATATGGTCCCAACCAAATAGGGTCAAATTTGCTATGTTTACCCTTGTCTTCAAGCCTGGCATTCCACATCAGGACCAAATCATTATCTTGAAAACTTTTGACTATAGTTTTTCTGTCATACAAATTCTTATACTTGAGCTGAGATCTCAAATTTGTATCATGTGCTTCCCTCCTTGATTCATCTAGTTGTATCAGGTCCTGTAATCTGATCTTCATTTCATCATCTTGATCATCATCATACAACTGGATGAACTTGTACATTTGCAAGAAATTATTTTGTGGTAACCTAGCATGGATACCATATACTAAAGCAAAAGGAGCACATCCTATAGCCTTCTTGATTGTTACTCTATCAGCCCATAGAGCTAGTTGTAGCTTTGAATCCCATGCCTTCTTGTTTGCATCTAAGACTCTCTTCAAAAATTTTATCAAGCTTTTGTTACTTGATTCAGCCTGACCATTTCCTTGAGGATGGTAGGGAGCAGAGTATGAAATCTTTATACCATATTGCAAACAAAAGCTAACAAATTCTTTAGATCCGAAACACAAAGCATTGTCAACAACTAAAACTTCAAGGCATCCAAACCTTATCAGCAAATTTTGCATCAGGAAATCAATAACCACTTTACTAGTTGCTTTTTTAGTGGGAAAGCTTCCACCCACTTTGTAAAGTAGTCAGTTGCAACCAATATATAGGAATTTCCTCCACTAGATTTGTTTGGGATCTCTCCTATGAAATCCATACCCCACTTTTGAAAAGGGGTTTCCACAGTCACAGGACTCAGAGGCAAATTTCCATTGAATTTCAATTTTCCTGAAAATCTCTGACAAGCATCACATTTTTTGACAAAAGAATGTGCATCCTTGAAAATACTAGGCCACCAAAAACTAGACCTCAGTATCTTATGTGCAGTGGTTTTAGCCATGTAATGGCCACCACACACACCTTCATGCATTTCTTGCAACAAATCATTAGCCTTCTGAGGATCAACACATTTCAGCAAAACACCCTCATTACTCCTCCACTACAATTATCCTCTAATGATCACATATTTTAGAACATGTAATTTGATAGTCCTCATTTTTTGGTCTTCCATATTAGAAGGAAGTAAAAGCTTTTTCAAGTATCCAATGACATCCTTGTACCATTCACAGCAATCTAAATAAAAAATGTATGGCCTTTGTTCTTCTTCAAGAGTGTTGATGTGATTAGCATCTAAATTGCTTTGGGCCATAAGTTTTACTAACCCCAATCCTCTTACTAGTTTGGTGATTTGGATATCAACATTAAACTCTTGGATTCTATTTATCCACCTGCACCTTCTCCCTGAAACTTCTTGTTGAACCAAGATGTCTTTTACAACAACACTAGGCACATATGCAACTATAGTTGCTCCTACCAAGTAACATCTAACATTTTTGATAGCTTTGACCAATGCATAGGCCTATTTCTCATTTATATCATACTTTAACTCAGCTACCTACAATGATTTACTAAAAAAGGAAATGGGCTGTTCAAAACCCTCTGAGTTCTTCTGTAACAATACTACAACTATAGTATGATAAGAAGCAAATGAAAAGATTTGGATAGGCTTACTGAAATCTGGTGATCTTAATATAGGGGTACTTTTAATAGCCATCTTGATATTAGAAAAATATTTCTTGGCCTCATTACTCCATTCCACCTTTGCATTCTTCTTTAGCATTTTAGAGATGGGAACACTGATTTCAGCAAAGTTTGTAACAAACCTTCTGACAAAATTTATCTGTCCAAAGAAAGATTGGATACCTTTTATATTTTTTGGCAATGGTACCTTGTCTATTGCTGCTACTCTCTCAGGGTCAATCTTGACTCCATCCTTAGATACAATATGTCCCAAAATCTTACCTTCTGTTACTCCAAAGGAACACTTCCTTGGGTTAAGGGACACCCCATATTCTAGAGCTCTTACAAAGATTTTTTCCAAGTGACCACAATGCTGGTCCTTCTTTTATGAATAAGCTATCAAGTCATCCTAATAAACAATAAGAAATTTTTATATGAAATCTGCAAAGGCTACATCCATGGCTCTTTGAATGGTAGCCCCAACATTAGTTAAACCAAAAGGCATTCTAACATATACATAGGTACCCCATGGAGTAGTGAATGCAGTTTTGAACTGTTTTGATTCTTTGACAACTACTTGATTATAACCTAAAAATCCATCCATCATGGACATTAATTCAGATCTAGTAACCCTTTGTAACATGGCTTCCATGTTTGGTAAACCATAATTTTCTTTCAAAGAATTTATGTTAAGATTTCTAAAGTCTACACACAACCTGATGTCTCCATTCTTTTTTCTTATAGGGACAAGATTAGAAACCCATGTTGAATGTCTAATAGATTGAATGATGCTTGCATCACTCATCTTTTTGAACTCATCCTACATTTTTGGTGCCAAAGTAGGATTTACAGGTCTCAACTTTTGTCTAAAAGGTTTAGTATTTTCCTTGAAAGGAATGTCTTGTTGGAACAAGTCTTCTCTATATGCCTTTAAATCATCATAAGACCAAGCAAAGACATGTCTATACTTTCTAAGAAGACCTATCAAAGACTTTTTTATTTCAGGAGTCAAGCTTCCCCTAATATATACATTTTTTGGGCCTTCCTTTGTTCCTAAATTTATCTCCTCTACACCCTCAGGCTTTCTTAAAAGCTTTTCCTAGGAAGAGCTATCATGGCTATCAAATGCTCTTTCCAACACTACCAAACCCTTTGGGACTTTATTTGTTTTCAACTGCAAGATTTCCTTGCCAAGGAGAGAGTTCTTATTATTCGATGTTTTTACATACTCACCAAAATTTATCTCTTTATCTCCAAAACTTGCATCATAATGCAAAAATCTTAAAATATCTAGATCATCATAAAAAACCTACCAATTTTCATAATTATTTGTTATGGATGGCCTAGTTTGAATCTCAATCATAGATATCCCTACAAAAGTGATATACTCTAGTCTTAATGCAATGTTAGCCAATAAATCAGCCATTCTAATATGGCATCTATGCATCCAATCAATACAAAAAACATCAAACTATTCTATCTCATCCCAAACAACATTCCTATATTGTTTTAACCTTTGGTTTCTTGAAACATATTTGGATCTAATCTGAGATACAAATAATTCTGAATCTCCAATAACTCTAAGATTTTTTATCTTGTGCTTTGAGGCTAATCTTAATCCTATCAGTAAAGCCTCATACTCTGTAGCATTATTTGTACAAGTAAATGACAGGGTGAAGGAAAATTAAAAAAAAAATTTAGTGGGGGAAATCAACAACACACCTGCACTAGATCCCTCTTTAGAGAAAGCACCATCAAAGTACATGGTCCAAAGATCATTTTGACTTGTTACATTTCTTTCCTCCTGAGTTAATAGAGAAGGTTCATCTTCATTATCATTACTCTGTACTTGAATGGAATTTATGTCAGTATCAAGAAAACAATTCATGTTATTATCACTAGCTTCTTCCTCAATCATGTGAGGAGTTCTAACTTCCCTAAGTACCTTAATGCTCTTACCAGTGACATTAAAAGTAGCATAAGATAAATCACACTGGATGCTACCTCCCATTGCGGCACTCCATTTCCTTGATAATAGCATTCCATATTATGGAAGAATATCCACAACTAAAACACTCATAGTCAACTGTTTCTCAGGACAAGCAGCAAGCCTATAAGGTAAGGCTTTTATTGTTCCAATTACTGGTACCTCCCTAGAGTCTATTGCCTAGCCCATGAGGAGTATCAACCTGCAATCCAATTGATCTCATAATTTCAGTAGACATGATAGTATTTAAGGCTCCTGAGTCAATCATGCAATTTTTCAACATTTTATCATTTATGACTAATGTTAGGAAAAAAGGATCAATAGCTCCCATAGAGGTGTTTACAACATTAGTGTCCAAAAAGATCTGAGGAATTTTTGAAATAATTTCTTTAGTATCCTTCTTTTTAGTTGGACCTTGATCCTTCATTCTAGTATTTACTGTTTCCTGGATGTCTGTGGTTTGAACACCATTTATCCATGTGAGGGATTTCTCTTTGTGTTCATTTATCCTCATCATCTCCAATAAAGGCACTTTCACTATGATCTAAGATAATAGTTGATTCATGTCAATAGGTGCATAATTTAAAATAGATAAGTCTACCTTTCCTTTTGGGGTATCCTTGACTTCAGGTTGTGTGGTTGTACCCAGTTGTTCCTTATCCTTTGATTTATTTTTAGGTTGGGAATTTGGGGTAGTAACCATTAGAGTTTTAGCCTTGATCTTAAAAACCTTGATTGGTTCAATAGGTTTTTCAATGCCCTTTTGCTTTAATTTCTTGGCATCATCAGCAGCCTTATTTTTTGTGGCAGATTGCTTTGCATCTTCTTTATCCCATTTGATAAAAACACCTGCTGGTTTACCAAATGTTTTATCAATAGTCCTATTTCTAAGGACATAATTAATCTTGGCCTATGTCACCATATCAGTAGTGATCGGGGCTATCTCTTCATCAGAGGGTCTTCTTAATACAACAGGTTCTTCAACTTGTTCAGAGTTATAATTTATATCTTCAGTTTCTTCCTCTTCTTCATTGGAAAAAACTTGTTGATGGTAAGCCTCTCCTTTGTTCCGAGAATGATTTACATCCTGATTTTCACTTTCTTCATCAAAGTCAACCTCTTCAACAAATTTAGCAAAGGTCATTCCACAACCTCTGTCATCATATGATTCATCTTCCTCCTCTTCTTGTTCATTACTTTCAAACATATTCTGAGGAATCACACAATAATCTGAATCATGAGGGGATTGGCACACAGTGCACCATAGAATTTCACCAATCATATTGATTGAATGCTTTTGCAAGGGGTTAGGGGTTCTATCATTTGGCCTCATATCCTTCTTTTCTGGGACAATAGGCTTTCCATCCTTCCACTGTGTATTGTAAGGATAGTTCTGCATCCTAGGCTGCCTATTGAAATTATTTGGAGGAGGTCTATCATTTCCCTAAAACTTACTTTTACTTTCCCCTAGTTTTAGATCCTTTAAGGCATTAAGGATCTGTTTGAGGTTATCATCTTCCCTAGGTTTTACATTTGCAGGTTTATCAACTTCTTTCTTTCCAAACCTAGAGGTTTTAGGATCCTCTCTTCTTCCTAGTTTTCCATATACCCTCCTATTTCTCTCAATGTTTACTGCAAATCTTTGAGCTTCTCTAATAGTCCTAGGGTTCTTATCCCTAAGAAGATATCCCATCTTGGCATCAAAAGAATTTAGATATTTTGCTAGACATACCTTTTCATCCAATCTCATGACTTGGAAGAGTTTGTACATTGCCTTTTGAAACCTCACATTGAATTCTAGGGCTTCCTCATTCTAGTTTTTCTTTATGTTGTTAAATTAATTTAACATAAAACCCTCATTAGTCTTATCATTGTACTAATCTTTAAAACAATTTATAAAATCATCCCAGGAACCAATACAATCATAAGGAAGCCCTCTAAACTAGTCTCTTGCATCCTCAGTTAAAGATTGAACAAACAATTTCATGATGACATCTTCATATTCTATTTCATAGTCATCAATCATATCAATAAAGTGTTAGAAATAGGAAATACTAAGAGGGGGGGGTGAATCAGTATTTCACAAACTTTTACTTTTTCCCACTTATGGATATAACAGATTACTTTAGTGCATACAAAGATTATCAAGCTGATTAACAAACATAGCAGTAAATAGAAAGAACTCATAACACATGATATGTTCTCAAGGAAACCCTGGCCAAGGGAAAACCTCAGTGGGGATGGTACCCACAAAGATCACTAATCAAAAGTATCTTGTTAGGGATATTGGACCCTGTTAAGAGTCAATTTACAATATATAGTAGATCTATCCTGGTTAAAGGACTTTAGGCCTTGTTAGAAACCTTAACCCTGTTAAGAGTTAGATTACAAAACCTGATCACCAGCTGAGCTCACTACCCAAATAGGTAATACAAAATGTTTCTGACTATAATATGGTACTACTTACAATTTTGCATTAATAGCCTTTTCTGCTATCATAATATAACTATCGCAAGTTATCCTTTTCTTTCTTTTTACACATCACACACTTTTTACTACTTCATTACATTTCAAGTATGCCTTATATATGAGTTATTAGAGATAATAACTTTATATGGTCAGCTTCCAAAATATTTATCCAAGAGTAAACATCTAGGATGTCATCCCTTCATAATGTTAAGTCATTATTTTGACAAGCAAAAATAATCCCTTAACTCTTTCGCTAATACTATCTCCAAAATTGTTCTATCTGCAAAAATTGTCTTGTAAACTTTGAATAACTTCATTTGTACTACTCCAAACTTTATGCACACTAATATGGGGTATCCTCATACTTTGTAGAAGATTTAGTTAACTATACAAACAAAAATGTTGCTCCAGTGGACGTCGCCAACTAAATCTTCATCGGGTGCTCTGTTAGGATCATTGTATCCATACTTAGACAATTTCTTCCTTCAAATTGCCATACTTGCATTCCAGATTATGTGCTCTCAATAGAGATCATATGTTTCCATAATGACAACATATATGCATCCACATTAGCCAAATTGCCAACAATCTCCCCCTTTGTCATTGGTGGCAACATATGGGAAAATTGGCTAAGTGTGCAAACAAAACTTGAAAGTATTTACACAAAATTGTGGCCAAAGTTATACAACACATATATAATATTATACTCCATAGAATAGTTCCCCCTATGAGTATCCTTCCTCAACATATTATCAATTTTTTGCTATCTCTCCCCCTTTGACAACAATGACAAAGATAGTGTGTACAAAAATTTCAAAAAAAAACTTTATACCTTGTTATCAACTATTGCAAAGCCGGTAGGCTTGCAACACAGTCACCAAAATCTGACTTCCATGATTCAAAATCTTTCTCCCATATCTTCTTGATGGATTCTACAACATTGAGTAGAGTACTCAATCCGTATACTGTTGTCTGACAAGCTTGCAGGGAATTAAAGCTAAACTTCTGAAAAGATGTCTTTGCTGAAAGACATTGCTCAATTTGGTCTTCAACAATTGAGGTCTTGATTGAGATGTGCTCTCTTAAGATGTTAATCTTGAGCACCTTTCTATTATTTTCCTTTGCTAACATTCTAATTTCATCATTTAACTTCCTTATGTTCTTCTCTATAGAACTTATCTTTACATTTGGGCTTGTCAAGGTGTTTGTTTCAATTGTAATTGCATCTATCTTCTCTTTGATCTTCTTATCTTCTTCAGCTGTTAGGATTTCTAATTTTGTGCATTGTATATACAAACTCTTTCCAGTCTCAAAATGTTTCCTCAAATTATTTATACGTCCATCCAAATTACCAATATCATTTTGAATATTTACACTTAAATTTTGTTGCATTTTTGCTTCAAAGTCTTCCTGAACTTTTATTCTAGCAATATCCTTTAAGTTAGAAAATTCAGAGTCAAAAGAGTTTATTACTATTTTAGCTTTCTCAAGTGGATCCAATTCAAATACCTTAGTGTTGATCACACTCTCAAGTTTCTCTGTCAAAACTCTAACTTTGCCTTGAAGGTGCTTCACCTTCTTATTCTTTCCAATAATTTTATTAAGAGATGTGATGAACTCAAGCTGATCATCATCTTCAACCTCTTTTCCAAGGCCTTCAAAAATTGAACCAATTGGTCTCTTCTTACTGTCAGGTGCACTAGGGGTAGTGACCTCTGTCAAAATTTGTTTACCTTTAACTGTCTGCTTTGCTGGAACTGATTCTGATACTGCTAGTGCTTCCACTGCCTTTGTATCCTTTTCTAATTCTATAATCTTCTCTTGCTCTTCTAAAGCCAAATTGTCAACAATGTTTCCTTGATCATGAAATACTGCATCATCTGACTCTGGTGTCACTTTGGTTCCTTCAATGTCCATTGATTCTTTGCCAATATTGATATATGAAGAAGATGGCACTTCTTCAATACCAACTTCCTCTGCATGCAGTTCCTCTGATTGCTTCTGCTAAGGGTTTGATTCAACTTTCTTTCCTGCAACTATGTCTACAAGAACTTGCATTACTGCTTGCTCAGTCTCTTTCTGTACTTCCTCCTTTTTGCCTCCCATTATAAGGATTGTTCTTCTCTTAGTTCTCAATAAAGTTCCAAGAGACTTCAAGAATCTCTTCAAATGATCTTCATCCTCAACTTCACAGAACTTTCTGATTACATGTTCTCTCATCTTTATGTCCTCTTCTTGTGCTCTCTATTTTCTATTCACAAGTCTTTTATACAAATCTTCTAGGATCTTACCATGAATAGTGCTAAGTTTCTTATCTGTCACAATCATATGTGTAATCATTGCATTTTCAAAATTCAATTTGTCAAATGATCCATATAGATCATAGAATTTATTCATCTTGGTGAAGTCTCCATGCTTCAATATATCTTCATTAACTCTTTCAATTCTTGGTTTCCAAGTTTTCTTCTTGATTGAAACTTCATCATCATCTTTAATTTCTGCTACTTTTCTAGGTACAGGTGGTACAATCACTTTATGTCTCTTGCCAGGTTCTGTTGCACTCAATTTTACTCTTTTACTAAAAATAGGAGAAAAAGATTTATCTCCTTCATCTTTTTTAGGTACTTCAACTTTTACCTTTACTGTAAAAGGATTGACAGGGTCTGCACTAGATGCCTCGGGTGGAATTACAAGATTTTCACTTTGCTTCAAGGCTTCTGCAGTCTTCTTAGCTATGTCAAACTCATGACTTGACACACCTAATTCTTTCAGTATTTTCTTCATAGTAGATTCAAATATCCTACTAGATTGCTTCTTTTCTTTCAAACTTATTGTAGAGTTGAAATTCTCTTCATAGGTTCCAAACCTATTTGCATGACCATCCAACTCACACTTTAACAGTCTATTCACATATCCTACTATTTCTACTTCAGATACTTCATAGCCAAGAGTGTCTATGAATTCCATTCTAGGCTCTACTGCTTCAATGTAGGTGAAATCAGTGTCTACCATAAAAAAAATGTCATCTTTATGCTTTTCAACTAAGGATTGAGGAATCCTTGATTTGTTCTTAACAATATTCTGAAAAGTCTTCAATACAAGCTTCACACTGTCATTGACTTTATCAAATAGGTACTTCATGTAGACTAAGTTTATTCTTTCCATTGTGTTCACATTGTCACTCCAATCAACTATGTAAGGAAATCTCCTCAAAATATGGAAAAACATATAGGTTATCAGAGATGAAAACCTAAACTGTGTGTACTTAGCCTTCTTAATCTTTTCTAAGTTCTCAAATAACTAAATTTTTAAAATTTCACATAGGTCTACTTGTTTCTTCTCAATACACATAAGATAAGCTACATGAAACATTCCTATAGCCATGTCATCTTCCCTTGAACTACCACAAAATTTAGTTGTTAGGATCTTGCAAAGGTACCTAACATCATCTTGCTTAATCTTACTTATTCCAATTCCTCTACCATTATAACTAGATCTAGTGTTGTCTAAAACAATCTTTCTCATGTTATTTTCATTCAGTGGAATCTCTCCAACTTTTGATAATCCAGTAATATCATGAATTAGGTTAGCAGTTATATCAATAACTCTATCCTCCATCCAGAATTTCCCATTGTGGATTCTACTTAAAATGATCTTGGTACATTCCTCATCATTGAATTCATACTTCATGGAATAATTGATAATTTCATTATTCTTTAGGTGCCCATAAGCTAGTTTAACTGACATGTCTTGATTATACAATTTCTTGTAATCATCACTAAAATATGCATCTCCCAAAGTTTTAAACTTGCAACCTAAATATCCTTTAACATTCTCAATGTGCAATACTCCGTTTGGTACAGATGATAGTGCTAGTCTGTTATCAATTTCAACTGGTTCTACTAGTTCTTTCTTAATCTTAGGTCTATTCTTATCCTTAACATTATGAACCATAGAAATATCCATCTTATCAACTAATTAAAGATCAAAAAATACCTCAACTTTGCAAATCTAGGGTTTCGGTATGATCATCACTGCAAACTGCTTCCAAACTTCTTCAAATCATCCTCAACTCACTTTTTCTTCTTTCAAATCTCTTTTCAATTGCTTTGTAATCATGATAACTTTTATTTCAACCTTATAACACTTCACATTAACTTGATCTGACATCACATTCATTCATTTTGTTGCTAAAACCTCAAAAAGCTGATTCTGCAAACCTGCAACCATAAAACTTTTTGCGACCTCGCAAAACATGATATTTTATTTTACTCACTTAACCATAGAATTAGTACAACATAAAAAACCTATATCTAATTGTGCAAAACTTAACTCATTCAAATTCCTAATCTACACTAGTCCTAAGTCCTAAACTACAGAAACTTACATAATTTAAGTACTTAAAGAAGGGTTAGGTAAAGATTCATCCTTACCATTAGTTACATTACCTTCCTGACTACTTTTAGTGCTGAATATACCTCCTTGATCTGTGCCTTTATCAAATTTTACTTCATCTTTATTGCTACAACAACCTTTCTCTTTGTTTCCTGCATTTTCATTCGTTCTTGCATTGTTCCTAGGGTTAGGGTTATGATGATAACCTCCATTGTTCATTCTGCAAACTCTTGCTGAGTGTCCAAACTTGTTGCATATCTGACAAATGATTCCATTGTTTCCAAATCTCTATCCTTGCTCATTAATCTATGACCTGCAATTTCTAGCAAAATGTCCTACTTTGTTGCATCTAAAACATACTACCACTTTTCTTTGATTCATTTCTTCAATAGATCTCTTATCTACATTGTTAGTATTCCCAATCATCCTATCATAATTATTCAAAATTACTTTAGGTCTTCTACATTCATTAGCTCTATGTCCAAAACTATGACAATTATAACAATGTCCATTAAGAGGTTTAAATTGCTTACCTGTGCAATCTCTCTTCATGTGCCCAATAGTATTACAAGCAAAACATCTACCTTTGAATTCTCTTTGCATACCTTTAGATGATTCTTCCTATTTTGATTCTTCTTGCTTTGATTCTTCTTTCTCTCTAGGTGGTTCTTCTTTAGGTGGATCTACCAATGTGTTCTCATCTAGCTTCATTTCCTCCACACTTTCAGATGTCTTCAGATTTGGCTTCTTACTTTCATGGTTTGTTCTAAACATACTAAATCCAAATCCAGTCCTATCAAAGAATGGTTCTTCAAAAGAAATTTGTTTTTCAGTCTTATCACTATTTGAATATAGCCTTTCAAGTTGTTGTTTAGATTGACTTAATTCACCTTTCACAATTTTATTATACTTCTCAAGTTCCACATACTGCACTTTTACTTTTTCAAATTCGAATGTTTCCTTTTCAAGTCTTGATCTCAGATCTTCATTCTCAATTTTTAATTTTTCATTATCAGATCTCAAATTTCCATCTTTCATACTAAGCTTCAGATTTACTATCTTCAACTCATGCTTAAGGATCTCATTTTCTTTTTCTAATTCATCACAATCTTCAACAAGCATATTAGATTTCTTTTCAGATTTTAGATCTTCAATCTTACCTTTTAATTTGTCAATAGCATTCTTTGCATCTTCATACTTTCTTCTTAAGGAGTTTCTTTCATCAATAAGCATATCAATCTATTCAAGAGCTTCTTCAAGATTCTTCTGAAGTTGATCCATATCCATAGAGATCTTACTCAAGCTGCTAAGCTTTCCTTGAATGTTCCTTCTCTGAGTAACTGTGCTTTGATTCCAATTGTTAGAAATAGGAAATACTGAGAGGGGGGGGTGAATCAGTATTTCACAAACTTTTACTTTTTCCCACTTATGGATATAATAGATTACTTTAGTGCATACAAAGATTATCAAGCTGATTAACAAACATAGTAGTAAATAGAAAGAACTCATAACACATGATATGTTCTCGAGGAAACCCTGGCCAAGGGAAAACCTCGGTGGGGATGGTACCCACAAAGATCACTAATCAAAAGTATCTTGTTAGGGATATTGGACCCTGTTAAGAGTCAATTTACAATATATAGTAGATCTATCCTGGTTAAAGGACTTTAGGCGTTGTTAGAAGCCTTAACCCTGTTAGGAGTTAGATTACAAAACCTGATCACCAGCTGAGCTCACTGCCCAAATAGGTAATACAAAATGTTTCTAACTATAGTATGGTACTTCTTACAACTTTGCATCAATAGCCTTTGCTTCTATCATAATATAACTATCGCAAGTTATCCTTTTCTTTCTTTTTACATATCACACACTTTTTACTACTTCATTACATTTCAAGTATGCCTTATATATGAGTTATTAGAGCTAATAACTTTATATGGTCGGCTTCCAAAATCTTTATCCAAGAGTAAACATCTAGGATGTTGTCCCTTCATAATGTTAAGTCATTATTTTGACAAGCAAAAATAATCCCTTAACTCTTTCACTAATACTGTCTCCAAAACTGTTCTGTCTGCAAAAACTGTCTTTAGTAAACTTTGAATAACCTTGTCCGTACTACTCCAAACTTTATGCACACTGAGATGGGGTATCCTCATACTCTGTAGAAGCTTTAGTTAACTGTGCAAACAAAAATGTTTCTCCAGTAGACGTCGCCAACTAAATCTTCATCGGGTGCTCTGTCAGGATCACTGTATCCATACTTAGACAATTTCTTCCTTCAACTTGCCATACTTGCATTCCAGATTATGCGCTCTCAATAGAGATCATATGTTGCCATAATGACAACATCTATGCAACCACATTATCCAAATTTCCAACATAAAGTTCTTTAGATGCTCTTCACAGTAAAAAATATTATTTCCAGTAAACTTAGGTAATTTCTCTCTAATCTTTGCAGGAATCAAATTAGGATAACCAGCAATATTGTTAAAGAGAAGTTGTCTGCACCTTTCAATGTGAACTATTCCTCTTTGTAATGAAGCATCTATTTGAGAGGTGGAAGCTTTGTTATTTTCTACATTAGCAACATTTGCAATAGTCACTGGTGTGACAATGGCACCCTGGGTAGAAAAATTTCCAATATTAACATTAGATGTCATCACAAGGTTAGTTGGAATCGAAGGAGTAAAAGACTGTCTAAGAAAATCAACTTTCTTTTTCATTTCCAAAGTAGTAGCCTCAATTTCTGCCTTCTCTAATTCTTTAGCAATAACCTCTTGTTCTCTTCTAGCCCTTTCTAAATCATTTTCCAATTTGGACAAAGGATCTATTGGGATCTTGTCATTTTTAGGCTCATTTATTGTGATCCCTTTTGAGATCTATTTTTCCTTATCCTTAGGCTTCCTAACTTTAGCAATGGGTCAGACAATAGGTTGTTCACTAACCTCCTTGGGGGCTTCTACAAAATTTATGGCCTTCAAGGTCATCAACTATCTTTTGAGCTGATCTACCCTAATTTGGACCTATCTTATTTCAGTTTCCTTTTCAGCTTCTCTTTCCTTCCTAATTGCAATTTGTTCTTGGATACTTCTTTCTAAATTGTAGACTTCTTCAAAAATATCCTCTAAATCTCGAAGAGTGGTATTAGACGGTGAATTTTTAGACGTATAATCTCCTTGGTAATTTCTAGGATTTTTTGGACTTTCAGAAGGAGAAGGTCCCCAGGTTGCGGGATCATTTCTTCCTTCTAGGCCCCTACTCTTACTTCTTGATGTTCTAACTTCCTTTTGAGATTCTACATCTGGGTTCATCTTTTTCTTATGATGAACTTCATCATTTTTATGAAAATAAAAATCCTCATATGCTCCTAAACCTAAATCAACTTCCTCTTAATACTCAAAGGTATTTTCTTCTTGATCATGAGTGAATTGGTGATTTATTTTCATATCTTTCTTCTGTCTCCATGCCTGAGACATATCACCACTATTCTTATTTCTTCTAGGTAAATAAGTCCTAGAAGTACTTGGAAGTTCACCTTCTAATCTACTTTCTGGATGGTCCTTCCTCCAAGCCCTAGTATTTCTTTGACTCATAATTGCAAGTATGTGAAACAATTTCTTCTTTTCTTATTATCTTTACTCAGCACTGCTACAAAGACTTTCAGAGTCGCCACCAACACAAGTTGGGAAATATTTTCACACACATAGTAAATCAAAGTACTCAAAACTTATTAAGTAATCAAAACAAATATTACTATAAAAAAATGCAAAGCTAAAAGAGATTTTTAGGTTCTGACCAAATCAAAGCTTGCAAATATTTCTCTATTTTCCAATGGTACTTTACTAGTTCTAACAAATAAGAAGGCCAGGAGTCTAGCTCAACTTGTACCTATGTTATTTGATATTCAAATTTACAATACCAGAGATCTAAAATTCAAATTTATCATAGTATTTCAATCCCTATTCCCCAACAAAGTTGTCATTTTGTTGGTTCCCAAAATGGACTTTATGCTCTAACAGGCAACCAATACATCTACAAATTTTGAGGATTGGTTAGATCCAAATATTTAACTCTATAGATGATTGGACCAACTATAGGATCTTAGTATGGCCTCTTCGCTTCTGGCTCTGCAAAACCAAGGAGGGTGCTCCTATTCTAGTAACAAAACTTGCTTCACTAATTCATTGACTGGATTTAAATGCAATAGATAAATGACAAGAAAAACCTAAATGATGACCATTCATTCATAGATTCTTCACTATCACTACATGGTAATTTATTCTGCAAATCACTGAACTTCAAAGAATTTTGACAATTTTATGCTTTAAGATGGAAATACCAATAGAATCCTTTTAAACACTTATCTCTATGAGAAGAACTTCACTACTGCCTAGTGTCTTATCCATTGGGCTACACCTCCACTACAAGACTGTTATACATGAATAAATATACTAAACTTTGAAATCTTTTTTCCCCTTTGAAAATACTAATCACCCTATGGTGGATTTTATCAAAGGTTCCTAGATTCACACTACTTACTGATTTATCCTTAACCAAAACTTCAAAGAATTTATGTCACATTCAAAGTTTATTTAATCTGATCCCCAATTAGAGCTAAGAAATATAGACATACACACAAAGATTATCTATGCAATGAATTGGAGCAATTCATAACTCAAACAAAAATACTCAAGGAGAGATATAAATCCTGGATTTTATTCAAATGCTATATTATATCATTCTCACAAAATGCTTTACAATGCAACCTTCTAAAAATAACTTGAACCAGAAAATATTGTTCTTCTATAGAAATAATGTCTAAAAATGATCTACGATATCCCAGACTCAAGAAACTTATCAGTAAAATTGATCAAGTTCTCGGTCCTTTTACACTGATCCTGGTAATCATTTTATAGAATTAGGATTGCAAACAAGCTTCAGATCTTCTTAGAAAAGACAAGAAAGAAGTCCTTAGATAAGACAAAAAATGCAAATAAAAAATTTCTTGTTACAAAACTTCCAAATGGATCATAAAGATCAGCCCCAAAATCTAGCAACAGCTTCCAAGGTCAGTTCAAAATCTACTAGGTGTTACATCCGTGCTTGCTTCTTGAGGGAGTTGGGGTAACGCCATATTTTTCCTCCTTAGAGGATGTTTCTTCTTCTTTACTATCCTCTAAAAGGGATGCTACTTCCCAAGCTAAAAAGGTATCCTCAGAAGGCCAATTAAAAGCCAAAATTTCATCCCTCTTGGGTAGAATCCTGTTCCAGCTAATAACCAATTGATGAATTTTAGTTATCACCTTAGTAAAATGCACCCTAGCATCATGCAACATTTCAATTGTTTGTACAAAAGGAAGAGTGTCTTTAGTGATAATAACAACATCAATCTTGACTGACACTCCATTCTCAATTTGTTCCAACCATTTTTCCCTCTCTTTTATGGTTCCATTTGCTTTAACAAGACCCAAGAATATTTGAAAATCATTCTGCAGGTATCTTACTCTTAAAAGAGATTCCTTTCTCTTTACTTCTTCCCTAGATACTTCAAAATCAAGGAGAGATTTGACAATCTTCTTGGTCATGAGTGAATTGGTGATTTATTTTCATATCTTTCTTCTGTCTCCATGCCTGAGACATATCACCACTATTCTTATTTCTTCTAGGTAAATAAGTCCTAGAAGTTCTTGGAAGTTCAACTTCTAATCTACTTTCTGGATGGTCCTTCCTCCAAGCCCTAGTATTTCTTTGACTCATAATTGCAAGTATGTGAAATAATTTCTTCTTTTCTTATTATCTTTACTCAGCACTGCTGTAGAGATTTTCAGATTCGCCACCAACACAAGTTGGGAAATATTTTCACACACGTAGTAAATCAAAGTACTCAAAACTTATTAAGTAATCAAAACAAAGATTACTATAAAAAAATGCAAAGCTAAAAGAGATTTTTAGGTTTTGACCAAATCAAAGCTTGCAAATATTTCTCTATTTTCCAATGGTGCTTTACACATTTCTAACAAATAAGAAGGCCAGGAGTCTAGCTCAACTTGTACCTATGTTATTTGATATTACAATACCAGAGATCTAAAATTCAAATTTATCATAGTATTTCAAACCCTATTCCCCAATAGAGTCGCCATTTTGTTGGTTCCCAAAATGGACTTTATGCTCTAACAGGCAACCAATACATCTATAGATTTTGAGGATTGGTTATATCCAAATATTTAACTCTATAGATGATTGGACCAACTATAGGGTCTTAGTATGCCCTCTGCGCTTCTAGCTCTGCAAAACCAAGGAGGGTGCTCCTAATCTAGTAACAAAACTTGTTTCACTAATTCACTGATTGGATTTAAATGCAATAGATAAATGAAAAGA
This sequence comes from Chamaecyparis obtusa, assembly GCA_027943335.1. NCBI lineage: Eukaryota > Viridiplantae > Streptophyta > Pinopsida > Cupressales > Cupressaceae > Chamaecyparis > Chamaecyparis obtusa. Next base: position 489,208 of record BSBK01007993.1, on the reverse strand, counting down.
AAAACCTAAATGATGACCATTCATTCATATATTCTTCACTATCACTACGTGGTAATTTATTTTGCAAATCACTGAACTTTAAAATTTTTTGACAATTTTATGCTTTAAGATGGAAATACCAGTAGAATCCTTTTAAACACTTATCTCTATGAGAAGAAATTCACTACTACCTTGTGTCTTATCCATTGGGCTACACCTCCACTGCAAGACTGTTATATATGAACACATATACTAAACTTTGAAAGATTTGTTCCCCTTTGAAAACACTAATCACCCTCTGGTGGATTTTATCAAAGGTTCCTAGATTCACACTACTTACTAATTTATCCTTAAGCAAAACTTCAAAGAATTTATGTCACATTCAAAGCTTATTTAATCTGATCCTGGATCAAAGCTGAGAAATATAGACATACACACAGAGATTATCTATGCAATGAATTGGAACAATTCATAACTCAAACAAAAATACTCAAGGAGAGATATAAATCTTGGATTTTATTCAAATGCTATATTATATCATTCTCACAAAATGCTTTACAATGCAACCTTCTGAAAATAACTTGAACTAGAAAATATTGTTCTTCTATAGAAATAATGTCTAAAAATGATCTACGATATCCTAGACTCAAGAAACTTATCAGTAAAATTGATCAAGTTCTTGGTCTTTTTACATTGATCCTAGTAATCCTTTTATAGAATAAGGATTGCAAAAAAGCTTTAGATGTTCTTAGGAAAGACAAGAAAGAAGTCCTCAGATAAGACAAAAAAATGCAAATAAAAACTTTCTTGTTACAAAACTTCTAGATGGATCATAAAGATCAGCGCCAAAATCTAGCAATAGCTTCCAAGGTCAGTTCAAAATCTGCTAAGTGTTACATCCATGCTTTCTTCTTTAGGGAGTTGGGGTAATGCCATCTGTTCCCTCCTTAGAGGATGTTTCTTCTTCTTTACTATCCTCTGAAAGGGACACTGCTTCCTAGGCTGAAAAGGTATCCTCAGAAGGCCAATTAAAAGCCAAAATTTCATCCCTCTTGGGTAGAATCATGTTCCAGCTAATAACCAATTGATGAATTTTAGTTATCACCTTAGTAAAATGCACCCTGGCATCTTGCAACATTTCAATTGTTTGTATAAAAGGAAGAGTGGCTTCAGTGCTAATAACAGCTTCAATCTTGACTGACACTCCATTCTCAATTTGTTCCAACCATTTTTCCATCTCTTTTATGGTTCCATTTTCTCTAACAAGACCCAGGAATATCTGAAAATCATTCTGCAGGTATCTTACTCTTAAAAGAGCTTCCTTTCTCTTTACTTCTTTCCTAGATACTTCAAAATCAAGGAGAGATTTTACAATTTTATAACTAATTGCCAATTGGGGGCACATAGTACTATGATCTTTCATTGATTTAAGAAATATCTTCAAAACATTTTCCCTAGGCACCCAGTCATTCAAAATCTTGCCCACAGTGTCTTCTTCTTTTTTAAAAGAAAGAAAAATGTCAGATAACTACCCTGCATATTTATAAACTTCTTTAGGCTTGACATTCCTAACAAAATGTTGAATGGAGTCCTTTATTTTCTTTTCAGATTTCTATTTTTCTCTCTGTTCTATATCTTCACTACTTAAGGAAGGGGGAAGAGGAGACATGGGAAACTCAATAATGGGGCTTGAGGAGGAAGGACCAGTAGTGGAAGAATGTAGTTGCAACTATTGTGGTGCTTGGATTGAGTTTTCCTCCCCTAACCTCTTCTTCAACTCTGCAATTATTTTATCTTTCTCAAACAATCCTTGTTTCAAATCTCCATACGCCCTCAACATTTCTTCAATTTTTCTTGTGAGTTCCTCCTTTTGTTTTGCTTCCCTTTCTACCACATTTTCTACAAGGTGAGATGTGGCTACCACCATACTTGATGATTCTATTGCTGATGTATCCAAAACCCTCTTGACTATGAGACCACCAGAGAGACTATCATTAATTATTTACTTTCCTTTGTTTTTCTCATCTCTCTTTAATGACCATATGACCAAACCTTGATGGTCATTACTAAAAACAACTCCTTTGATAGCCTATTCTACCTCTTCCTTGGTCTTATACATAGGTGTATTTTGTTTTCTAACTGCATCAAGGACTATTGCATCAGCTATGTCCCATTCAGGGAGGACAAGTACTCCTCCATTCTTTACCAATTCTCTCCCCTATTCTGGAGTAATCCCTTCAAATCTATCTATCATCTTTTTCCTAATCTCATCTTCAATATTCTTAAGATCCTTATCAAGATTCTCCTTGTGCTTCTTCTCACAAGCTTCCTCAAATTTACTCATATTCATTTTCCATAAAAATTGTAAAAAGACCTAGGTCTTTACAAATGCATCATCAGCCAAAAATTCTTCACATGCCTGTTTGATTATAGGGTCCAATTATGTCCTTGCAATTTATCCCATTGTTAAGCATAACTTAGGCTCCTTTGGTTGCTTTGGAATTCCTTCATTTATCTCATCTTGAGTCATGAATATTTGACGCTAAGATCCTATCTGTTGAACCTATTCTATGATCTCTTGATCATCTCTAATATTCAAGGGAGACTGTGAAGGAGAGTATTCTTCCTCTGAATCATGAGGCCTCTCTTCTATCCTTTGTTTCTTGGTGGGAGGTGAAAAATCAAGGATGTCTTCACCTGGTTGGTCCTGTGGTACATCTGTAATTCATTCAACCTTCTTTTTCCTCTCCACCTGCCTTGATGTAGAAGGGAGATCTTCTCTTTTCCTTTGCTACCTCTTGAAATCAGATTTAGGAATTATTACACCATACCTAGTCTTCTCTTGCAACATATATTTTCTAGGAGGTAACACCTTTACAAATGTACCTTTTCCCAATAATGATTTAGCCTTCTCAAGGTTTTCCTCCATGGCCTTTTTCTTCTTCTCCTCCAGTGTCTTGAAAATTTCTTGAAAATAGTTCATGAGAGTGTTTATCCTTTTTCCCATAGGATTTATACTACCTATAGGATCATATTTGGGGTTAAATTGTTAGACAAAATCCCATGTTTTCTTGTACACTAACCACTTTTCCTTTTTGACTACTTGGTCTTGCAACCCTAGGGTATTTCTAGTAATATCTTCAGGAAAATTAAAAATGTGGTTTATTGCTAAGCATCTGACCCTCTTTCTAAACATTTCATTGTAGAAACCCTCTGGGTCTATTGTCCAAGAAATTGTGGTTGTCAAATGATATGGATCCAAGATTTTATGCATATGAAGCCACCCACCCTTTGTGATTATAAACTAGTGAGCAATGGTAATATTTGGGAACAAAGTTCCTGTACCTTTAGCAATACTATTATTCTCAATATCACCTAATTGTCTGAAGAATTTTGCAATGCCAATCTTGATGGGAACTTGGAAAGGTAAAATAAAAGGAGTCCCCTTGAAACCATATACTCTAATAATAGTTCAATAGGGATAGAAAATAACATCACCCTAATCGTGCACTATGTTGAGGTCCTTTGCAAATTGTTGTGGTCTAACAAATTTGGCCAAGGAACCGGTGTTAGCACGTGCAAAAAATTTTTATGACCCTGGCATCTTTTCCCTGGTCTCTGTGTCATTTTTCATGTCTCTGGCTTGATACCCTTAGCAAAATTAAAAAAAACTAGCCATTGTGAAAAAACCCTTAGTATTAGCCCTGGCCTTGGTTCTATTTGTGCGTTACCTTTTTGAATCACTTAAAGCCTTATAAAGCATGTGCCTTAAATATTTATCCCCTATGGGGTCATGTTCCCTTACCTTTTTATCCTAGGCGGTTCCTCGTTTAACTTTTCCTGAAGCCTAGCGAAATATTTTTCCCTAAGTTTGGCAGGTTAATATTTCCTAACTCTCAGCAATTATTTTCTCCTATGTCTCGGCTTATTATTTCATTTGCCTGGCTTTCTGACAACATGTTGATCCTACGGTGGGTGCAAGACATCATGAGGTGTGTCAGAGGCTTGAGATCCTATGCTGACCGTTGATTCTTCCATGGTTGTAGCATTTCAAACGGTGGGTCCTCGGGTTGCTAGGATGGATCGACATGGCAGCTCTTTATTGGTTGGAAAGTAATGAGGTGGATGTCCTATCAGGGTTTTTGTGGTTGAGGAGGAAGAGTCAAATGGGGCCGCTTATTATTCTTCTACAATGTGGAAAATTTTAATTCGATAAAGTATCCTACATGGTAGGGTGGGGTCATGGTTATGGTGACATTGGCAAAGATTCAAAATCCATGGTGGGCATATGATCTTATGGAATCTGTCAGCCCAATGAGATCATACACCATCCATCTGATCTTCCATCTATTCGGTGCTTGGTAGTGGGTCCAATGATAGGTCAAGCCTTCATGGCATATTTTGATTGGATGTGTCAGAGATAGGTGGAGCAATGATAGTATGATTGCGTAGAGAATTGGTTGTGGTCCCAATGTCAGAAAGGAAGTGCATTGGCTTGTTCTTATTGGTCCATGAGTAAATGACTAGATATGTTGTCAGTGGGACCTAAATTTCCAACTTGTCAGAGGGTCCTGACACCTACAAAAGATCGACGGCGGGTGTAAGTTCTCCTAGGATGTGTCAGAGCTCTCATAGGATGTGTCAAAGGTGACAAATAATGGTGGGTCCCCTGCTAGATAGAGCTGACATGAATGATTTTCATTGGAGGAAAGGATGATGATGTGGTGGGACCATTTGCCAGGTTTTTTGTGTTTGTTCAAATCTGATTGGTTGACGTGGATGATACTACAGAGTGGGGTAGTTGTCAGATAGATCAATGATGACGATAGGACCTATGGTCAGTGTAAGTTCTCATGAGTTTTGTCAGAGCTATGAGATCTTGCACCCACCATCTGATTATAAGGCTTGCATAAAGTGGGTCCTATGCCAGTATGACCGAGCATGAGCTATGAATGAGGTAATGACAAGTGGCATCAAGCGCACCTAGGTGGGGTCTAAGGTTTAGCAGTCTAGATAACTAAGGTTAACGGTGCCGACAAAGTTCAATGGGTTCGCTGAGTCGCGAGAAGAATTGGTGGTGTTCCAAAGTGGTTGGCAATTCAGTGAAGGAAGGTCGCGTAGTCACTAAATTTTTTAGCAATGACATAAAGCATTTCAAGAAGTAGCAGAAACCTTCTATTTCCAGTTCACTAAATGTAAACCTAGATTTCTATAAAGGGAAAATCATAAAGCCCGTCAGATGAAAAGATCAGATGATTGCATCTTAGAGTGAACCTAATTTCAAATATTGACCACCGATTTTCTATAGGTGCCATTAAGCAGCCACTTATTTTCAAATTCAAATTTTTGAAGGGTTCCCTGTGACCAGAAGGACTATAATTCAATGCAAAAGTGACTAGTATTGGTGAGAAATGATTTGTTTTCCATTGTAGTGTGGTCCAGGTTGTTGAATGATCATCTACAGGGTTAGGTTTATACTATGTGGTTTTTTGCTCAAGGCATGTTGTAGGGTTGACATTTTTGGCATTGTTCATGATCCTCAGTACCTTCATAGAGATATTTCATGATTGAGGATCATTCTAGGATTTTCTTTCTCCTGGTTGTCTAGTTTTCCACCCCTGTAATAACTTTTTAACATTTCCAGCTGGTAGAGTGGTCGAAACCCTAACCCTAAGTCATCTGTAGCTTGTTGCATTCTCTTTGAGAATTCCAAGATGACTAGAAAGTATAAGTTGCAAAAATTTTGATTTTTCAAGGGCTCCAAAACATTTTCTTTTGGTCCCTAGTTGTTGACAGTGTTATACTAATAGAGGAGTTTGATTTTGGGACTTTTTCCTATCTTGGTGTTGTTTTGACTGTATATTGATCTTGAATATGTTAACAAGAATGCTATTGAGTTCTAATCTTGCATTTGTGTATGTCCTCTTGTTTCCATTCTGAGCTCATATATGTTAGTGTCACAAAGTGTATTAACATTTGGTAAACAAAGAGTATTGTGAAGTCATCTTTGAGTTCCTAACAAAGTTAGGATTAAAGTCTTTTAGGTGGGTTTAGTGAGTTTACAACCAAGTAAGAATCTGATGTCCTTGTGTTTGAGGGAGAGAGGTAATAGGAAAAGTACTTATCCTAGATTCAATGGTGTTTGAGTTAAGGTCTTCAGCTGATGTATGTAATTGGGTGACTCTTTGCCCTAGGTTAAGGCACTGGTCTATCCTCTAGAGGCATTTCATTGTCATCAACCACACACAAACATTCAAATGATAAAATCTTTAATAAATTAATATGGGGTATAGTTGTATATTGTTTTGAGACTCCTTTGGAGAAGTGAACCAAGGGTACACCCACCTGAGCAATAAGGCTCAAAGTGTAGGAGCATCTCTTTTGATCCTTGTTAATTGGCCCTCTTTCTTGTAGACTTTAGAGTGGTGATAGAGTCAAAGTGTTATTTAAGTTATCCATCATAGTATAAATCTACAAGTGAAGATCAAAGGGAACTCCCAACAAAATGGTGACTCTAATGGTTGCTAGATAAAGGTTGTAAGTGTACTCCTATTTTCCTATTGTATTCAGTTTAAAGGATTTCCCATCTAGGTGGGTGGTGACTCAAAAAGGTTAGAACCAATGCTATATATTATAAATCATGGACAAGAGGAGGAATACTAGGTCCTTTGTCAGAAAGAATCCAGAGGTCACTCTGGAGCAATTTCCTAGATAGGAGAAGAAGAGTTGGATTAGAAGGAATGGTGAGTCTACTAGTGCTCCCATCAAAGAACAAAGAAGTACTAGAGGTAGAGAAGCACATGTCTCCTCAAGTGAGGATGGTTCATAGGATAGAGTTCCTAGATCAGATGGTGGTTTCTCTAAAGATAGATTTTATGATACCCCAAAAGCTATATTTCAGGACAAAGGTCCATTGCCTATAGGTCAAGATGAACAAGCTAGAGAGATGGGTTTGGAGATTGATTTAGATCTTGATGAAGATAATTTTAGAGGAGAGCCCATGAGACCTAGGCATGTCCACTTCCCATATCAAAATCTTTCTGATATGGATGTGTCATCAGGTTCTGATGACATTATGGTAGATCTTGATGATTTGAATACATTGAGGTTGCAATTGGCAGAGCAAGATGCCATACATAAGAGGTTACAAGAGGAGAGAGAGGCTGAAAAGGTGAATGCTCTGATAGAAAGATAGTCTCTTCTTAGAAAGATCAATGAAATGAAGGAGAGAAACAAGATGCTTACTTCTACTCCTAAAAATTTGCAGCATGATGTCTTTGGTGATCTTGATCCCTTGAGGAGTGAGCAAGAGCACTTACTGCAAGATTAGGAATTTCATAAGGAGGGCCCTATGGTTAGACAAGTGCAAATTTATGTTCCTTTTCCTAGAGATAAAGATGGGTGTGAGATCACTAGGCCTGCTATTACCACTGGTGAGAAAGGAAAGTAGAAGATGGTGGGACATCAAACAAGTAGATCATTCACAATACTCGGGGTCCCACCACCCAACTCAAATAAGGACACAAAAATAAAGAGAAGAAGAAAAGAAGATGAGGACCTTGCAAGAGAATTAGAGAGGGCTGAAATTGAAGCTTCCATTGCAGAAAAGAGAAGAAAGATCTAGTTTTTGAAGGCTTCATCAGCTAATGCTCTTGGCCCATCTGCTACTGAACTAGGTATGCCATCTATGACTACTACTATTCCACTTAGTAATGCTACTAGTTCAATCCCTTCTTCATCTGCTAGGATAGGTGTTGATCCTAGGAAGCAATCAAATGCACAAATAAATAAAAATGTTGATGCTAATGTTGATCCTACGGTTAACACTAGTTCAAGTTTTTAAAGAAGACCTATGCAATTAGAAGGCTATAGGCAAATTAGTTTTGATGGAATTCCTAGCTACCCAAATGCTTTTCCAAATGATATTAGAGATAAGGTACCTAAGTTTTCTAGTAATAATGATATTAGTTGTGAGGAGCATCTTAGGTTATTTAATGATATGCTTAATGATTATGAGGTAGAGCATGAGGATGTGGTCATAAAGTTATTTGTTCAATCTTTAATGGAGGATGCTAGAGATTGGTTTAAGAGACTTCCTGACAAATGTATTGACACTTGGGATTCTTTTGAGAGATGTTTTAAAGAGCAGTATGGTGATAGGCCTAATGCTAGTTTCATGTTGAATGAATTCAATACCATAAGGAAAAATTAGAATGAATCTGCAGTTGAATTCAACATGAGATTTCAGAAGGGTATGCATAAGTTGTTCCAAATTATGCGGTTAGATGACAATGTTTGTCTTACCACATACTTCAATGCATTTGATGGAAAAATGGGATATTTGTTGAGGGACAAAGAACCAAGAACTCTTAGGGATGCTTTTAGGATTACTATCAATATTGAGAATAACATGAAAATATCAGGAAAGTTGGGTGGAAAGAGAGATGACCCAAAGTTGTTTGGGGATAAGAAGTACAAAAAGGAAAATGATAAGAATGTTGGAGCTAGGAGGAAAGAAGAAGATAAATTGGATAAGGTGCTCAATGCACTGAAGGAATTGAAGGCACCTACAAATAGGAACATCAGTGCTCCTACCAATGAAAGGCCTCAATTCAACAACAATTTTAATAAACATAATAGATTGTAGAACTACCCCTACAACACCTAATGGAAGGATGAAAAGCCTATTGTCCCTATTGTGAGAGGAAACAATGATAGAGGTGTCCCTAAACCTCTATAGAAGGCTTCAATAAATTTCATGGAGGACATACCTTGGTGTGTTGCATGCCAGTCCCCTCATTCTACAGAGCATTGTGTCATTGCACAATCTATGGCTGCAAATCAAGATTGTGGCAATGAGGAGATAGATCAAGAAGAAGATCAAGATGATGTTGGGTGCAACATGGCTTCTTCATATCTAATCTAGGATATGAAGATGATTCTAATTTTGATGAAGAGGCAGATGTAAATGTGAAGAGACACAATCAGGCCCTTTTTCATTAAGAAGTTTTTTCTGATAGTGAAGACATTGATAGGAAGACATGTAACATGAACTCTTCTTCTGAGCCAGTAAAGTTAAGAAGGCCTTCTAGAGAAGAGATGGATAGGATTATTATAGAAATGATTTCCCAAGTGCAAACTAGAGGCATGGTGGCAAGGAATACAAATGAGAAAGCTACATGAATGTTTATAAAGAGTACCAACTCTGGAGAACCTAATGAGAACAAATCGAAGGGTGATCACATGGTGAAGTTCAAGAATGTGAAAGGTAAGAATTGTGAGCCTAAGGGGGTTGGAATTGAAAAGATTTCTAGTGAGATTGAGAGGCTAGTTAACACAATGGCTAAGATTGAAAAAATGAGGGTGGCCAATACACCTAATGTGTCAGATAAGCAAAAGGATATTAAGGTAGTGCAGATTGCGATTCCTTCTTCTGCTCCTGTTGATATGTTATTTGTATTGTCCCAAATTATAGTTAAGGTTCCATTGTCATAATTGTTGAGGATCCCTGAACACAAAGAAAAAGCTATTGCATGGGTAGGTAATGTTCATAAAAGTGATGTTTCATGCAATGGATGTCAGGATATGGCTTTGAAAGGTGTTGCTGCTCAAGGAAATGTGTCTTGAATTCCTCCGATATACTTGGATAGTTCTGTCAATGCTAGCGTTGAAAATATTGATCCATTCTTTTTAAGTGTTCTTGTGAATGGAATGAAGTTGAGAAATTGTATGATTGATAGTGGTGCCTCTAATACTATCATGCCTTTCAAAATCATGTAGAAGTTGGGCCTTAAAGTTGATACAGTTTAGGGTAGATGTTGTGCAATGGATCAGAGGGAGGTACCAGTCATTGGGACTATCAATGCAATGCCATATAGGCTAGCATCATATACAGAGAAAGAGCTAACAATGAGTGTTTTTGTGGTGGATATCTCTCCTCATTATGGGATGCTACTATCTAGAAGGTGGAGTGCTGCCATGGGTGGAAGTTTATAGTGTGATCTATCCTATGCCACTTTAAAGATTGATGATCAGTTTGTCAAGATTGAATGAGAGCCAAGAGTAGGCCACATGATTGAGAGAAATATTGATAATCAAACTACATGTTTTGTGGATATTGATATTAATGCTTTTAGGGTAGAGATCCCTATATTTGAGAATGAACCTATTTTGTCACCTATCTCTATTGAGGTAAGTGCTAATTCTATGAAGGGTGATTTGTGGGTAATGTACTTTGATGGTGCAAATTGTAAAGATGGTGCAGGAGTAGGTATTTTAATTATTTCTCCTAATGGAAACACCTACAAGTTTTCTTTCACATTGAATTTCTTTTGTACCAACAATATAGTGGAATATGAGGCTTTGTTGTTAGGATTGAGGTTGGCACAAAAGCATGGTATTAAGTGTTTAAGTGTTGTTGGTGATTCTAAGTTGGTGGTGTCCCAAGTCAAGTCAATATATGCTTCCAAGAATAGGAGGTTGAAGCAATATAGGAATGCAGTTTGGGATTTGATTGAACACTTTGATGCCTTCAATATTGAGTGGAAGGATAGGAGTAATAATAAGATGGCTGACTTGTTAGCCAATATTGCAATCAGTCCCAATGATATTACATTTTCTAGTATCTCTAAAGTTGAAATTTAGGCTAGGCCTAGCATACTAGATAATATTGAGAATTGGAAAGTTTTTGATAATGATAATGATATCTTGAAGTTTATGGGTTGTGAGGATCAATATCATGGTCAGGAAGTTGATTATTCAACCTTGGTTGAGTTAGTAGAAGGAAGAGAGGTTGTCTTTGGCAATGAGGTTATTCAGCTTAGAACTAAGAAGGTGCCCAAGGGGCTTGTTGTTTTGGAGACTATCTTTGATAACCAGGATAGAGTTCAAAAGATTATCAAAAGAGAAGATCATGCCGATCTAGAGGAGATAAATCTTGGAACACATGAGGCACCTAAGAAGGTATACATTGGTAGAGATATATCTCAAAAGGTAAGGAAATCTTTGATTGAATTATTGAGAAAATTTAGGCATGTTTTTGCATGGTTTTATGATGACCTAAAGGTTTATAGAGAAGATTTGTTTTAGCATATTATTCCATTGAAAGAAGATGCTAAACCTTTTCAGCAAAAACAAAGGCCTATTAATCCTACTTTGGCACCCAAGATGCAAGAAGAGTTAATGGAGTTGAGAGATGCTGGCATTATCAAGCCTATAAGGCATTCTTCTTGGGTTTCAAACCTTGTTCCTGTGAGAAAAAAGAATGGTGACATTAGGCTTTGTGTGGACTTTAGGAATCTAAACATCAGCTCATTAAAGGATAATTATTGTCTACCCAATATGGAAGCTATGTTGCAGAGAGTAACTAGATTAGAATTGATGTCTATGATGGATGGTTTCTCTAGCTACAATCAAGTCATTATCAAGGAATCAGAGCAATTCAAGTTAGCTTTCACAACACCTTGGGGGACATATGTTTATGTGAGAATTCCTTTTGGCCTCACAAATGCTGGTGCTACTTTTCAGAGGGCAATGGATGTTGCCTTTTCAGATTTCATAAATGATTTCCTTGTTGTATACCAAGATGATCTAACTGCCTACTCCAAGAAAGAAGAAGACCATTGCACTCATTTGGAAAGAATATTTTTGAGGGCCTTGGAATTTGGCATTTCTTTGAACCCAAGGAAATGTTCTTTTGGTGTAATTAAGGTTAAGTTGCTTGGCCACTTAGTTGGGAAGCAAGGAGTGAGAATTAACCCTGAGAGGGTAGCAGCCATTGATAAAATTCAGAGACCAAAGAATGTTACAAGAATTTAGTCTTTCTTTGGTCAGGTCAATTTCTGAAGGAGGTTTGTGAAAAATTTTGTAGAGGTTACTAGACCTATTTCTAAGATGTTGAAGAAAGGATCTGCAATCAATTGGGAAGGTGAGCTTGATGAGGCTTTCAAAAAAATCAAGCAGGCTATCAAAGATGCACCAGTGCTTAAGGCACTTGACTATAATGTCCCAATGCATATCTTTTCCTTTGTATCTTTTCACACTATTGCTGTAGTTTTGTGACAAAAGAATAGGGATGGTTTTGAGTAGCCTATTGCATTTTTCCAGTAAATCTTTATAGGCTGTTGAATTGAAGTATGACATAAATGAGAAACAGGCTTATGCACTTGTGAAGGCAATCAAGGCTTTTAGGTGTTACTTGATGGGAGCAGCTATGATTACTTTTGTGCCAAGTGCAACTGTGAAGGATATTTTCTCACAACAAGAGGTGTTTGGGAGAAGATGTAGATGGATCAATAGGATCTAAGAATTCAATGTTGAGGTACAGATTACTAAGTTGGTTAGAGGACAAGGATTGGAAAAACTGATGGCCCAATCCAATCTTGATGCAAATCAGGGAAATTATTCTGAAATTGATTACACATGTGATATAGATGATTGTATTTGGTATCAAGATATTATATATTACTTGAGAAATATGAGATGTCCAATAGGAATGAATGATAATTAGAAGAGGACATTGAATTTACAGGCCATCAAGTATGTAATTGTGAAATGTAAATTGTATAGAAAGAATTTGGATTGCATATTGTTGAAATGTGTAGATGAAAATCAAGCTGAAATATTGTTGAAAGAAATGCATGTGGGAGTTTGTGGTGGGCATTATATGGGTAAAAAAAATGCTCATAAGATTTTGAGAGCAGGGTTCTGGTGGCCCACAATCTTCAAGGATGCAGAACAGTTGGTGAGGAGGTGTGATGCTTGTCAAAGGTTCTATGGTAAGCTTAAGTTTTTAGGTAATGTGCCATTAAGACTAGTAGAAGTTCAAGCTCCTTTCCAACAATGGGGAATTGATTTCATAGGGGAGATACCAAACAAGTCAAGTGGAGGACACTCATGGATCTTAGTTGCCACTGATTACTTTACAAAATGGGTAGAAGCTATACCTACAAGAAATGCAACTAGTAGGGTGGTAATTGATTTTCTGATGAATAATATTGTTACAAGGTTTGGGTGTCCTAAGAGAATAATAAGTGATAATGCCATGTGCCTCAGGTCTACTAAATATAAGGACGTTTGCAAAGGTTTGGGAATTCAGATTTCTAATTCCTCACCTTATCATCTGCAAGGAAATGGTTAGGCAGAATCTACTGATAAGAGTTTGATTAAAATATTAAAGAGAATTCTTGAAAAGAATAAGAGGGCATGGAATTCAAAGCTGCCATTAGCTCTATGGGCTGATAGGGTAACTGTGAAGAGGGCAATTGGTTGTGCACCATTTGACCTAGTCTATGGAATTCATGCAAGAATGCCTCAGAATAACTTATTGGAAATGTATAAATTTGTTCAGCTATATGATGATGACATAGATGATGAGATGCAGTTGAGAATTGAGGACCTCATTAGGTTGGATGAGACTAGAAGAGAATCAGTTGCAAGGAATGCCAAATTGCAGTTGCAGGTTAAGAATTTATATGATAAGAAGACTGTTGATAGAAAGTTTGAACTTGGTGATTTGGTGTTAGTTTGGAATGCCAGACTGGAGGATAAGGGGAAACATGGTAAATTTGATCCCATCTAGCTAGGGCCATATCTAATTCATGAGAAATGGGGCCAAGATTCATACATTATCAATGAATTAAATGGTGATATTCAGGAGTTGCTAGTTAATGGAAAATTCTTGAAGAAATACTTCAATTTAAGTATTCTATTTTCCATGAATAGTACTTAGGTTTGTATATATTGTAGTTTCTATAAATAAGTTTCTTTCCCTACCTTGTTTTGTCCTGGTCTATCAGTTTTTGGTCCTGTTGCCTGTTCTACCTTGCTTGTTCCTTGTTGTTTGCATTTTTCCAGTCTGATGGTCTACTTTAAACCAATGATTCTAAGTCCTTGCTATACTTGCAAGAGGCACACATCCCCAAACAAAGCCACTGTTAGCACATGCAAAAAAATTTCATGACCTTGGCATCTTTCCCCTAGTCTCTGTGTCATTTTTCATGTCTCTGGCTTGATACCCTTAGCAAAATTCAAAAAACTAGCCATTGTGGAAAAACCCTTAGTATTAGCCCTGGCCTAGTTCTATTTGCATGTTACCTTTTTGAATCACTTAAAGCCTTATAACACATGTGCCTTAAATCTTTATCCCCTATGGGGTCATGTTCCCTTACCTTTTTATCCTAGGTGGTTCCTTGTTTAACTTTTCCTTAAGCCTAGCGGAATATTTTTCCCTAAGTTTGGCAGGTTAATATTTCCTCACTCTCAACAATTATTTTCTCCTATGTCTCAGCTTATTATTTCATGGGCCCAGCTTTTTGACAACATGTTGATCCTACGATGGGTGCAAGACCTCATGAGATGTGTCAGAGGCTTGAGATCCTATGCTGACCGCTGATTCTTCCACAGTTGTAACATTTCAAATGGTGGGTCCTTAGGTTGCCAGGATTGATCGACATGGTAGCTCTTTATTGGTTTCAAAGTAATGAGGTGGATGTCCTATCAGGGTGTTCATGGCCGAGGAGGAAGATTCAAAGGGGCTTGCTTGTTAGTCTTCCACAACATGGAAAATTTTAATTTGATAAAGTATCCTACACGGCAGGGTGGGGTCATGGTTATGGTGACATTGGCAAAGATTCAAAATCCATGGTGGGTGTATGATCTTATGGAATCTGTCAGCCCCATGAGATCATATGACATTTGTCTGATCTTCCATATGTTTGGTGCTTGATAGTGGGTCTGATGATAGGTCAGGCCTTCATGGCATATTTTGATTGGATGTGTCAGAGACAGGTGGAGCAATGACAATATGATTGCATAGAGAATTGGTTGTGGTCCTAGTGTCAGCAAGGAAGTGCATTAGCTCATTCTTATTGGTCCATGAGTAAATGACTAGATATGCTATCAGTGGGACTTGAATTTTTGACTTGTCAAAGGGTCTTGACACCTGTAGAAGATTGATGATGGGCGTAAGTTCTCATAGGATGTGTCAAAGGTGACAAATAATGGTGGTCCCCAGCCAGATAGAGTTGACATGAATGATTTTCATTGGAGGAAAGGATGAGGATGCGGTGGGACCATTTGCCAAGTTTTGTGTAGTTGTTCAAATCTTATTGGTTGATGTGGATGATACTACAGAGTGGGGCCATTTTCAAATAGATCAATGATGAGGATAGGATCTATGGTCAGCGTAAGTTCTCATGAGTTTTGTCAGAGCTATGAGATCTTACACCCGCCGTCCAATTATAAGGCTTGCATAAAGTGGGTCCTATGCTCGTATGACTGAGTGTGAGCTGTGAATGAGGTAATGACAAGTGGCATCAAGCGGGCCCAGGTGGGGTCTAAGGTTTAGCAGTTTGGATAACTGAGGTTAGCGGTGCTGACAAAGTTCAATGGGTTTGCTCAGTCATGAGAAGAATTGGTGGTGTTCCAAAGTGGCTAGCAATTCAGCGAAGGAAGGTTGCGTAGTCGCTAATTTTTTTAGCGATGACATAAAGCATTTCATGAACTAGCGGAAACCTTCTGTCGCTAGTTCGCTAAATGTAAACCAGGATTTCTATGAAGGGTGAATCATAAAGCTCATGAGATGAAAAGAGTGAACCTAATTTCAAATATCGAATGCCAATTTGCTACAGGCGCCATTAAGTAGCTACGTTTTTTCAAATTCAAATTTTTGAAGGGTTCCCTATGACCAGAAGGACTAGAATTCAATGCAGAAGTGACTAGTATTGTTGAGAGATGATCTGTTTGCCGTTACAGTGTGGTCCAAGGTGTTGAGAGATTGTCTACAGGGTTTATACTATGTGGTTTTTTGCTCAAGGCGTGTTGTAGGGTTGACATTTTTGGCATTGTTCATGATCCTTAGTACCTTCACAGAGATATTTCATGATTGAGGATCATTCCAAGATTTTCTTTCCCCTGGTTGTCTGGGTTTCCACCCCTGTAATAACTTTTTGACCATTTCCAGCTGGTTGAGTGGTTGAAACCCTAACCCTAAGTCATCCATAGCTTTTTGCATTGTCTTTGAGAATTCCAAGATGACTAGGGAGTATAAGTTGCAAAAATTTTGATTTTGCAGGGGCTCCAAAAAATTTTCTTTTGGTCCCTGGTTGTTGATAGTGTTATACTGATAGAAGAGTTTGATTTTGGGACTTTTTCTTATCTTGGTGTTGTTCTGATTGTATATTGATCTTGAATATGTTAATGAGAATTCTATTGAGTTCCAATCTTGCATTTGTGTATGTCTTCTTGTTTCGGTTTTGAGCTCATATATGTTAGTGTCACAAAGTGTATTAACATATGGTAAACAAAGAGTATTGTGAAGTCATCTCTGAGTTCCTAACAAAGTTAGGATTAAAGTCTTTTAGGTGGGTTCAGTGAGTTTACAACCAAGTAAGAATCTGATGTCCTTGTGTTTGAGGGATAGGGGTAATAGGCAAAGTACTTATCCTAGATTCAATGGTGTTTGAGTTAAGGTCTTTAGTTGATGTATGTAATTGGGTGACTCTTTGCCCTAGGTTAAGGCACTGGTCCATCCTCTAGAGGCATTTCATTGTCATCAACCACACACAAACATTCAAATGATAAAATCTTTAATAAATTAATATGGGGTATAGTTGTATATTGTTTTGAGACTCCTTTGGAGAAGTGAGTCAAGGGTACACCCGCCTGAGCAATAAGGCTCAAAGTGTAGGAGGATCTCTTTTGATCCTTGTTAATTGGCCCTCTTTCTTGTAGACTTTGGAGTGGTGATAGAGTCAAATTGTTATTTAAGTTATCCATCAAAGTATAAATCTACAAGTGAAGATCAAAGGGAACTCCCAAAAATTGGGATCCTAGGGTTTTCATGAACAAAATGTAGTCTCAATCTTGCTGCAAAACATTTGTCAAATTGTATATAACTACTATCCTTTATGTCCCATGTAATATTTGAATTCCACAACTGAATAGGCATGTCCTCTCCACCTCTTTGTTTGGATAATTCCATTTCTTTTGCAAAATAATCAGCACCTTTGAACAAAAACATGTACATCATAATGGAGTACCAACAAAAGGGTGTATCAACTTTGTTCATTTGAATCCCCATTAATCCATCAGGGATTAAGTCAGTAATGAAGGGGGCATAATCAAAGGTAATTGATAGATGCGGATGTAATATCTGGACCACCATATACATCAGGTGCTTTGGCATTTTCTCATTTTCATCTTCCCCAAAAACCTGACATAATGACCAATAGGCACCTCTTGCCAGTACATCAAAATACTCTATTTTGAATGGCTCTTGAGCACCTAGTCCTATAACAATCATCTTTCCAATTTGAGTGCAGAAATCTTTTACAGGACCAATTCTAAGGAGATGTCTCTGTGCATCATACACCTCTCTTAATTTTTTAAAATCAATCGGTTACAGGTTAGGAGAGGGGTCACTTAGTCTAAAAACTATTCTGATTTCCTCAGCAGAGACTATCAATAGCTTTTTCCCTCTAACACCCCTAATCTCTTTAGTAATAGGGTCATAGTTTTTTGCAACTTCAATCATTAGGTTTGCATCTAAAAAGACACCGGGTACCACAAGCTTGCCTATATCATTTTCCCATACATTACAAGTGGAAATAGGGGTATTTCTCTGGCTGAAACCTACTATAAACAATGTTAGCCCAGTGAAGTCAGAAGTGCCACTCGCATTGAGAAAACTGATCTTAGCATCTCTGATATAATTTCCTATATCATACAACCCATCCACCACTTTTAACCTAGGTTCCTTTGGTGTTATCTATTTGACCTCTGCCAAATTTACTATTGAACTAGGAAAAATTTACAATAAATCCTCATGCAGACCCCTCTTAAGATAATCAGTTTCACTGGAAAGATCTTTCCTAGGTGGCATTTCTAGGGCTTATAATTTATGTATATTGAGTGTAAAAGAACACAGTAGCAAAGCAATACTTCTTAATTGAAAAGGCAAGTGCAGGAAGAACCGACCTTTTCTTCAAAATCCCTCTGAAAACAACAATCGGTCTTTGCAATTCTACTTGCCAAGCACTCTACAAATTTTTATCTCCTTGTGGCTTTTCAAGGAAGCATAGATTTTGACATACTCATAATCAATCCACAATTATTTTAGTAATTTACTTTGCATGATGTCACCATTAATTTTTTGGGAAATGAACTATCACTTGTCTAAACCTTTCACCCACTTCTTCCTCAATTTAAATTTTGACCATTGATTTTTACTTGGCAAATAATCCAACGGTTTGTCACATGATTGCATGGCTCGAAAGAAGCTCCTGCGACCATATGACAAGCTATCATGTCAATTCCTTCATTGGTGGAAAATCCCTTATAAACTTTTACTTTAAAAACAAATTTTAGTCGCATGATTGCATGGCTAGAAAAAAGCTCATGCGACCATGCGACAAACCGTTAACATTCACCCGCCGTCATTTATTCCTTAAGTCGCTGGTCCCACTTTACCTTTGGTGTTTAAAACAAGCCACGCTTGCAATAGCTGGCAAGTTTTCATGTAGTTTCCTTCTTTCTAAGCACTGGTGTTCACTGACATCCTCCACATCAAAAAGTCCTATTGACCAATCAAGAAAAACCTTATGCATTAAATTGACATTGGTCCCACTATTTTTAACCAATGAGAAATCACCAATCCTGTACACTTGTCCATGGTCCCACCCAAGAATTACATTGAGCTTAATGCAAGATCGATGGTTAGTCACATGATTGCATAGGTCTCTAAGATTCTATGCGATCATACAAAAACCATCAGATCTTCTTTATTACTTTTATCTTTGAAGATTCCTCTGACACTGGTCCCACTTTGTTCTGCACTAAGCTTTACTATAAGATCAATGGTCAGTCGCATGATCGCATAGGTCTATAAGATTCTATCTGACTATACAACCACCGTTAGATCTCCTTTAAAGATACCAAGCGGAATGAAAGCTGAAACATTAGAATATAAAGTATTTAGGACTTAGGATATATCATAGCCACCAGACTTAGGAAAAATTAAAACTGCTAGTTGCTGAGACTTAGGAAAACTTTACACACATGCACTTTTGAGATTTAAGTGATTTAAAAAGGTAATGCTCAAATAGATTTAAAATAGAGTGACCTAGGGTTCTTTTGAAAATGGAATATACTTAGGGTTTTTCTCAGGTTTAACTCTTAATTAGCGCTCACTGGATACTGAGGAAGAATAGATAATTTTACAGGATCTTTTATGGGTTTTTAATAGCAAAATTATCATACTTTTATGAACATCTATACACACTTCAAATTTATAAAATTTTCACAAGACTCATGTACTGAAAATTTTTAGTGCCAATAGGTACCATCCTCACTGGGGTTTTCCCTTGGCCAGGGTTTCCTCGAGAACATATCATGTGTTATGAGTTCTTTACATTTTCTTTTATGTATGCTATTTAGTTTCTTATGCTTTAAAGTAATCTGTTATATCCATAAGTGGGCAAAAGTAAAAGTTTGTGAAATACTGATTCACCCACCCCCCCCCTCTCAGTATTTTCTATTTGTAACAGAATACCCATTCTTCCTGTGTGTGTGTGAATGCATTTGTGTACGATATGATATTAGATTATCATATGATTTTTTCCTATTTATTAAAAAGGAAATGCAAATGTCTTTACTTCTGTGTATTAAAATTGTGTTCCCGGGAAGTAATTCTAAAAATATTTGTATAGTTTTTATGGTAAAATCTTTCTTGGAAGTCTATGATTGATTATATAATTATAATTTGGCATATTTATCTTTGTATATGTGTGTGTTCTTAAATATTCATATTTTTCATATGGTCTTCAAAGTTTATTTTTTGAAATGATTTGTAATTAGGATGATAATGAAAAAGAACATGTTAATTGGAAATGAACAAAGTGTTCTAGTTTATTTTCCTATACCCATACTCCGTTGTGCATAAATTTTGAACTTGAACTTATTATGAAAATTGCACTAGTGAGAATGTGAACAATTAGGTTTTATCCAATATATATCAAAATTAGGAAAATCGAACAGTTCAAAAAAAAGTTATGCTAACCACACTGAGACTGTATTTTTATGACAGTCATATATATGTTTCTAGAATTTGTCATGCATAGATCTTTGAGATAATCTCTAAACTCACATAGATAAAGGGTCTCTTATGATTCTAACCACTAGGAAACATCTAAAACTATATTTTACTTCTCTCTTGATCTATATCCCTCTTGTAACCAACCTACAAGAGCAGATTCATCAAAAGTTAAATATGTAATATCTTGCCACATTTCTAAGACAAGATTACTTTGTCTTCTCCCTTGATTCATTGGTCCCTATAGGTTCATTAGTTTATAGTACATTATTTTCCCCATCAATATTTATTATATTATAATTTATATTACTTTTGTGTTCTATTTAGACCTATTTTTGAAACTATGGAGTCATAGATTTCAGTGTTGGGTACCTATTTGGCTCGGGGTTCAGTTTGTATCTTCCAACCTTGATCATGACCTTTGTCTACATCTTTGTACCTCTCTTAATGCTCATTTTATTACTTTAAGTGATGCAGTCAAGGATGATGGATTCAGTTAAGGACAATCCAAACCTTATAGAAAACAACCTCAACATAACCAAATACTCAACAACACAACAACAAAATAATTGTCTAACTCTGATTTTCATTAACATGCCTGATTGTAAGGCCTTCTGGGTTAGGGTTAATTTACAATCAGAAATAATTCTACAAGATCACAGGATCCAATACAATCTTAGCTAGTGCAGCCCTGAAAACAATCAGCAACTGATGGAAACCCTAAGGTACATCTAAACTTGAGCTCGCAAGCCTCCAAGAAATCTCCTAGTCTCCAAGTGTGCAAACCACTAGCTCTACCACTACAAACTATCAGATAACAATCTGATCTGCAAGATTATGCAAGATCTTTTCCACAACTTTGCCAACTCCAGCTTTTAGAACCTCAAAACTGATTCGCTAAGTCTTCCAAGTCATGAACTCCCAATGATCTCTAGATGATGATCCTAAACACTTACCCCAAACATCCTATAAGTACTAATCATCAACCACAAGTCAGCTAGATGAAACCATTAAATCCCCCCAACAATTATTAAATTCAATACAAGTCAGCATCAAAATATCCTTACAAACATTTAATTCAACATGTCAGCCTATAACGATAGCTACCAACAATAAATGCACCAATTTAGTCCAAAAAATCACATAGAACTCTAGTCAATAAACCAGAACTACCGAGCATGCCAAGGATCATTGAGCACCAATGTTGATCAATAAACATAGACATTGCCAAGTAACACTTTCACCAAGCGCAACAGATTAATGAGTTCCTTCAGTGAGTGAGCTTCCTTCAATGACCGAGGTCATCGATCAAGGTTGCAACTGAGTAAAACTCACCAAACACACACCTCCCATGCAGATTCACCAAGTACTCTAGAATGCCTCTGCATCAGACACCCCAGGTTCAAAAAGATGTTCATATGTGAGAAGAACATCTTCTGGGATTCAACACATAAACCCTAAACTAGTTTTTCACATACAATTCTTCCACCTTTTTAGCTTGCATACTCTTCCACTTCAAATTTCTCTATCTCTTCAAGTCTTTCCTTAACAACAAACAAATCTATTCTCCATACTGATCATTCATTTTCTCTAGATCTACCAACTCAACCCAGCTACCAATACTTAGGCTTCTCCTACTGAGCGTTGTATTCAGCAAAGGCATCAAGGAAAACTTCATGTCTTCCTTCTCAATAGTGAACAAATTTCTTACACATTCATACATAGCTTTGCAATCATATTGCCAAGGTCTACTGAGCAATATATCACAACTATTCATCTTCACAATATCACATAACACAAGATCCTTATACTAGCCAATCTAAACATCAATAAAGAACTGTTCTCTTACTTCTAGAGCATGAACATCTTATAACTAGCCAATCCTATAGGGACAAGGATGCTTCATTATATTCAACCCAAGTTTCTTAACCATGTCCTCAGCAACAAGGTTATCAGTACTACCACTATCAATAATAACAACATAGAGTTTACCTCCAGACATGCATTGGGTCCTAAACAAGTTACTCCTCTAACAAGGTTTTGCCTTTGTACTGAGCAATGTTTACCAAAGCAGCAAGTTCTCAGATTCAAGTTCATTCTCATTCACCACAATAGTTCATTAGTCACCAAGCTTCTTTTGTGTACACTCAAAAGAATGGTGTCCTTCCTCTCCATAGTTATAGAAAGTACCTTTAAAGATAACTCTACCCATCTTCTTATTCGATTCCACAGGTTTCTATTCATCTTCTGCATAAGTCAGTTTATCTTTCACCGAGTGATCAATGTTTTCTTTCCCTTAGGGATTACTATTTGTTTCCTCTTCAACTTATCTTCTTCCTTTAGATAATACTGATAGGAATTTTCAACAGAATCAATCTTTAGCATACCAAGCTCATCCTAAATATTAAATCTCAAACAATTCACATACCAATCTACCTTTTCCTTACCAAGATCTCGGTGTCCAGACCAAATAGTAAGTTTGTAGAAATCCTCACTATAATCTTCAACAGAAAGATCCTTCTGTTTCAAATTTTACAACTTCTTAAACAAGTCAAGCTCATAGTCAGAAGGTATGAACTTAGCTTTCAGTTTTGTCACCATCAACCTCCACCAATTGATCTTCATTTCACCTTCTTCTTCTCTATCTCTTTGTATTTATTTCTACCAAAGAGCAGCATGTCCTTTCAAATTTTTCTATGCTAATCTCACCTAAAGATGATCTTCAATTTTTTCTAGCTCAAAGAAATCTTCAAGTTCACCAATCCAATCAATCAAGTTCTTGGGCTTCAAAGTACCAGAGAAAGTAGAAACTTCCATTTTGTAACTACTACTTAACTGATCTCTAGATCTAGGCAATCAAATAGTTCTGTCTTCACCAAATCTATCCCTGGGGTCATCACCACTAGATCCAGTAGGTTCAAAGTCTTCATTAGCTTCCTCATAACCATCTTTAATACCAACATTTCGAGGATGCTAGCAACAACTCTCATGATCTTAGTGACCATGTTATTCTCCATCAACTCCATATCAGATCTGAAATCTGATTTCACCTTCTCTATAATCCTAGATTCAATAGTATCATAGAGATCTGTAAGTACTCTAGGGTCCAATCTTCTTAGAAGCATCCTTAAAGATAAGAGAAACCCTCTTTAGAAAACCCTACATCGACTACCTTGAAGAAATATCCAAGTTATATGCAAGTCAGATCTCAACCTACCACCTTGAACAAACAACTAGGGAAAGATCCACAACTTCAGTGCTCCAGATCTACAATCCAGATCATA
Organism: Chamaecyparis obtusa; assembly: GCA_027943335.1. NCBI lineage: Eukaryota > Viridiplantae > Streptophyta > Pinopsida > Cupressales > Cupressaceae > Chamaecyparis > Chamaecyparis obtusa. The sequence continues at coordinate 465,856 of BSBK01007993.1, read as the reverse complement.
CGATCTCTTCACAAACAAGATCAACTTCACAAGATCAACCTTTCTAGGTCAACCTTCACTCCACAAGATCAACTCTCACTCTGATACCACCTAATATAGTCAAGGATGGTGGATCCAGTTAAGGATAGTCCAAACCTTGCAGCCAACAATCAACCCGGTGGAATACTCAACAACACAAAAAAAGATAATTGTTTAACTTTGATTTTCATTAACATGTCTAGCTGTAAGGCCTTCCAGGTTAGGGCCAATTTACATTCAGAAATAATTGTGCAAGATCACAGGATCCAATACAATATAAGCTAGTTCATTCTTGAAAACAATCATTAACTGATGGAAACCCGGCCTAAGGCAGATCTAAACTTGAACTCACAAGCCTCCAAGCAATCTCCTTGTCTCCAAGTGTGCAAACCACTAGCTCTACCACTACAAGCTATCAAATAACAATCTGATCTACAAGATCATGCAAGATCTTTACCACAACTTCACCAACTCCATCTTTCAAAACCTCAGAACTGATTTGCTAAGTCTTCCAAGTCATGAACTCCAAATGATCTCCTGATGATGATCCTAAACACTTACCCTAAACATCCTATAAATACTAATCATCAACCACAAGACAGCTAGATGAAACCATTAAATCCCCCCAACAATTATTAAATTCAATAGAAGTCAGCATAAAAATAGCCTTACAAACATTTAATTCAACATGTCAGCCTATAACAACAACTACCAACAATAAATGCACCAATTCAGCCCAACAAATCACACATAACTCTAGTCGGTAAACTAGAAGTACCAAGCAATAGTGAAATAACTGAGCATGCCAAGCATTGCCAAGCACCAGTGTTGACCGAGCACAACAAAAATCACCGAGTAACACTTTCACCAAGCACCAGAGATTATCGAGTTCCTTTAGCAACCAAGCTTCCTTCAATGAATGAGGTCATTGGTCAAGGCTACAACTGAGTAACACCGGCCAAACACACACCTCCCATGTAGATTCACCGAGTACCCTAGGATGCCCCTACATCATTAAGTTTATTAAAATGTTTTTTTTAATGCATGTGGAAATTTGCATCACCTATGTATCTTCATTACTAGTTTTGTTGATGTAATATGGTGTTCTTCACTTGGCATATACTTGAACTTAGTTTATGAGGCTAGTACTCATCTCGGTGGCATATGTGCATGGGAGGGTTCCCTATGTTAAAAATAGGAAATACTGAGAGGGGCGGGTGAATTAGTATTTCACAAACTTTTACTTTTGCCCACTTATGGATATAACAGATTACTTTAAAGCATAAGAAACTAAATAGCATACATAATAGTAAATGTAAAGAACTCATAACACATGATACGTTCTCAAGGAAACCATAGCCAAGGGAAAACCCTGGTGGGGATGGTACCCACAAAGATACACTAATCAAAAGATATCATGTTAAGGATGTTGACCCTATTAGGAGCATGTTACAATCATATAGTGTATCAGTCTTGGTTAAGGGACTATAGGCCTTGTTAGAAGCCTCAACCTTGTTAGGAGTTGTAGATACAAAACATGATTACTAGATGAGCTCACTGCCCAAACAATTAATACAAATTTTTACTAATTACAATATGGTACTGCTTACAACTTCACATCAACAACTTTCGCTGCTATCACAATATACAACTATCACAAGTTACATATTACATTTCAAGTATGTTTGGTACATCTTTATTTATACAAGATACAAACATAATATCTTTCTCCTGTCGGCTTGAATATCTTTATCCAAGAGTAAACATCTAGGATGTCATCTCTTTATAATATTAATTCATTATTTTGACAAGCAAAATAATCCCTTAATTCATTTACTAGTTCTGCCTTCAAAACTGCTCTGTCGGCTGTACTCTGTCATTGGTAAAACAATCATAAATTTGTCTATACTCTTTTGTGCACTGATATGGGGTATCCTTAGACACCATAGAGTCTATGTTCAACTACACAAACTTTGATCATGCTCTAGTGAATGTCGCCAAAACAAACTGTATTGAGTGCTCTGTCAAAAACACTATTTCATACTTAGAAAATTTTAGTCTGCGATCTTACTTTCTAGCTTATGTGATCTTCATAGGGAAGATATGTTACCATAATGACAACATTCATGTACATACCTTAGCCAAATTTCCAACAATCTCCCCCTTTGTCATTGGCGGCAACATATGAGAAAATTGGCTAAGTGTACAAGTCAAAATCTCAAAATTTGTATCAAAATTGTGGCCATAGTATAAAATAAGTATACTATCCTTATATCTCCTCAAAATATACATATAATCTATAACACTTCATAATACTCCATAGAACTCCCCCTATGAGTATCCTTCCTTATCATATATAGACAATTTTCTAAGTATCTCTCCCCCTTTGACAACAATGACAAAATAAAGGGTGGAAAGGGATATACAAAATTGTGTCAAAACTTTTACCTTACTGTCTTATTGCAAAGCCAATAGGATTGCAACACAATCTGCAAGATCTGACTTCCAAGCCTCAAAATCTTTCTCCCATTCCTTCTTAATTGATTCTGCTACATTGAGTAAAGTACTCAATCCGTATGTTGCAATCTGACAAGCTTGAAGGGACTCAAAATTAAACTTTTGAAATGATATCTTATCAGTAAGACATTCTTTTAGCTACTCTTCTATTATAGTCAACTTGATTGAGACATGCTCTCTCAAGATGTTTATCCTGATAATTTTCTTGTTCTTCTCATAATTCAAAGTCCTTATCTCATCACATAATTTTCTGATCTTTTTCTCAACTACACTGATCTTTATGTTTGTGCTGGCCATTGAGTTTGTCTCTGCTACAATTTCATCTTGCTTCTCTTTTATCTTCTTCTCTTCCTTAATTATTATATTTTTAGATTTTTTACACTGAATTTACAAACACTTTCTAGTCTCAAGATGTTTCCTTAAGTTCTTAATCTATTTGTCAAGGCTGTCAATGTCATTATTGATATTCTAACTTATATTCTGCAACATCTCAGCTTCATAAGCTACCTATGCCTTAACCTTAGCAATATCTGTCAAATTAGTGAACTCAACATCAAAAGAATTTATTACCATCTTTACTATTTCAAGTGGGTTTGAATCAAAGACTTTTGTAGATATAACACTTTATAGCTTCTTAGTCAAATCTTTCAGACTACCTTCCAAATTCTTAACTTTCTTGTTCTTTCCAATAATTTTTTTCAAAGAAGTGATCAACTCTAATTGATCATCGTCATCAACCTCCTTGCTCAAATCTTCAATCAATGTTCCTATTCCTTTCTTCTTTCCAGTCTTAGGAGTAACACTAATGTCTTCTTGTGTTTCAATAGGTGTATGGGCCTCTATTTCCATTTGCTCTTTGGTTCATGTAGTCTCTATTTCAATACTCTTTTCTTGCTCTCCCAAAACCAAATTGTCAACAGTGTTATCCAAACAGTTGAGTACAACATCATTTGAATCTAAAGTAACTTTTGTTCCTTCAATGTCCATAGATTTTGTGCCAATGTTTATAGAAGAAGAGGGAATATCTTCAACTTCAACTACCTCTGCCTATTCTAAACTCTATTTCTCTGCTAGTTCTGCAACTGATTGATCTTTGTTAGCTTTTCCTGCTACCAAGTTTTCTAGCACTTTCACAACTGCATGTTTAGTTTCAGTCTTTAGTTGTTCATACTAACCTCCCATTATTTGTATAGTTCTTCTTTTGGTTCTTAATAGGGTTTCAAGTGTCTTGAGGATCTGTTTAAGGTGGTCATCATCTCTTATGTCATAGAACTATCTTATCACATTCTCTCTCATTTTAGTATCTTCTTCTTGCGCTCTCATATTTCTTCTCACAAGTCTATTGGACAAATCTTCTAGTATCTTTCCATGAATAATATCCAATTTCTTGTTTGCTAAAATCATATGTGTAACCATTACATTCTCTAGATTTAATCTATTAGAGGATCCATATAAATCATAGTATTTGTTCATTTTGGTAAAGTCTCCATGCTGCATTATATCTTCATTAACTCTTTCTATCCTTGGTTTCCATGATTTCTTTTTTATTGTTACTTCATCATCTTTTATCTCTGCAACTCTTCTAGGTACTGGTGGAACAATTATTTTTTGTCTTTTACCCTATCCTGAAGCACTTTCCTTCATTCTTTTGCTTGGTGCTGAAGAAAAGGTTTTCTCTATCTGACTAATTTCTTGCTCCTTCTCAGGTTCTTCATCCTTTACCTTAACTTGAATGGGTTTTGCACTTGATGCCAAAGGTGGGACTGATAGTATCTCACTTTTCCTTATTGCTTCTAGAGTCTTTCTTGCAATATCAAATTCCTGCTCACTCATACCTGATTCTTTTGGAATTTTCTTTATTGTAGACTCCACTCTCTTCTTTGATTGTTTCTCTTCCTTGAGTGTATTTGCTGAATCAAATTTTTCATCATATGTTCCAAATCTGTTGCCATGAACATCCACTTTACTTTTCAACAATCTACTAACATATCCTTCTATTTCAACTTCAGAGATTTCATAGCCAAGAGGGTCTATGAATTCATGTCTAGGTTCTACTGCCTCAATGTAAGTGAAATCAGTATCAACCATAAAACATATATCATCTTTGTATTTCTCAACTAGGGATGGAGGAATTCTTGATCTATATACCATAATGTTCTGAAAAGTTTTCAACACTAACTTTACACTATCATTAACCTTCTCAATAAGATGTTTCATGTAAACTTTATTGATTCTTTCCATAGTATTCTCACCATCATTCCATTCAATAGTGTAAGGAAATCTTCTTAGAAAGTGGAAGAACATGTAGGTAACCAATGAGGAAAATCTAAAGTGAGTGTATTTAGCTTTCTTTATCTTTTCCAAATTCTCAAACAACTGTATTCTCATAATTTCACACATATCCATAGGCTTCTTCCCCACACACATCAAATAGGCAATGTGTACCATACCTGCTGGCATATCATCTTCTCTAGAACTTCCATAGAGCTTTGTTATCAAAATGTTACACAAGTATTTTACATCATCTTGCTTAATCTTACTAATGACTATACCTCTGTCATTGTATATTGAACCAGTGTTTTCAATCATAATCTTTCTCATGTTTTTTTCATTTAGTGGAATTGCACTAGCTTTTGATAATCCAGTCACATCATGAATTAGGTATGTAGTTATGTCAATAACTCTATCTTCTAACCAAAATTTACCATTATGTATCCTACTCAAAATGATCTTAGTACATTCCTCATCATCAAATCCATATTTCATAGAGTACTCAATGATTTCATTATTTTCTAGATGTTCATAACCTTGTTTCACTGACATATCCGTGTTGTACAATTTCTTATATTCACCATTAAAATTACTCTCCCTTAGGGTTTCATATTTTCATCCAAGATAACTTTTAACATTCTCTAAATGAAGAACTCCGTCTAGTACGGATCATAAAGCTAAACTAGCATCTCTTTCTGAGGGTTCAACTAGATATTTCTTAGTTCTAGGTCTATTCTTATCCTTAATGTTGTGAATCAACAACACATCCATGATTATATCTAATTACTTAAGCTGATTCAAGATCTTAGTCAGATAAATACCTTAAATTTGCAAAATTAGGGCTTTCGCTAGATCGACGCTTCAAACTTCTGCAAATCACTTCCAAAATTCTTTATTTGCTTTCCAAATCACTTCTAATCACTTGATAATCACAATAACTTTGATTTCAATCTTTTAATACTTAGCATTTACTCGATCTGACATCACATTCAATTCTTTTGCCGCTAAAATGCCAAAAAAATGATTATGTAAACCTGCAATCATAAATCTTCTTGCGACCTCACAAAACACAATATTTCTTTTTGCACACTTAACCATAGCATTAGTATAACATAACAAACCTTCATCTAACTACGCAAAACTTAACTCATTTAAAATATAATTCTACACTAATTCTAAGTTTCTAAGTTCAGATACATTACCTTCCTAATTACCTTCAGTACTGAATATACCTTCTTGATCTATGCCTTTAACAAATTTTACTTCATCTTCATTGCTACAGCAACCTCTTTTTGTTTCTTGCATTTTCATTCCTTCTTGCATAGTTTCTAGGGTTAGGGTTATGATGATAACCTCCATTGTTCATTCTACAAAATCTTTCTGTGTGTCCAATCTTGTTACATATCTAACAAATGATTCCATTGGTTCCATATCTAGGTGTTTGCTGATTGATTTGTGTCTTGCAATTTCTAGCAATATGTCCAATTTTGTTGCATCTGTAACATACTATTCCATTTCCTCTTTTCATGTCTTCAGTTGATCTTTGATCTGCATTGTTAGTATTTGTAGGCATTCTACTATTGTAATTATTCTCAATAACTTTAGATCTTCTACATTCAATAGCTCTATGTCCAAAACCATGACAATTATAACAATATCCATTAAGAGGTTTGAATTTTTTACCTGTACAATCTCTCTTCATATGACCAATAGTATTACAAGCAAAACATCTACCTTTGAATTCTCTTTGCATACATTTGGATGGTTCATCTTGCTTCAGTGGTTCTTCTTGCTTTGGTGCATCTTCTTGCTTAGGTGCATCTTCAGATTTGTTCTCATCTAACTTCTTTTCTTCACTATTTTCACCCGTGCAACCACCTCCTCCATTCTATATACAGGAAAGATTTCTTGTGTGAGGAGAGTTGGTTTGGAGAAGAAATGATAATAAGAGAAGTACTATGATTATAGGGAAAAACATACTTGGTGAGAAGAGAAATTCATTATTCCCTTAGTTTGGCACTTGGGTTGTTTCGGGTGGAGGCTAGAGATTTCATCCAAGAGGAGTTTAAGGATTGCTGGAAGGAGATAGAGAGGAAAGGATTCTTCTTCATCAACCAGATTCCGCAGGACTCCAGGTTGGATCCCATCCTTAGAAATAGATTTAGTTTAATAGTATGAATGTGGTTTTTTTTTTTAAGATTTGTTGAAAGTTTCTTTATGTGGTATTATTATTGCAAAACATATGTGTAATATTGTAGTATTATTGTATGGTGTAAGGTTAATTTATTAATGTGTTCTGTAATAATATATTATTGCAGAAGGTTGATACATTAAAGTATTCTGCAATAATGTATTATTACAAGAATGTTGAAGTATTAGATGTATTATTGTAGTAGGTGAAACATTATTGCATTATTGGTAATAGTGTGTATATTATGATATTATTTTTCTGGCCATCTGTACATTATATAAATGTTGTGTTATTGTGTTATGAATACTATAGTAATTTATTATTCTTTCATTTGTCAATGGTAATATTCTGTCAAAATAATATATATACATTTCAATAAAATTATTGCAGTTCTTTTCTTGTTATAAACAAAAAAATTATTATATAATTATAAAATATATGTTTCAAAAAAAAATAATAATAAACAAAAAAAAGGGGGGTTAAAAAGTAAAATTTTAATGGAAAATGTTTTGGGGAAGTGGGGGCCACCACCTTCCCCACTCCCCTACGGCATCTACTCGTAGTAGTAGGCACTACTACGGTAGTACCTAACTACTATGGCAGCAAGTACTATAGTAGCAGTACCCTACTACACCCGCAGGCTAGGGAAGCGCGTGGGTGCTTGGTAAATGGGGTGCAGGGCCCGCAGGGTCCCCCCCATGAGTCATTCTTTTTGAAACCTAATTTGTATTTGGTATTTGTAAAATTTATTTTAGATTTTAATGATTATTAATTTTCTATCAAATTTAGTTATTGATTTATAGTATTTAATAGTTTAGGTAGGTTGGTTTATAAATATTGGATGTATAAATGAAAACTATCTTAGTTTATTTAGATTTTTTTTGTAATAGTCACTTTATACAAGTATAACATGAAGTATAAGTTTACGTATTTTAAATTTCTTATACTTTAAGTTATACTTGTATAAAGGGATTAGGTACCTTTCGGATTGAATGGGATAGGTTTCAGTTTCCTAGGAGTTAAGTTGCAACTTCTAAATTTTAGATTTTTAACAAAATCAGACTTAGTCAATTTTTGACTTAGAATGAACTTTATGGAGTATTATCTTTTAGCATATGAAATTTTTATGTAAACCTTCAACACATTTAGTGGAGGTTATATCCAGTGCATTTAGATGCCTTAATAGGGTTAGGATGTGTGTAGGAAACAGTGTAGGGTTTAGAGTTGTCTAAAAGGATCATGACATTCTAAACATCCTTAAACGTTCCTAATTTCCCCTAAAACATCCATAAACTATCTTATTATTTTCTACTCTTTGATGCAGTCTTACAAATGTGTTTATGATATGTTTTACTATGTGTATGATGTGATATGTGGGTTAAGGGTAGAAAACCTAACGACACCTAGTGAGTGGCTCTCAGTGCGGGGCCGAGGCCCTAAGTGGCTAGAACCAGGATAACCGACTAAAGAGTTATTTAACAAGTGAAAACTTAATTAAATTTATGAGAATGGGTTCAAGCATTAAAAAGATTAAATGTGCCTTCCCCATGCCACTAGCACTAGTAAAGGCTATGGATGTGAGTGGGAGAAGGTACCTATGCATAGGTATGATCGAATGGTGCTTGTCTGTATGAAAGGCATTCGATCCCGCATGTGCCTACTTGGGGGCTAGGGCCCAGAGTGGCTAGTACTAGGACAACCCAAGGAGTGAGGGCTATGTGATGGCACTCACTTAGGTTGTTTCTTAGAGTTTCTACCCAAGCCTTAGAACCTGTTTGGGGAAAGTTTTATACTTGGGCTTTCTTTTCATTTGTTATTTGGGAAAGGTAACCTGACCCTAGGTTTGGCCTAGCTATTCCTTCTTTATGGACCTTGGTGTTTATCTCCTAGCATGGGGGAGTGGGCCTTTGGGTATCCACGTGGTTGGGTGGTAAATATTTTTATCGAGGTATCTTTTGCGGATGTAGTGTTTGAAGATCCATGCTTGCTTAAGTACTAGTTTGAAGAATGAAGACTTTGTAGTTATATTTCATGATGTAAAATTATTGTTACCTCCCAAGAGGAGATGAATGTAATGTAATCATTTATGTAATTAAAAATGATGTATATGGAATGGGTAGATTTAGGAAAAAGAGAAAGGGAGATATGAACTTTATGTATATGATCTATGTTGAAGGATTTTGTACCATTTCAAGTATGTTAGTATGTTTCTTAGTATTGATTAAGTGAAAAAGGCTATTGAAGAAAAAATGTATTAATTGCAATGTATCAAATGATTTAGATGATTCTATTTGATTTAAAGGTTAGATTGTTCATAAAGAATACTTAGGAATATAGATGGTTTTTAAATGGAAAGTTGAAATGAAAATGTTTTTTATTTCTTAAAGATATGATGTAGTTTGCCTTGAGAAATAAATCTTGTTGTTAGTTTACTTAATGAATTTGAATGAATCATGCATTTAAATGAAAAGGGAACCTTGGGAGGAATCTAAGTTTAAGTTTGGGTTCACATAATTCTTTTAAAAGTTCAAAAAATTTCATAAATTATTACTTAGGTTTTCTTTAACAAAGAGAACCTTTGTTCTCTTCCCTGGTTCTCTTGCGGGGCATGACAGCTGCTCATTGTGGCTTTGATTTTAAGAAGAAGAAATCCTATCCATGTTGGGGGAAAGGTGCTCCCATCTAGCATTATACAGTCTTGAAAAACTCCTCTCAGCATGAGAAGGAGGTTTGTCCTATTTTGGGAACTCATGTGCACTCTATGGAGGTGGAAGGATTGTTCCCTGTTGTTCCTAGTATTGTTCTTGTTGGGCCTATTGAGGTTGTTCATTCTGATCCTTCTGATGGTTTTAGACCTATTCTTTCTTCACTAGTTGGTACTCAGATCTTTGATGTCAATTCTATGGATGCTACTTCTTTCAGCTTTGTTGGTGTCTTGGATGCTGTGAGTACTCGTTCTCCTGTCCCACTTGTTGGGACTAAAGTTGGCCATGTACTGGATGTCCCACTGGTAGGTTCAACACTTGTTTTGGGTGTTCGATCTTTTTTTTTGGATTCGTTATGCTGGCAGGATGAGGCTGCTAGAGTTGAAGAAGGTTGGATCATAGTTTAAGGTAAACAACAAAAGAGATCCTCCTCTTCTTTTGACATGACCCTTTGGTCCAATAAGAAGGAGACTAATGGATAGATTGTTTAGTAGTAAGGTTTTTTTCTCCTTTGGACTTTTGTTTCTCAATGTCTTACCTTGGTAGTGTCCTTTTTTTTTTTGTATGGGGTTTTTGGCCTTTTGTTTTGGCCAATTTGTTTCTTCTTGGGAGCTCTTAATGTTCTATCTTAAGTTTTTCACTTGTACAGGGTTTTTGGGCCCCTTCAAAACCTATTTTTACCTTAATTAAAAACTATTCACTAATAAAAAATAATAAACTATTCACTAATCTCTTTATATTAGAAATTGGCATTGGATAAATTCTTAATGATAAATTTTAAAACTAATCAAAGCGTATTCTTGATAAAATTTAAAATTAATCAATGTAAATTGGTAAAGAAACCTTAAAACTTGTTTTACCCTTATTGATGTTTTTTATAACCTTTTTATGGAGTTGGTATTTGTTTATGAGAGGTTTTTGGGATTTCTCTAATGTTTCAAAGTAAATTAGAGTATGGTATCTTATGATGGTTTTTGCACAATTTATTGTACTAACTATTCACTATTTAAAAAATCATAAACAAATTCCTAAATTTGCAAACAATATATCATTTTCAAGTTATATTATAAATTAGCATTTGATTAATTCTTGATGATAAAATTGATAACTAATCAAGGAAAATTATGATAAAATTTAAAAATAATCAATATGAATTGTTAAAAGAAACTTTAAAATTTGTTTTACCCTTCTTGATGATTTTTTAAAACTTTTTTGTGGAGTTGGTATTTGGTTATGAAAGGTTTTGAGCTTTCTCTAATGTTTCAAAGTAAATGAGAATATGCTATCTTATAATGGTTTGTGCACAATTTATTGTACTAATTATATGTTACATTTAAATCTAAACTGAAGATGTTTCAAATTATCAATTATTATAGCTTTAACATGGTGGTATTTCGTATATTTTAATGTTTTAGATCACACTATATCAAGATGATAAAGAGCATGAGATGAAAATAATATATTGATACAAAATCTTATGGATTGTGGAAACATCCTAGCTCAAATCTTTAACATTCAATTTTTAATTTAAAAGGTACTATTGCACTTGATGCAAATTTTAAATTGTAGTCTATATATTAATTTAGAAAAATGATTATAAATTTAATAATAATATAATATATGTTCTTAATTTTTTTAAATAAAAAATATATATAATATAATAAAATTTTTAAAATTTATTAATTTTAATATGAAATATAATATAATATAGTTAAAAAATATATGAGTTATATTTAACTAATTATATATTTATTCTTTTAATAGAATAATACTTTTATGTTTTTTTTTCTTTTCAAAACTTAAACTAGTGATTGGATATAATCATCATCTCGAATTTCAAAAAAAAAAAAAAAAAATGTCTCCTTGGTAAGCTATGATTTTTAGTTTGTTGTTTACAAGTCTCCCTATCTTACCTAATAACCGTCTTACATGGTTGATGGTTTGCAAACCATGCAACATATCAAGAACCAATACAGGGAAGACTGAACAATTTGTTTATAGAAAATAAAAAACAACGCACCGAAAAATTTGAATCATCTTGCATCGATTTTATAATTTGGGAACCATTGATTTAAACAATTAACTCAACCTTGTGTAGTAATGCAACAAATGTAGATGGTGATATAAACCTAAGTACTAAATTTTTTTTTGGTGAATCTCAATCTAAAGAGTGTGGATTAAACTTGAAATCTTTTAGAATATATTCAATAGATGTTTACATTCTAAATTTGAAATCCTTTGAAATATATGTGTATTATCGGAAAATGGAAGCACTTCTATTTAGGACTAGTTTAGCCCTCCAAGTAAGTAGTCTGGGGTCATGTCAAACACCTTGAATGGGTCTTTAACTAGGATCTAGCTTTTGCCCCTATTCTGCTTCTCTTTTCACCTATTTCCAGCCTATTTCTGGCAGGTGGTCTTGAGAAACTAAGATTCTTGACCTCAGGGTCAAGGTCGACCTTCTAGGTCAAGGTCAACCTTGACCCTGACCTAGGTCAAGGTCGACCTCAACCTTGACCTAGGTCAAAGTTGACCTCGACACTAGCCCTAGGTCTAGATTTCAAGTTCTGGAGGTTTTGGGATGTCGGGCTTCAGAAAGTTTAGTTTCCCACTTTCAGGTCGGCTATTTCAAATTTCGGAATGGTAAACTCTTAAATTATATTTAATCTAGGTCCATTTCTAGGGGTTAAGGTTTAAATGGGAATTTAATTCTCCTATGTCAGCCTTGTTGGTACTCTCAAATTCGGCAAAAATTTGGAGTGACCAATTGAAAAAATTTCTCTAGGGCAAAATGGGTACCCCTAAAGATTTTTGTGAGAAGGCCTAATTGGTATGCTTGTAAAGATACCCTGATGATTTTCATGAGATATAGATTGGGGAATAGGTTCAACACCTTTCATTTGACATATGCAGTGGGTCCTAGCTCCTAAATTTTAAATCTAACATGTTTAGGGAGTAGCCATTTTGAGGTGTTCACTTAAATCTGCATTTTTGACTAAGTGTCAAATCGTTGTAGTATGCCTTGTTTGCATTTGAATATCTTGTGTCTTGTTGAGTTTCATGGCTCGCCACTTTGGGAATGTTTAAAATGTATATCAGAGAGATTATTTTTCAAAGCTCAAGCCATTTCGAGTCTATTTGATAAGTTTTTGGATTCCCTTAAGTTGGTCCCGCGGAATTGTCATATTACTCTATTCTGCCCAGTTTTCTAAGTGGCCCTATTTGACTGATTATAAATTTTGACCATTTGACCCAATTGAGAAAATTCCTCTTGTACTGTATTCTAGTGGTCAAATACTCCTTATGTTTCAATCTTCAAGTCACGAAGCATCCATTTGGTCAGTTTGTTGAGCCCATTATATTTGCAGTTACTAAAAGTTTGTGAAACTGTCAAATGCGGATTTTTGAATGCCCTACTTTGAGGTCTTGCTATTTGTACCTGATTGAATGCCTTGCATAATTGATTTTTCCCTTGTGTTGAAAAATTTAAAGTGTACCTTCTGATGGATTTTTAGACTCACACCAATCCAGTTATCCACTTTGCCAGGGCATTTCCATTTCCATTTTATTAAAAATTTCGATGAATATGCAGAATCCAGAATTAAGTAGCCTACTTTGAGATTTCACCTTTTGTACTTGGTTCAAGTTTCTGAAGAATTGAAAGTTATTCTACATTGAAAACATGGAGATGTACCCTCTTGAATATTTTTAGGCCTTGATGAATCCATTTACCCAATTTTCCAATCTGATTCTGTTTGCAGTTTCTAATAATTTGATGCAAGACAATTGCGTACTTTAGTTGGAAGCCCACTTCGGATGATTGTATCTTTTTCCATGTGATTGATCATAATGTGCTGATTGTGGCATCATGTTGTAAGTGTAAGAGAGAGTCATCATGCCAATTTTCAGCTCCCCATGTGCTTGTTTAGTCACTTTGCCAAAGCCATTTCATATGCAGATTGTGAAGTTTTACCAGGAGTGCACTGTCCAGTTTTCTAAGTGACCTACTTTGAGGTGTCCCAATTTGTGCCCTGTACGAGGTCTGACATAATTGAGATTTTTTATGTACTATGTAGTTGGAAGACTACTTACATGAAGATTTTGAGGTCTCTACCAATCCAGTCGACCGCTTTGGCTAGCCAATTCCAAAGTCAATTTCTGCATGTTTGTTGTTTTGTTTTCAAGAAGTTAGTAAAGGACTGACTTTGCAGATTAATATTGGTTGACCTATTGAATATCAGAGAAAATTAGTTGGTGATCCATGATCCTTATGTATAAGTGTTTCTATGTTCAATAGATTAGACTTTGGAGGTCTCTTTTGATTGGTTTTCAAAGCCAAGATAAAGAGCAATTTATGTAGATTGACAATGTTGAACAAAATGAAGTTTACAAAATGGTCACTTTCATAGAGTAATAATTTTTTGTCTGAATTTTTTTTTCAAGAACTGATCATGGCATAATTCTCATGGCATGTAATTTTACTACTTGATCTGATGGTAAGGTCTCAGAGCTTATCTTGCTAATCTTGCAATAGCCGATCCGGATGAAGTTATGTTGATTCAACATTTCACACTTACACTTTTTCTAAATTGCTAAGTTTGATTATTTGCATCTTGCACTTGAGGATGAATCCGGAAAAGCCCTTTTGTATGTGTATTCAATGATGATGAATGAGTCTTTTTGCTGAGCGAGATAGCTTCAAGTGGTGATTTGATGACTTTCCAAGTGGCAACTTTGGCAGGGTCCGCACAAGTCTGAATTCGGAATAGTTACAGAACATAACGAATTGCTCTACTTTGCATATTATTATCTTTTGGCTCAAATCTTTGTGAGAAATTTCCTCTAATAGGCATACTGTATTGTTGGAGGTGAGCATGTGTTTCTCATTATGCTCTCCTGCGAGGTCATTTGGTCAGTTTTTGAAGCTACTTTCTGGGACCAATTGATGTGATTGATCAGTTTTGTCGAAGTACAATGAACTGAATGATGTTCTTAATCTTTGATGCTTTGTGGTCATGTTTCATCAAGTGACATCTCATGATTGAGTTTCCCAACACAGATGATGGAGTTGTATAGTGGTACAAAGATGTGTTTGTTGCAAAGGGCATTCTATTAGATAGGTATAGGAGTGAAAATATATTTGGAGAGTAGCTCTACCATCCAATTGATCATTTTGTGAAACCATTGTTGGTGGCATTGGCATGGTCTTCTCTTCTAGCAATGTCTTCTTGTAAACTTGTTAGGTGACTTCTAAGCAGATGGCAAGGATCCCTTTGGTTGGTAGTAGGCATTATATTGACCACACTTATCATGCAAGTGTTTATGTGCTTCACTTAGTCATAATGACTTACACTTGCAAAAGCTACTCCTATAGTAGCCAGGAATGGGATAACTAAACCATCAATAATCAAGATAAGTGCATTGGAGTAATATGAGGGAATTATCCATATATTTGGGGGTCGGGTTCCATACAACTGGATTTTGTATGAAATAAGCATAACAAGGGAAAGAACCAACACAATGGTGATTGCTTGCACATAAATTTGGATGGATACCAGTGTAAAGAATGCCCTTTCTCTCACAAATACGGTCCCTATTTCTAATTTTGAGATGTGCCAGTCTTATATTGATAATTGTTGTTTGTGAAGGTGTGCATATTAGTGTATTGGCACTGTGTTTATTTATGAGGCCTCATGCAAAGCAAGGGGGCTTGTGTGTGAGAAGCTCACCAAATTGAAGTGTTGCGTAAGCACCCAATGTGGAAGAGCACATTGTGGTGCATTGCGCAAGTATAAGTGCATCTTACACACTCTTCAGAAGGCTGTTGCTCATGCAAATTGCCAACAAAGAGTAGGCCAACGTAAGGAAGAAATAGAGGAGTTGTGTAGCATATTAGGAAGATACTCACACCTCTTCAAACTCACACAAGTAAAAGATGGCTTCCTGCATAAGGAGATGTGGAACTAGTGTGGATATAGGCTAGTGCCTCACGCAAAAGACCAGAAGGCCTCTAAAATGCTAAATAGAGCACCAACATAAACAAATATGGAGCCTACATAATAAAGGGAGTTACAATCATTAGAAGACCCACACAATAAAATGGATGAGAGTGCAAGAATAGGATGGATGCGTAAGGCATGCTGAGGGAACATGTAGGCTACTAGGGGTAAGTGCTCTAGCCATCATGTTTCAAAAGGGTGAGTTTTTTGTTTGTTGAGCATGGAAAATGAAAGTTTATATTAAAACAAAGGGGGCTCATGTTAAATTTGCATGAATTCCCCTAACCAAATGTGAAAGAAAAGAGGCTTCCTTGCATGAGGTAATTGGAGGTGTCCAAGGCATAAGATGGGAGGCCTCATGCAAATAAAAGAACTACATGTGCAATGAAAAGAAAATGCCCTGCACAGTGGTGATGAGGGGGTCTACACATGAATGAGAGCTTATGAAGTCACAGTGTGGAGGTTCCTCAGGTGCCAAATATTGAAGAACCCACCTTGCATGAGCACTACAGGAGGACATTTGGGAGCTTACCATGAGATACCAACCAACAACATGAAGGTGAAATAGAGTGTAGGTATAGGGAAGAGGTAAAGCTTGAAAATTTCTAAATGAAGATATCCCACAAGCATTTGGTGTAGGCAAAATAAGGCATTTAAATCCAAGTTCACTCAATATGCATGCAAAGTGAAGTGGAAAGAGAGGCTTGTGTGGCCTCTACCCATGTGGGTCCACCTCAGAATGCATGCAGGCTGGCACATAAGACAAATTTTGATTAAGTGTTTAAAAAACTCAAATTCCTTAGTCCCACATGCATGTTGAAATAGCCATTTAGAATGTTTATATGCAACTCAACACACATATGAAATAGATCAAAGAGCTAGAAACTCTCTACTAGCACAAGCTCATAGTTGCCTCAGTTTTTGTGCCAGTGGGCCTAGAAGAAATTTTGTAGATGACTAGTGACGGTGAGATGGATGAAAATGGACATGTGGTAGTAGGTCATGAAGTCTCAAGACCAAACCGGTAGTTAACTAAAGATTCAAAGACCTGGAGATAACCGCTAGTCATGTAGTCATGAGATGCTAATAGTTAGAGGCCAATCATTCAGAGACCTTGAGACAATGCAGTCATCCAGTCTCCTGAAGTCTAAAAGTTAGCATGAAAATTTTAGAGATTTGGAGACTAACCGTGGTTGCGAGGTCTCATGATGCAAGCAGTTAAGTGGTGAGGATCTAGAGATCATGAGCTTTCCTAGTCACCAGGTCATCGAAAGAAAGATTTAGAGACTTGGAGACTTGGAGATTTAGAGACTAAAGGAGGTCACCCACTCTCACATCAAACCCAAGGTTAGTGAAGAGATTCGGAGACTAAAGGCATTCTCCAAGTCTCTAAAAGAAAGCATGGTTAAGAAATAACTTTAGAGCTTTGGAGACTAATGTAGTCTCTAAATCTCTAGATAAGCAGGGTTAAAGGTGTGTTTGTAGAGCGAGTCAAGGACATCCAATCACAGTGCACCACTTGGCAAAATCTGGTGAAGTCTGAGCATAAAAGGCAGAGTTAAAATGCATAAAAGATTTAAAATATCATAAAGTTCAACATTAGGGTAAATTCAAAATATTTCAATAATAGAAACTTGCTCAGTGATTTAATGCCTGCAAATTCATTTTTTTCCCAAATATAGGAGTATAATATATTTTTGGAAACACCAGAAGACAATGGATGTAGTGGCATTGCTTAAAATTTTATTTGATCGAGTAGGTGAGAGCAGTAATGGCTTTTCCAAAATCAGAGAATAGAGCTTGTTGAAGATATTTCTCTCAGACAAGACAAATTTGAAAATCCGGCAAGGGGGAATGGATGATATCTTTTGCAGATCATATTTTTGTTGATTGGGATTGCTTTGCAGAATCTTTCCTTGGTTTCATAAATAAAAATCAGATTTCTTGATTCCTTCAAAGATTTTATTATTGATTTGATCTTCTCAGAAGGACTTCCTAGGAATGTTTTGCAGAGGATCGGATCAGATTTTAGAGGAGAAAGAAAGCATGTGAAATCAGATTTCAAAGAGATGGGTTTTGATCAAGCATGGGTTTTTAGGGTTTCTTCTTCTTCTATTTATTCTCTTCTTTTCTCAGTGTAAGGGGTTCTGGTTCCGGTTTCGGTTCCAAGTTCATGTAGTTGCTCTATTGAGAGAAAGTCCCTATGATGAAATGTTGAACATTCTTATGCAAAGAAGATCCCTCTATCCTGTGTCTAAATTCTTGAACTTTCAAGCTTTGTATGTAATAGACATGCTCATTTTCAATAGAATAGACTGCAATTTATGTCTCCTATTACTAATTGTTTCTTTACTTTTATATTTTCTCTTGTATGTTTTATGTGTAAGGCATCTAAAATATACTGGTTGTTAAGAAACTTATGTAATTGGTTATGAGTTTCTCTCAAGAAGAGAATTAAAATCCTTGTTATCAATTTCATAGAGTAAATGTATCTATAGAGGTTTTGATAGTAATAATACTAGATTGACAGAATAGTTTGTAAGCATCCTATTCAGATTGCATGTAGTTTGTAAGGCATTCTACTGTATTTCCTTGAAATCTTCCTATAGATTCACATTTAGACTCTTTTTCCCAATGGATCAGCCACTGGTTTGATTTCTGGAATGCAGTTATATTTCTATCATCAAGAACAAAATTTCATTACCAGTATTTTTACTTTTAAGAATTTTTTGTATGTTTTGAAGGAACTATATCCTAGTGGTATGGTTCATCTTTGTTGATTCCTTGAAAAGAGAATCAAAATTTTATCCTTCCTTGAGTCAAACTCAGAAAAAGAAGAAGGATTCACATACATATTCCATTTTTTTATGCTATTGCATTTGTAATTTCTATTGTCAAACTTTGCATCAGGATATTCTTTGTTGTTTGTAGAGTGATCTTTTGTTGAAGTAATCTAAAGTATAGTAGCATAACAGTGAAGAACTAATCCACAATCTGAAATTTTACTTGAAATATAGTAAATCATCTGAGGCAACACCTACCTGAGTCTTGTGGAGCTCGAAGAAAAAGGAGGATCTTAGTCCTCATCAATTAGACTCTTTCTTGTAAACTTGGAGTCCTTTAAACTGAGAATCAAGCCTACATATTAGCCAAGTTTGATCCCACAAGAAAAAGATCTAACAAGCCTCTCTAGAAGTTTTTCCCCTACACTAGTATAAAAGGAAGCCTTCCTCTCTCATTTGATCCACATCTCTTTTCACATCAACAATCAAACATCTTTGGCAATCTATCATATCCATCTCAAGAAAGAAAGAAAGAAGGAGAAGGAAAGCATTCAAGAATTCATTCATCCTCAAGAATTCAAGCATTCAAGATCCAATTCATCAAGGAGATCCATTGGTAGCCATTGAAGGATTCAATCTCCCTAGAGCCCTATTATTGAAGATTTCTCCATCCATTTCCATTCAAGATTGGTGTTGAAGATCTAGTGCAATTGATTTGAGACATCCTACATAGAATTCTAAATTCATTTGGAGCATCCATACTTTTGGATTCAAGGATTCAAATCCTCCACAAGGATTTCAACATAAGCAAGGTGAATTGTCCCATTTACTTTGTTTATTTGCTGCAATTTTAATTACATTTCAAGGTTGATTCCAAAATAGGGTTTGACTAAGGCAAACCCCTCATCCAAACAAAAAAACACCTTTTCTTGTAACTACAGGTGTGGGACAATGAATTGCAGTTCAGATCTAAGTACCCTTTTCGGTGAACTTTCAGGATCTAGGAATAGAATTTCCATCGAAACAGTGCAGGTCAACGTCGACTTTTAGGGGTAAGATTGTGTCCGGGAGTAAGATTTTACCCTTGTGTTTGGTCAAGGTTGACCTCTCTCAGAAAGATAGAAGGTTTCTAGGTTTTCTTTGTTTTTGTGTTTCTAGGCTAGATTCAGTTGCAGAATTTCTCGAAACTAAATACAGACACCAAAAAATAGTATTTTCCAAATTTGTCATATTTTGAGGTTAGTACTTATCTTCAATTCAAATAATATTTATGTATTTCCTTTCCATAATGGAATATAGGTTTTTAGGCCTTTCTTCTGTTGGCAATTTGGCTGAGTTGGTTACATAGATGTTGTCATTATGGCAGCATATGATCTACATGAAGATCACACAGATCAAAGAGCTAGTATGTCAAAGCGCAATGCAAAATTGTCTAAGTATGAGACAATATTTTTGGTAGCATACCAGAAGATAGTTTTGATTAGCGATGTTGATTGGAGTAAGTTCAGTGCTTGCACACTTGAACATAGATACTATGGTGACTATTGAAGACTCATCTCAGAGTGCAAGTTAGTATGGCATGCACGGAAGGAGTTATGATAGTTTTACTAAAGATAGTGTTAAGCCAACAGGACAAAATATGAAGACAAATTGATAAAGAGTTAAGGGATTATTTTGTTTATCAAAATAATGACTTAACAATATAAAGGGATGACATCCTAGATGTTAACCCTTGGATAAAGATATTTGTAATATGATAGTTGATTGAAAATTTATTAATCTTAATAACTTGTATAAAGATATGTAAAGATGTAATTGTAAAAGGATTAGTAACATATATGCAAATGTAATAGCGAAAGTGAAAGAGAAACAAAGAGATATTGATGCAAGAAGTATAAGGTTATGTACCTTGACCTATTTTTGTAATCAGTGAATATTGTATATTACTTGTTTGGGCAGTGGGCTCATCTGGTAATCACATTTTGTACTACCAACTCCTAACAAGGTTGACACTTCTAACAAGGCCTATAGTCCCTTAATCAGGACTGAGACACTATTTGCATGTAATATACTCCTAACAAGGTCAACATCCTTAACATGATACTTTTGATTAGTGGATCTTTGTGGGTGCCATCCCCACCGGGGTTTTCCCTTGGCCAGGGTTTCCTCGAGAACAAATAATGTGTTATGATTTCTTTTGTTTTATTGTTATGCATGTTGTTTAGCTTTCTATGTTATGCATGTGTTAAGATTGTAATACCCCAAAAATGGACTATAGGTTCATTAACCTCCTACATCTTCAATTCGAATGAAATCGACATCAAAGTCCTAACCTAAGGCACATCGGCACATTATCGAATCCTAATTGATTATCCTAAATTCTACATTGGGGAATATTCCTTATTCCTATTTATCCTAATTATCTTTAATTTAATGATTATTTGGTGATAAACCCTATTTATCCTAAAGTTTGATTAATTGAATATTTTGAATATTTAATTAATTAGATTTAATACCGCCACTTAATTATTTAATTGAATTTAATTACATCTATTCCTAAATTGTATTATTTAATTCTGACAATAAATCAAATATGCTATTACTAATTATTTAAATTCTTATTTAATTAATTAAAGTCAATTTTCAAATTTAATAATATAGTTTTGAATAAAAGTTTGATTTAATAATTGATTAACCCATAAATCAATTATTTTAATTTCAAAAAATAGTTAAGTTGAGAATAAATCACTTAATTTTTTTAATTAATTTATAATTAAATCATGCACAATCAGAAAAGTAGGCAACTAGAAATTAACAATCAATTTTAAAATTGAAACTCAACATCTGATGATGAGTTGAAATTCGATCTAAACTCTATTTTGAGTAAAAAACTGCTTTTGCAAGATTTTATGAATTAAATATTCTTGATTTCTTGTTAACTAAAAAATCAACCTAAGTTTATCAAGAGTGATTTATGCCTTTTCTCTTGCATCCTCAAGCCTTGGTTTTCTATAAAAACAAGGCTTTAGCTCTTCATTTGGCATCCACAAAATTGCATCCTCACACTAGCGAATTGGTGATCGAAGAATCCATCTTTACGAATCAAAGCTATTGTGAGATTTTCATTGTTTTTGAGCATTCATATCATTTAGCATATCAATTCTTAGATTAACTGCATATCATATCAGTTTTCATATAGAATAGATTCATACCAGTTTCTCATTTTATTGCATAGAAAATACAAAAATATAGATTAAATCTGCATTCATATATTTTTTCAATTATTTGCATTCAAATCCTTCATTTAGGTGTTGCATTGTCACTGATCTCGATTCCAATCTGAGAACATCATACTCGCACCTACTAGAAGGTAGTAAATTGCCTAGTTAGATTAGTTTCCATTTCACTGGATGATTTTGATTTCTGCTAACCTCTAATGTTTTATTGAAGTCTTGTGTCTATAGCTAGGTACAAAATTCACACACACATTTTTGGTGCCCACCGTGGGGCCCTGAAATGGGTTTCCCTTCATTTCTATCAATTTTCTTTCTTTTGAGGTTAAGGGTTTCAAGGGTTCTGGTATACTCTGTAGGATGTTATTTTTTAGCACTTTTTCTATCAAAACTGTGATTTTTAATTTTTTGTCCATACTTCTGTACATCTCTACATGGATTCTCGCATGATCTTTTTCATTGTGCCATGCAAAGTTTTGCTAGTTTCAGCACTTCCTCATGTGAGATTTCATCTTTCTTCGCATGAGACTGTACTTTCTTGTGCAAGACCATATCCTAACTCACACGAGACCGTACTTCCTCACGCAAGACCATATCCTAACTCGCATGATATTTTTCTATAAAGACACAGAATTTGCAGATTCATACTTTCAGATTATTGATTTTTAATGCTCACTGTTTGCTATTGATTTGTCTTGATTTTGTACTTTTGGATGTGTGCTAAATTTTGGATTGTAGAGCATTGGACCTAAGGTATTCTTCTCAAGCTGATAATATTTCAATTTGGATTAAAACAAACCTCTCATGTGTCAAGCTTGTGTGACTTTTATTCCTTTCATATCACAGACTTCATTTTGGGCTCTAAAACAAACATAGATTCACTTTTTGCATATCTATTACACATAGTAATTAGGCCCTATGAACACTATTTATGGTTCTTGAGAGATTGGGTTTCCAGCAAAGCTCTTCTTAATGAGAGAACCCTTGTAGGTAGGGAGGTTACTAAGAGCGTCTCACATTCTACTAGATTTGTGCATCTTCATTTTTTGATTGATACATTCTCTCTCCAAAGAGGTTGATAGATCATACACAGTTGACATCATAGATCTTTGTGAGATAATCTTGGTCTTAGTGTGTCAGTTTAATCTATCTACTTTGTTTTGGTTAAAAGTGAAAAGGCTCGAGGACTATGCTCTACTCCCTTTTTGGGTAGTATCAGAAACTCAGATCCTTGAATCTGGAACTAGTCTCCATGTGGTATCTTTCATTTGTCACCTTTAGAGAGGGTTAACCATAGTGGACATTCCCTTAATTGGGTCAACCACATGGATGTAACCTCAAGTGGTAATAGCCATTTTTCATCATGGTAGCAACAGATGCTATATAAATGTCCTTGTGGAGGAATTCTTCACAGGTGTGGTCTCTTGTTGGGCTGTCAGATCTCCCTAGCAGCTCCTGATTGATTAATTTTTTGGACTGTGTCAAAACCCCAATGCACCTAGATTAGAGTTCACCTTCTTGAGATCACAAAAGTTGCAGAGTCAGACCATTACTACAAACCCTAGTGAGGCCAATTTTTCATTTTCTAAGAATATGTGCATTATTGAAAAATGTTTTAGAACATACACAAGTAGTATTTCTAGGGATTAGCACAATAAGCCACTATTGCTTGTTCATGCACAAGGTTGCTTTTGCCCATGTTCATTATTTTTAGATGATTGCTTTCTTTCCTTGCTTGTTGTTTTGCATGCTTGATGTCTTCTCGGTTACTTAAAATGAACTCTTATACGGATCTTCAAAATTTGCATAACAATCTGATACTGAAACACTGAAAAGTTGCAAAATTTGAGCAAAAATCCTTTTCTAGTGTGAGAATTGAATATTCTATCAGAGTACAGCCAATGCTGTGTCTCAAAATCTATGCCTTGAAATTTGTGCCAAAACTATCAAACTGTGTCCTTTTATCATGCAATATTTCAACTTTCTGAGCATTCTTTCACTCGAGAAAGCACATTCTTGCATACAGCTTGGTACTTCCTCATGCGGGGCAACATTCTCACACACAAACCTGTCCTAAAATTTTCAAAATAGAGAGCTTATTACTGCTAGTTGGTCAACTATTCCATCAAATTTGATTTTTATTTGGGGTCTGTATGCTTATTTTCCTATTGCACATTGTCTGAAACTGCATGTCTAGAGTTGAGAAATAAATCCTGGAATCTGTCAAACAAATCATTGTGTCAAAAATAGAGTAGAGCCTATAAAAAATCCATTCATTTTCCTAAAGTGGTCTCTTGAGTCTGATTTAGCCTTCTGATTTATCGATTTGAGTCTTTTTCATCTTGTGTCAAAACCTGGTCAAAATTATCTTCAAAATTCAATCTTTTTACTAAATAGCTAAGTGTTGTGAGCTCATTCTTTCCATCTATTGGGCATCTACCCATACTACTGTGGCACAATATCCATCACTTACATCTGATCTAATCTTTAATCACTTCAATCTTGACAAGGTTGCATCATTCGATCTTCTTAAATCAATTCATTCTTCAGTTGTCTTCATTTTATTCTTTTTCTTCACCCAAGGTTAATGGTGGAAACTAGAGCTTCATCACACAAGAAATATAGAGAAATATCCCATACAATACCTTTGCATACTCTCCAGGCTCCAACTCTTGATCAACTCTACAATTCTGGTCTTTATGAAGATGATGATCTTGGCAATTTTTGATTGAAAACTGGTTACATACCCCCTCCATCAACTCACAGAGGTAATCAACAAACTCCACCTCAATCTAATCCAGCGAGTCCTAAAACTCCTAGCATGTCTCATGGAGGGACACATCACAGGTCCCAAGGACATCACTCTCAACATGGTGTAGATCAAGAACCCACACCTTCTAAAATTGCTCGATATCAAAATGATGATGACTTCAAGAAAATGATGAGGCATTTCTTGAAGGAAGACAAAGAAACATACTTTCTAGAATTAGCTTGTCAAGGGGCTAAACTTCCTCCCAACTTTAATGTCAAAGATATCATTACACATGAGGAAGAAACTCCACTCATAGCTATGATGAAATAGATGCATGCCATGCAAGTCAAACTTAACAAACTTGGAAAAGAAAAGGAACCTAAGGAGTTTTCCATGGAAGCTCTATGCCCTTTTTCATTCGATAAAGACTTGTACATGCCACCATTTCCTAAAAAAGTGGAAATGCCTAAGTATGATAAGTATGATGGAAACTCTAATCCTCAAGATCATGTTAGATAATTCTATACTCAATCCATGGATTTTATGCATGAACCAACCTACTTGATGCATCTTTTCCCTTGATCTCTAGGAGGAGTAGCCATTCATTGGTTCTCTAGAATGCCTCCAACTATCAAAACTTTTGTGGAGTTAATCAAACTATTCTATCAACAATACTCCTACAATATTCAACATCCGGTCACCATGATCGACATCTACAATCTGAAATAATATCTAGGTGAACCATTCTTGACATTTCTCAAGAGATGGAGGAAGAAATTTTCTCTATATGCTAGACCCATTCTAGAAATTGAGAAGTTGGAAATCTTCATCAACAATCTTGTTCCAGAACTCAACTACCACTTGCAAATGCAAAATCATACATCCTTTAATAAGATGGTAGAAAATGCAATCAAAATTGAGAAAGTACTTGTGCAAAAAGGAGACATATCACTTCAAAAGGACAAGTATGAATTTGGATCTAGCTCTAAGGACAAAAAGAAAAAATGGAACAAGAATAAAGACATTGTCATTAATGGTGTTGTTGATAATATCTATGCCCCATCCAAGGCACCTGCTTTCAATCTCACTATTGGCACCCAAGCCATCAAAGATACTGAAGCTAAAACATTTGAATCTAACAAAAAGTCATCTAATTATAGACCTTGGGCTACAAATCCTAATCATAAATTCACTCCTCTTGGAGAGTCCTTGGAATCTGCCATGAAAACTCTATTGGCCAGTAACATCATTTACTTGCCTGAGAAATAAGTCTTTGATCCTGAACCTAAACTAAGCTAGTGGAGAGAGAATGATTTCTGTGACTTCCATTGTAATAAGGGTCATAAAACTAATAACTACATTAGCTTGAAACATATCATACAAGACAAGATTGATAAAGGAGAAATCATAGTTGATAATCATAAAAGCAATAATGACCATACGGCATTTACAGAACCATTTCCAAAACATGGTCAAGGAGATTCATCTTCTCAACCTAACATGGGTGCCAAGGTCAATTATGCTTACCCTAGAAATAATATTGTTATCAATATGGTTGAACCATGCCTCTTTGAGCATTGCAATGTCATCACAATTGTAAGAAGAGATAGAGAAAATCAATCAGCTAATGCAGTTGCTTGATCACAAGCTCAGGCACATCTAAAAGGACAAGCCTCTGATTCATCAAATGTCCCCAAGATACCTTTTAATCTTTCATCTACTTCTAAAAAAAAGGTTGTCTCAAAAGCTTCAAATCCTAAAGACACGAGGCCTACTTCATATAGTATTATCCAACAACTCTAGCACACAAATGATAAAATCTCCATGTTTGAGTTGCTTCAGATATCTCCAGCTCATAGAGCCATTCTAGACAAAGCTCTGCTCGGATCCAATGTTCCTGATGACCTAGATTTAGATAGATTCCATTCTATTGTTGGTCATCTTACATCTCCATAGTACATTTCCTTTTTAGAGGAAGATGATAAATCCTTGAGTCATCCACATAACCAGCCCTTGCATATTGAATTCTTGATACAAAACCATCACATCAAATGTGTGTTGATAGATGGGGGCATTGGCTTAAACATTTGTTCTTACAGCTTGATCACACAATTTGGATTTTAAGAAATGGCCATTGATCCTAGGAAAAAGATAACTATCAAAGCATATGATGAGCAAGAAAGATCTTCTAAGGGAACTATTGTCCTACCTATTAGAGCAGGTCCTATCATCAAAGATACTACATGTCAAGTTCTTGACCTACCTTTGGCTTACAACATCCTTCTAGGGAGACCCTAGATACATGAAATGAAAGCTATTCCTTCTACATACCATCAATGCTTGAAATTTCCTTATGAAGGAGTAGAGGTGATGATTCTAGTGGATTTGTATACAACTTGCAATACCTTGAAAGAGAGTGCTGATAAACTAGTTCCTGATAACAGAGAATCTTCCACTAAGCAGCTAGACATTGCTTCAACATCCAAGATGGAAGACATTGCTAAAGAGGTTAAAATCAAAGAAAATGCTATGGGAGAATATACTATAGATCTAGTCTTCTCTTTGACATCTCTCCCTATCTCGCCTAAGTCTTATGGGAAAAATATGAAACAATCTAAAACAGAGTCTAAAGAACCTCTTGAGGCATATAAAAGAAATTTTGTTGTAGAAAAAATATCTAAACAAGAGTTTGAAGAAGATGAAGCTGTGCTCGCATGGCTATACAAAGATGAACCTAAATCTCAAGTTGTCCAAAAATGTGATGCTAAAATACCGAATATACCGTCTAAGTCATATGGCCTAGGGGATAAATTGATTACAAAAATGGGATCTAAAGGAAATGGACCTCTAGGACTACAAGGTAAAGGTCTTCTATCACCTATTGAACATCATGGTCAAGCCAACAAGAATACAACAGGTCTAGGATATATGAAAAAGCCTTTCTACCTTAGCAAGAATTCCCCACATGTATTAGAACAGATTGAGCCTTCTGTAGAAAATCAACTAAAGGGAGAAATAGATCAATTTGATAGTGATGATTTAGACACCACTAAAGATCTCATTCCCTATGAGCATTTTCCTAAAGAAATCAAAGACCTCCTTGATGCTGAAGATGATCCCACCAAAAGAATTAATGTAGTAGAAACACAAGAACCTACTATAAAGAAAGAGATAGTTGCACCACAAGAACCAAATGATCTCAAAGACAATCAAATAGACAAAGAGGAATGTGGTAGTTATTTTGAGATAGATTCTCATGAGTATGAATTCAAATTAGAATCTAAGGGTAACCCTTCTTGGGGTATTCATCCTAACTTTACTCATGTTCTTAGATTTCCTAGAGGCATAGATGAAGAATCTAATGACTATGAATGGGGAGCCATTCCAGAGGAAGATGAGCTTATTACAGAGAAACATGTTGATGTTATTCACCAATATGCACCTAAAACCAACGTGAGTCTAGAGTGAAATGATGAACTTATCAAGTCTGATCCACCTATGGCTGAAGTGGACTTCCACAATGACATTGAGCCTATGCATGAATTGAATGTCTTAAGTTGTAATATCACCTTTGAACTTGAGCATCAGGTTAGGACCAATGATGATAGATCCATATCTATAAACACTCTTTCTCAATCTTTCACCACTTTGACTATCCAACATCCTAACCTTCTTGACATAACGTCCACCAACTTGAACCAAGGTATTTATACCTTTCCCAATGAATATGCCCTCTCTTACTACCGAAATGTAGTTGAACCTATGAGGACTTCCATTAGTGGATCAAGCGTTAGCATAATGGAGTCAGACATCAAGTATCTTAGTTAGAAAAATAAGAATAAAAATAAAAAGAAAAGGAGTTTTGAGGGAGAAAACCACTTTGTGGCAGTCTCAAAATTGACAAAAGTAAAAATAAAAGATGTATCCAAAGGTGAAAAACTCTTTGAGGCACCTAAGGATGAGATATTTGATGTCCTTTTGAGTCATTTATAGGATAGATCTCCAGTTCTAATTGAGCCCACTCAATCCATCAATTTGGGAACAGAAGAAGAACCACATTTGATCCATGTAGCACAATCCCTATCAGAAGAGGAAAAGAAAAAAATTACAACATTCCTAATAGAAAAGAAGATCAACTTTGCATGGAAATATTCAGATATTCTAGGGTTGGATCCTGATCTTATAATGCACCATTTATCTATTTCTCCTGGAGTAAAACCTATTAAGAAAAAATTGAGAAAGATGCATCCACATGTTGCACTCTTGGTCAAAGTTGAATTAGAAAAACTACTGAAAGCCAGATTCATCTGTGTTATTGATTATGCTGAATGGATCTCTAATATTATACCTATTTCAAAACCAGACAAATCAATAAGAGTGTGCACACATTTTAGAGATGTGAACAAAGCATGCCCTAAGGATGATTTTCCACTACCTAACATAGATATGATAGTGGACATGACTGCAATTTTTGAGATGTATTCTTTAATGGATAGTTTTTCTACATATAATCAAATAAAAATTGCTCTAGAAGATTAAGAGAAAACTTCTTTCACATGTGCATGGGGTACCTTCTATTGGAATGTCATGCCATTTGGGCTTAAGAATGCTAGTGCTACATATCAGAGAGCTATGACTTCTATTTTTCATGACATGATGCATAGAACTATGGAGGATTATGTTGATGATACTTTAGCAAAATATGTGATTAGAGATGAACATCTAAATGACTTGAGAAAAATACTAGACAGAATGGAAAAATTTAGTCTCAAACTAAATCCTAAGAAGTGTGCTTTTGGTGTCACTTCTGGAAAGCTCTTAGGATACATAGTTTCAAAGAAGGGCATTGAAGTTAATCCAGCTAAAGTAAAGCTATAATGGAGATGCAACCCCTGAAGAACATCAGTCAAATGAGAACATTACAAGGTAGAGTTCAATCTATTAGACACTTCATATCTCAACTAGCAGACATATCACAACCTTTTACAAAGACATTACATAAATGTGTGACATTTGCATGGAACAAAGAATGTGAGAACAACTTTAACCATATCAAAACATATCTATCAAATCCTCCTATCTTGATGCCTCCCATTCAAGGGAATCCTTTGATCTTATATGTCTCTGCTACACATACATCACTGGGGGCATTGCTTGCACAACATGATGCAAACAAAAAGGAGAGAGCTATATACTATCTCAGTAAAACATTGATGGCATACAAAAAGAATTATTCTATGATGGAAAAGGTTTGTCTAGCTATGATCTTTGCATCATAGAAACTGAGACACTACATGTTGGCTCATACCATACATTTAGTAGATAAGATTGATCTACTAAAGTACCTACTCAACAAAGCTTCTCTCATGGGTAGATTAGCCAAATGGGTCATGCTCTTAAGTGAATTTGACATTCAATATGTGGAAAGAAAAGCTATTAAAGGTTAATTTATTGTTGATCAATTATCAAATGCACCTTTATTTGATGATACACCAATGCAAATGGAATTCCCAAATTCCTCTATCATGAATCTTTCTTCTAGAGAATGGAAATTGTTCTTTGATGGCTCCTATACAGAGAATGGATCTGGAGTAGGTATCTTATTTATTACTCCTCAAGGATACTCCATTCCTGAGGCATTTAGAATCAAATTTCCTTGAACAAAGAATATTGTTGAATATGAAGCCCTTTTGAATGGTATGAAAATAGAAATTGAGTGGAGAGTAACAGAATTACAAATTCATGGAGACTCACAACTTGTAATACATCGAGTCAATGATGTGTACCAAACTAAAGATGAAAAGATCATTCCATAAAAGAGAATGGTAGATGATCTCAAGAAATATTTCATCTCTATCACATTTGAGAAAATACTTAGAATAGAGAATAAGGTTGCCGATGCAGTGGCAACGCTATCTACTTTATTACAGCAGCCTGAACATGAGCTACGCTATGAGTTCCTAGTGGAAGCACTATCTTATTCTGCATATGATTCCCCTGAAACCTACATGATGTGCACTATTGTAGGTCATGATTCATCTAGATATAAAAACCTATTCTCCTATCTCAAAAACCAAATCATTCCCAATACCTTTAACCGCCATGAGAAGAGATACCTTATTCGTAATGCCTCCCAATATGTTATCATTGGTCATGATTTGTACAAATGAGGTCTAGATGGTACGCTACTTAGATGTTTAGAATGGGAAGAGTCTCAACATGCGTTAGAGGAGGTCCATGATGGTATTTGTGGGTCACACTTGAATGGTTTAACACTAGCCCGTAAACTTATTAGGGCTGGGTACTATTGGCTGGAAATGGAGAAAGAGTCCATCAAGTTTTCTAAGAACTGTCAAAAGTGCCAAGTACATGGTAACTTAATTCATGCTCCAGGGAGAGATCTAATTCCCTTCACTACACAATGACCTTTTCATCAATGGGCCTTTGATCTTATAGGAGCTATACACCCTCATTCTTCTAATGGACATACCCATATAATCACAGTTACATATTATTTTACAAAATGGGTAGAAGTAGTCCCTTTGACACAAGCAACTAGAAAACAAATATATATGTTCATCTTGAACTACATCATATGCTGGTATGGTATTCCACATTCCATAGTCATAGATAATGGTGGAAAATTTAAGAACAAAGACTTGGATGATTTATGTGTCAAATTCAAGATTACACAACATTGGTCATCTATCTACTATACTCAAGGGAATGGATAAGCAGAGGCTTCTAACAAGAATCTATTGAAAATCTTGCACCGTACAGTTAATAAAATAGGAAGAGACTGGCATCTCATGATCAATCTAGCTCTTTGGACCTACAAAAAAAGTATTAGAAAGCCTATTGGGGCTACACCTTTCACTTTAGTTTATGGGTTTGAAGCAGTACTACCTATTGAGGTTGAAATCCCATCACTAAGAATCAGAATGCATGGTCTAGTAACTGATGATGACTATAGAGTGTCTAGGTTGAAAGAACTTGAACTACTAGATGAGCATAGACAAGCAGCGTATGATCATCTTAGAGTATATCAAAAGAGAATGTCTAGAGGTTACAACAAGAAAGTCAGACACAGAGAATTTAAGGTTGGTGATCTAGTCTTGAGAGAGAATCCTAAAAATTAATCACATAGAGAGTGCAAGGGGAAGTTTGAACCCAACTGGTTGGGTCCCTTTATTATCACTGCTACTTTTGGCTCTTGTGCCTATCAAATCTTAATGACTAAAGGAGAATAGCTCTAAGAACCAATCAACGTTCTCCATCTGAAGAAATTCTAGACCTAAGGCATTTAGTCTATGGTAAAATCTCCTGAAAAAATCTTTAAAATTGGAAAAAGTCCTTAAAAAATGGACATCTCGGTGAAAACCTAGCAATAGGCACCTTGATGATGCACAAAAAAAAGTAAAAAATATCAAAAGTACAAAAAAATTAGAAAAATGTAAAATACAAAAAAATGAGAAAAAGAAAAAAGTGCCTTGGTGAAAACCTAGAAATAGGCGCCTTGGTAGCAAAAATAGAATCTCTGCCAAGATGGTGAAAACTTGGCAAATGGGCACCACTTGTTTCAGAATGCTCCATCTATCAGCGTAATCATGGTCTTTCCCATCTTTCAATCTTTCTTTAATTTATACATATTTCTTGATTTGTCTCTGCATTCCTATTTTCAATAAGTCAGTCCGTACACCAATTGGCAAAAGTGTCTGTGTCCTATCAATGTTTCAAACTTGGGGGCAATCAATGTCATATCCTATGACCTCTAGTATATCTTAGACGTGTAATATCCAATCAGAGTCCTTTGAAGCTTCATTTAAGTCATTTAGTCTTTCTCATCTCCAAAAAGGATTTTGCATCTACAACACCATAATCAAACATCAAAACAAACTGAAAACAATATGTGCTTTTTACATGCTTTTATCTCCTTGTATGCTTACTGATTCACATTGAGATTTTTGCATATTGTGTCCTTTGAGCTCTTCAATGTGTCCTTTACAGGATTTAGAGAGTGATGACTGGGGGCATAATCTTTTCTTTGTCTTCTCCTTGTATGTGAAAATCTAACAACTTTGGAAATTTTGGATTGAAATGGTTTCCATCTGTAAGAGCCTCTATCTCAAATTGAATGGCCATGTGTACCTTGACCATTGATACCTGGAAAATTCAAAGAAGTTTGATCTAGCAATTGTCTTGTTGAGTGAATTCTTTCTCCTACTGTGAAACACGATCTTGCCTAAGGATGTGAATGATAAAGGGTCACTATGGGTAATTCACATTGGATTTAGAATGATATCTTGACTATTTGATGTGTTTTTATGCAAGGTGTATTCTGGTCATCATGATGTCTATGTTTTGATGCTTATACAAATGGCTATATCAAAATGGACATGATATTCAGGTCATCCTGGCGTTTGTGCCTTGGTGCTTATATCTAATCTGACATTCCCAAAAAAAAATCAATATTCATATGTCCATGGTTGCCTAACCAGTGGGTGTTGTATTGATTCCTGCACATACAAATCGATATTCATATGTGTATGGTTTCATAACTAGTGGGCATTGTATTGATTTATCTAGTTACCTAAAAGTTCAATGATGACAACAAATCAACACATGATCAGTGACTAGGTCCTAGGTCCTAGGTTTACATTTCATTTTTCTCTTTGCATGATCTCACAAATAGCTTGAACACTTAAATGATTCTTCAAAAACAAAAATGCTAGACATCTTAATGCACGAGCTAAATCTCATACGAAGGTCTCTCCAATGAAGCAACAAGTAGAATCATTTTTTGGGATCAAAATCAAAATCTAAGATCATTCATATTATTAACTACTTGTATAATCGACCTTCAATCATCACAGAAATCCAGAATTCAACTTAACTGATTATCTTACATCAAACTATCAAATTTCAACTTGGTCAGCTATGGTCAACTAATGGTTTAACCTTGTCAAACTTGGTCTTTTGGACCTCCAAACAATGCAGAACATGTTCTCGGACATGTATAACCACTTCTCAAATTAATTAACATGCTTCTAAACTATAAACACTAAATTTTCTTGTTCAATTTTAGTTTTAATCTTGAAGGGGGCATGGCATTGCACATCATTCAAAGTCTGTAACTCCATTCTGTCAATCAATCTTTCCTTAGTAATCAAGACAACAACCATGTCTAGTTGCTGATTCATCTAAAGTCCTCATCGCTTGGGGAAAATCTATCATCTCTTGGGGAAAATCTATTGCAATCTGGTATCCTAAATCTATCTTGTAAACTCTATCATCTTTTCATAACTATTGGTTCATTAGTGTTATTTCCTTGGTTCTTCATAACTGATGGGTTCAGGATGTGATACCAATATGATTCATACAAGGACATTGAGGTCTAGAATCGGTCACTCGCTTCTTCACAATCAAAAGGTTCAGAATCAGGCATTTTGGCACTTTTTCATAATCACCAGTTCATTGTTGATATAGCTAGCATCATCTTGATTCCTAGTCATTCTGGACCTGGGTCGATATCTTTTAATCCTTAATCTTTCAAATTAGTTTCATACGTATATCAAAACATAGACTATTCTTTGAACCACTACGCTTTGCATAGTAATTCAAAGAGGGGCAAAATGTAATACCCCAAAAATGGACTATAGGTTCATTAACCTCCTATATCTTCAATTCGAACGAAATCGACATCAAAGTCCTAACCTAAGGCACATGGGGACATTATTGAATCCTAATTTAGTGATTATTTGGCAATAAACCCTATTTATCCTAAAGTTTGATTAATTAAATATTCTGAATATTTAATTAATAAGATTTAATACTGCCACTTAATTATTTAATTGAATTTAATTACATCTATTCCTAAATTATATTATTTAATTCTGACAATAAATCAAATATCCTATGACTAATTGATTAAATTCTTATTTAATTAATTAGAGTCAATTGTCAAACTTAATAATATAGTTTTGAATAAAAGCTTGATTTAATAATTGATTAACCCATAAATCAATTATTTTAATTTCAAAAAATAGTTAAGTTGAGAATAAATCACTTTATTTTTTTAATTAATTTATAATTAAATCATGCACAATCAGAAAATTAGGCAACTAGAAATTAACAATCAATTTTAAAATTGAAACTCAACATTTGATGATGAGTTGAAATTTGATCTAAACTCTATTTTGAGTAAAAAACTACTTTTGCAAGATTTTATGAATTAAATATTCTTGATTTCTTGTTAACTCAAAAATCAACCTGAGTTTATCAAGAGTGATTTATGGCTTTTTGCTTGCATCCTCAAACCCTAGATTTCTATAAAAACAAGGATTCCATAAAATTGGCTATGGAAAATTGGCTATGGAGGACCCCTTAAGACACACTTGAGCATTCCAATGTGTCAAAAGGGGTCATGTGGACTCCCTAGGGGTCCTAATGTGTGATAAGGCATACTAGGACCCCTAGGGAGTCCCCATGACCCAAATGAGATGTTAGTGAATTACTTTTTGCTAATACTACTCTTCCACTAGATCCAGATTTCAACCCTTTTGTGGATCTATAGGCTCAATCGCGAACCCATAGAATTGGCCAAGAGAAAAATGTAATTGTATATCAATTGATTACAAAATGTTCAGTGGAGGAGAAAATATTGCAACGATCAAGAAGAAAATTGGCTATGGAGAATCTAGTTATGAATTCTTTTAAGAATGAAACTATTAAGGAATTGCATGAATCACAAACCATGAAAATAACCTTCTACAACAAAGAACATTCAAGCTATAGAATTTATTAACTCTGAATTTAAACATCTGATCAACATTCATGGAAGAGATTCATTAGCATCCATGGAAGAAATTTCATTAAAACTCGAGACAAAATCATCTAAAAAAATTCATTAACTTCAGGCGAAATCATTTAAGACGGACAAAAACAAAATTGTATTACTTAGAAATGGCAGAGAAAGAAAATGAGATAAACCAAATTTATCAAATTCTTGCAATCCGCAACTTCTCTCCGAGTGCAAAATGACAATCCATGGATCCAAAATTATGGTAAAAATTAAATTCTTCGAGTAAGTCATTCAGAAACGCACAGAATACTAGAACGCATGATGATTTATAGAGAATTTATGATGGACTATGCTGTGCAAAAGCCCATAATCCCCACCATATCTCAGAGTACTGATGAGAAGCAATGGCAAAATTCTGAGATAGAGGTGGTGCTGGCATTGAAGCAGCAAGACATTCTTCATAATATCGGGGCAGCACCATCGAAATGACAAGCCTTTCCTCATAATGTCGTGCCACCACTGATATCTTCTTTAAATTTATTAATGTGGTCAGTTCTACGGTGCCTGCATAATTTCCAGTACAATTGCTCATTTTACCAAACCCTTCCCCACTCTCCATAATCTTCGACCGGTTCAAAGGTTCATCCAGTTGTTCTTGTTGAACCTCCCAATGACTCTGTTGAGCTGTCGAATTATCAACAGTCATGGTACAATTGTCTGGTGAGTAGAATCTATTTCGAGAACCTTTGCAATTTGGCCTTCCAGTTGAAAAAGCATGAAAAGATACCATTTCACAGCCACAGGCAGTGGAAACAGAGTGATTCTCTTGCCCTCTACTTCTATAATCCACCTCCAGTGAACTATTCTTCAAAGCCTCCATTTCTGCGTAGTTAGGGTTTTTGGTGCCTGTAAAAGGCACAACTATGCCCCTGTAGGGACTCATGCTCATGCTCAGAATCATATTAAATAATATTTAAAATGTAAAATGTATATTATATAATATTTAATATATAATATATAATCTAATATATAGTTTTTGATATTAATATATAATTAAATAATATTTAATGTAACATGTATATTATATAATATTTAATATATATAATATATAATCTAATATATAGTTTTTAATATTAATATATATTAAATAATATTTAATGTAAAATATATATTATATAACATTTAATATATAATTGATATTATATAATATTTAATATATCTAATATATATATCTAATATATATCGAATATATATATGTTTATGAAGGATGGAGAAATGGGAGGGAGAAAGTGGAGGCAAAGTGAAAATTCAAAATTGTACATCATGTTCGGGTAAATATTGGGTACCCAAAAATATCGGGTACTTGATCAGGCTTGGTATTGCTTTGTGCACCAAACCTACATGGTCAACTATTAGAATGTCTCAAATACGTGTTTTTCCCCTATTTCTCTGAGTTCCAGACTTTGACAATGTAGCTGACGACTTTTTTTTCACCCGAATTTGATAAAATGAAAAGGGTATCTTAAGGAGATTATCAGCTTTCTATCGATATAATTGCTGTCAAATTTTGAATTCGGTAAGTAATTATTAGTTATTTTTCAATCGAGCTACCTCTAAAGTGCTAATTTATATACTGATTGAAAAACAACTATAACTTTCAAACAGTATAACATTTTTGAAATTCAAAAAATGCGTCACATTCTATGCTTCGCCTACTATAAGGAAATTTTTTTTTTTTTTAATTTTGTAAAGTTTTGAATGAGTTAAGGTGGTCAGACACGGGAGTTTTTTTATTCTGAAAATGTTGTAGTAGAAAATTCATAATTAATTATTTTTTTGGAATAAAATTACAAAAAAATATGCATCACATCCAGGCATGAGTCTACTACTTATATATAAAATCTTATAATAAAATATTATCATTTGATTATGATTAAGGTGGTCAGACATACACTTCTTATTTTTTTCCTGAAATTTTTGTACTGCTGCATTGAAATCTATACTTTTCACCAATCATACTAACTTTTTCTCAAAAAAGGCCTAGTAGTTTAGAAACTACATTCAATTTTCTACAGATTCTATTCTTACAACTTTTTGATATTAGGTTCATAGCTAGTTGAAATTTTCACGTCAAGTTGACTAACCCTGATTTGCTAATTTTTCATTGCCACTTAAGGGCATAGTTTGGCCCCTCATGATCTTGCACATACCTAGTATTCACAGTTTAGATTCTCATCTCTAATCACTTATATGTTTTTTCACTCATTGATAATATTTTCGTACACCATTGGAAATGATTGGAAAGGATTAACCAAGTGTATAGGAGGCATGCTATTGATAAAGTAAATGAAAGTACAGTGTTAGTAATTAAATCATTTTAGAATTTGATGTCAAGAAGATCAAGGATCCCATAGTCTCTTGTGGAGAAGTATAAGAATGAGATATGTTTCATGGTTGATACTGACTTTACTTACATTGAAGTAGTAGAACTTAGAATAGAGTTCATAGACCCTCTTGGCTATGAAATATCTGAGATTGGGATAGAAGAATATGTGAGCAGACTACTTAAGTGCAAGATGGATATTCATAGTAATAGGTTTGGAACATTTGAGGAGAACTTCAACTCCACAAAGAACATCCTTGAAGAGAAATAGTTAAAGAAAAGAGTTGAGAGTACAATCAAGAAAATTCTAAAATATACAGGATGACTGAACATGAGTTCTTGGTAGGCAAGAAAACAACAGCAGCAGTTAGGGATATTGGACAAAAAGAAGTTTTGTCTGTGCCACCTCTATCATCAATTGTAGTATAGCAAAGGGAAACACCAGTTAAGGTGAAAGTGGAAGAAATAGAGAAGGAGCAAGAAACAAGAAAATCCACTAGATCAACCTCCTCCACTCCTAGCAAAAGAATAAAAGAGATTTCTACTAGACTAGGTAAGAGGCAAAAGACATTAGTGCCACTAGTTCAAAGGAAAATTGCAGAAATCAGAGATGATGAAGACACTCCTATTAAGAAGAAAACTTGGAAACCTAGAGTTGAAAAGGTTAATGAACAGATTATTCAAGGTGGAGACTTTACAAAGATGAAGAAATATTATGATCTCTATGATTATGCTGAAAGACCGAATCTAGAAAATGCAGTGGTAAAGTATATGATTTTATTTAATAAGCAATTTGATACAATTCAGGGTAAGATACGTAATGACTTGTACAAGAAACTTGTAAATAGGAAGAAGAGAGAATCAGAAGAAGATATAACTATTAGAGAAAATTATGTAAGAAAACTTTGTGTTGTGAAAGATGAAGAACACTTCAAATAGATCATGAAGGATCTAGACACCCATTTGAGAACCAAGAAGAGAACTATTCAGATTATGGGAGGTAGATATGAAGAAATTAATACAGAAACAAAGCAAGCAATCATTAAGTTTATGTCAGAGAATGCTGGAGAACCATCAGTTGCAGCAAAATCTATAGATCAAGCATAAGAAATAGAACAAGAGGACAGTCCCTCTCCACCAACCATAAATATTGAGGACAAAGTCATGAATGTTGAAGGAACAAAGATCACCTTGGATAGTGATGCTAACTTATTCAAGAATCTTGAAAACATTGTTGACAATTTGAATTTTGAAGAGCAGGAGAGTACCAAAGGAGAAGAGAAGATAGAAACCAAAATTGTAGAACCTAAAGTGACAAAGAAACAAGTACCTATTCCCACTCTAGAAAAAATTAGTCTTACACCCGAGACTAGAAAGAAAACTCAGATCAGTTCTATAATTGAGAATTTGGGAAAGGAAGTAGATGATGATGATCAGATGGAATTGATCACATCCTTAAACAAGATCATTGGAAAGAACAAGAAAGTAAAGAGTCTTGAAGGATGCCTAAAGGATATTAGTAAGAAGTTACAAGGCATTATATCTACACAAATTATAGAAGATGACCCTCTAGAAAGGGAAAAGAAAGTGATGAATACTTTTGATGATGAGTTTACAAATTTATCTGATATAGAAAAGATGAAAGCTCATGCAACTTATGAGGCCAAAACACTTTTGGACATTAGTCAAAATATCAGGAATGATATCAATAACCTTGATATCTGCATAAAGGACTTGAGGAAGAATTTAGAAAGAGGAAAATCTTTGTACATCCAGTGTACAAAATCAAAGAACTTGGTAGCAGAGGAAGTTCAAAAGATGAAGATGAAGGAAGCAAAAATTCAGAATGAGACAAATTTTCTTTCAAGCCCCAATGTGAAGATATTTGATATTGAGAAGAAAATTTGCAAGATTTATGATGAAATAAGAGTTTTGCAAGATGACAAGGATAGGAATCTAAAGAGATTCACTCTTTTAAGAGAGCCTGTTTCTATAAACTTGAACACTATTGAAGGACAACTAGAAGAATGTCTTTCAGCTAGGACATCTTTTCAAAAGTTTAGTTATGAGAATCTCCAAGCATGTGAGATTGCATCTTATGGATTGTGCGCACTACTCGGTGTGGCAGACTCAATTAAGAAATCATGGGAGAAAGAGCTAGAGGCCATGAAGATCAACTTTGTAGATTGTGTTGCAAGACTACTAGCTTTGCAATATTGAATCCAGGTATAACTTTTTGGGAACATAGTTTTGTAACCCTCCTTACCTTTTTTTGTAATTTTTGTCAAAGGGGGGGAGATATATAGCAGAAAATTGATAAGGATACATACTCTTAGGGGGAGTACAATATATAAAGAGGATTCATGAAGTCATAAGGACAGTATATATATATAGATAGATAGATAGATAGATAGATAGATAGATAGATATATATATATATATATATATATATATATATATATATATATATATATATATATATATATATATATATATATATATATATATATATATATATATATATATATATATATATATATATATATATATACACACATACATACATATATATATATACATATATATATATATATACATATATATATATATATATACATATATATATATATACATATATATATATATATATATACATATATATATATACATACATACATATATATATATATATATACATACATATATATATATATATACATACATATATATATATATATATATATATATATATATATATATATATATATATATATATATATTGTATTATGGCCACAATTTTTGAAATTTTTGGAGCCTAAGACTTAGCCAATTTTCTCATATGTTGCCACCAATGAAAAAGGGGGAGATTGTCAAAAATTTGGCTGAGTTGGTTACATAGATGTTGTCGATATGGAAACATATGATGTACATGAAGATCACATAGGTCAGAGAGATAGTATGTTAGAGTGCAATGCAAAATTGTCTAAGTATGAGACAATGTTTTTGCCAGTGTACTAGAAGACAACTTTGATTGGTGATGTTGATTGGAGTAAGTTCAGTGCTTGTGCACTTGAACATAGACACCATCGTGACTATTGAAGACTCACCTTAGAGAGAAAGTCAGTACAACATGTATGGAAGGAGTTATCATAGTTTTACTAAAGACATTGTTAAGCCGACAAGATAGAATATGAAGACAAATTGATAAAGAGTTAAGGGATTATTTTGTTTATCAAAATAATGACTTATAAATATAAAGGAAAGACATCGTACATGTTAGCCCTTGGATAAATATATTTTTAATATGATAGCTGACTCGAAATTTATTAATCTTAATAACTTGTATAAAGATATGTAAAGATGTAATTGTAAAAGGAATAGTAACATATATGTGAATGTAATAGAGAAAGTGAAAGAGCAACGAAGAGATATTGATGAAAGCAATATAAGGTTATGTACTTTGACCTATTTTTGTAATTAGTGAATATTTTATATTACTTGTTTGGGTAGTGGACTCATCTGGTAATCACATTTTGTACTACCAACTCCTAACAGGGTTGAGGCTTCTAACAAGGCCTATAGTCCCTTAATCAGGACTGAGACACTATTTTCATGTAATAGACTCCTAATAGGGTCAACATCCTTAACATGATACTTTTGATTAGTGGATCTTTGTGGGTGCCATCCCCACCAGGGTTTTCCCTTGGCCAAGGTTTCCTCAAGAACAAATAATGTGTTATGAGTTCTTTTGTTTTATTGCTATGCATGTTGTTTAGCTTTCTATGTTATGCATGCATTAAGATAATCTATTATATCCATAATTGGGCAAAAGTAAAAGTTTGTAGAATACTGATTCACCCCCCCTCTTAGTATTCCCTATTTCTAACATCTTCATATTCTTTATCGATTGATTCATGTGTGCATTAACCATTTTCTTTGGTTGATCAATTTGGATCTTTCCTTTCAAAATTTTAGGTTAAGAAGAAGATCCTACTTTTCCCACACACTATATTCCAACCATATTTTATATCCATTCCACCTTGGTAAACTTATACTACAACCCACCTCTCTCCTCTTCTTTATAACCTATTACATTTTGGTGAACCCACGATAGACAACTCTTTCTTTTTTGGTGTTAGATCTTCCTTTATATTCTCTTGTGTGTTCACCTTCATATATTACATTTTGGTGAACTTGCGATAGAAAAATATTTCTATTATGGTTTTAGATCTTACATTTACATTTCATATAAAGTAAAATTACAAAAACATTCAATTATTCATGCTTTGTGTTTTCCTAGTTTAGTTCATTTTTGCATTGCATTGGTATATGAGCTTTACTACCTCTAGTCCTACTTATAATATTCCAGTTACATGAAATCATAGACTTATGGGTGCCTTTGATCCTGAGTCTTCTTATCCTTTTCTTAGGATTCTAGATGACAATTTGATATTCATGATTCTAATCCTACTATGGAGCATAACTCTTCTCACTTATCTCATGATGAGGATGATGCTTTAAGAGTTCCTCCTAAACAAGTCCAAAAAATTTCAACTGAAATTGATAAAATGGGAAATTTCCTTACTCAAGAGAACCATAATGAAGATTTTATTCAAGCTATAGATTCTCTTTAGAAATTTCTTCATGATAGTGATCAAGGTGTTAATCTCTTGCACGGTATTACTCATCTTGTATATTTAAATGTTAAACCTTTAGCTCAAGAAGCTCAATATTTAGGATTCACTCCTCCTATTACTAGTGTGGAACCTTCTTCAGTTCCTTTACCTAGTATTCCTACTTATACTCCTCCTTTGGTGACTACATCAGTTCCCTCTCTTCCTATGAGTGTTCTTCTTGTGTCCCTCCCTACTTTAAAACCTTCTTATCATAAGGTTCCTTTTACTTATTCTAATCCTCTTCCAACTATGGTTCCAAGTGTTCCTCCAATTGTGTCTTGCATTCCTCCCACTTCATACACTTTACCTAGTGTTTCTAGTGTGTCTATACCTCCTATTTCATCTAATGATTCAACAATCATCAGTTTGGCTCACATTGTGTCCTCTTTATAACAACAACTTGCATCTTTAACCCAATCCATGTTTACCATTCCTACATGTGACATGGGAAGTCCTTTATCCCTAGACATCATTCATGATCTTGTTCCTCAACAAGCTTATATGCCTCATCTTGAGAATTACAATGGTAAGGGAGACCTTGTTACTCATGTTAAAACATTTCAAATCCTTTATAGTAACTATGCTCATGACCATAGGATTTTATCCAATTTGTTTTCTATAAATTTTTGTGATAAGGCCTTCCAATGGTATTGTTCCTTGCCTCCTTATTCTATTGATTCTTTTCCAAAAGTTTCCAATGATTTTATTCAACAATTTCAAAATAAAATTGGTGCACAAGTGTCCTTAACTAATTTGATGCATTGTAAACAAAATACTAAAGAAAAATTGACTAAATCTATGGGTAGATTTAAGCATTTGTATGCTCAGATATCTTATCTTATTCCTGATATTGATATTCAGTGTATGTTTATTCCAAATTTACAAAAGGATATTAGAGATAAGATTTTTCTTACTGACTTTACCTCTTTTCAACAACTTTTTGTAGTGCTTCATCATTATCAATTACAAGTGAGTCAATTTGAGAGAAACACTCCAATGGATCCTATCCCAGTTGATAAGAGTGATGTTGCTCCTAATCCAAACAAGTTTCAAAAACCTAACAACTATGTCAAGATAAATAAACAAGAAAATGCATTTGTTGATCAAGTTGTTGTTACATCCAATAATGCTACTTCTACATCCACTACTTTATGTTTGAGTCATACATTTACTGCTCCTTTTGAATCTTTTCATTCCATTATGAATAAATTTTTGACTTCTAATATGATTACTCTACCTCCTATTCGACCTCTTTTACCTTCTACAATGGCATCTAAATCCTTTGATTTGAAAGCTTTTTGTTAATACCATCATCATAATGGCCATGATACTGAGAAGTGTTATTATTTAAAGCATAAGGTTCAAGACTTAATTGATTCTAATGCCTTATTTGTTGATAATTTTGATGGTAGTGGGAACAAATCTGTCTCTCCTCCTAATCAAAATCTCCAAATTTATACGAATCCATTGCCTACACATGATACTAATACCATTGTGCAACTATCTTTTGTGGATATTGTTTATGATTCAAAGATGGATGATCTTAATC
Source organism: Chamaecyparis obtusa (assembly GCA_027943335.1). Taxonomy (NCBI): domain Eukaryota; kingdom Viridiplantae; phylum Streptophyta; class Pinopsida; order Cupressales; family Cupressaceae; genus Chamaecyparis; species Chamaecyparis obtusa. The sequence goes on along the minus strand of BSBK01007993.1, from coordinate 421,978 downwards.
ACATTGTTAATCATGTGGATCATGATGTGTTGTCTCAATCTGTATCTCCACCCTAGCTTCAATCTCAACCTCAACTTCAAGTTCAAACTCAACCTAACCCTAAATTGAAATGTCAACCAAAACCTTGAAAACAACCTAAGAATAAAAGACCTCAGGAAATCTTGATTACCTTTGATGATTCTAAGACTATTAAAGCTCTTGATGGTCCCCTCTACATTTATGCTAGGATTTCTTAGATACCTATGCGTAGTTGTCGTGTTGATCCTACATCCTTAGTCAATGTTATTACTGAAGAAAATATTTTTATGAAAAAATTACAATGTGATTCTTAGGATACATCAGATGTGTGGATTCAAACTTGTAATGGTTTTCTTTATCCATCATTTGGTTCTATTAACTTTCCCATTGAACTTTGTGCTAAAGTTGCAAATACTACTTTTGTTGTTGTTCCTACTTCTGATCAATTTCAAGTTACATTTGGTTTGCCTTGGTAGAATGCCATGTATGTTGTTTCTTCTCCTATCCATAAGTGTCTTAAATTCATTGATGATGAAGAAGTGAAGATGATTAATCATAGTTTATATCAACCTTCTAGGCCCATGTATTGTGCTATACTTGACTTCTTTCAGCCTTCATTACCTAATTCATGTCCTTCTCAACCTGATAACCTCTTTCTCTCATATCAAGCCTATAAGCATCACAAGATTCTTGAGTTAAGCAAGACTTAGATGGATATTATGCATGGTATTTTTCCTATGCCTTCCATACCTCCTTTATCCATGGCTTCTAGCTCTATTAATCAAGCTCCTATTAATACTTTTCAGTCTACTGATAACTCTAGTGATCCTCCTATAAAACCTATGAAGGAACTAGTTGTTGTCCCTCCTAGTTATTAGCATATTTCAAACAAGACAAAACGTAACTAATCTTCTAATGAATGTCATAAGAAGCATCGCGCTGAAGCTAAGGCCCATGCCTCTGTTACTCAAAGTTCTTTACCTTCTTTTTACCAGCCTATGCATGATGTGTTAGAAGAAGTTCATACTAATAATGATGTTAAGATGCATGATTATGATGATTCTATTCATATCTTAGATCCTATTTTGATTAATCTAGATGAAGAAGATACTCTTGATGATACTAATGATGTTAATGATGAATATGAAACTATTAACATTGACATTGGTTTACCAAATATTCTTTCATCACAAGTGATAGTTACACCTAGTATTGAACATTATGATTCTCAAGAGGATCCTTGTTTGGAACTGGCTATTAGTCCTACTATATTGGATATAGTCCCTCTTGCAAGTTTCCCACCTTCCTAAAATGATATAGAATGAGATGGGGAGAGTAGGTGATGCACTTGACTGGCTTTTCCTTCATGGTATCTTTTTGTTTGTTCACTTGTTGTTTTGTGCTTCTCCCATAATGTGTTTGATAAATGTTTGTTAGATTCATTTATATGACCCTGGTTACTTTGTTGGTGCAAGGTGATAAAGGAATCAAACCTGTTGTACTATTCCTCTATATGTATCTTTACTCTTCTATATGTTTTTTTCACATTATGTTGTGCATGTAATATTGTTCGTAAATGTTTCCTTGTGTAGTCCACTTGGATTTGTGACTTGGTAGCACTAAATCTTTTTGGTCTCCATGTCATGGTCTAAAAAGACTCTTCTTCATAACTCTTATGTGTTATTTCCTCCATTGTGATTGTAGTTCTACTTTCTTTGGGGAATGATGTCAATTCATTTTCAATAATATCATATATATATTATCTTATGATCATACTAACCCTAGGGTAGGTAGATCTCTTCTATGTTCTCTATATGTTTATGTGGTATTTCCCTTGATTTGTCTTTTCTTGGGGGCATCTCGTAGTGGAAACGCAATTAGTGGAGTTGTTTATGTTTCTATTCAAGTCATTGCTCTTGTTAAAGTGTTAGCAATGACTTTAACATGGGGGCATATGCTCTGCTCACCTGTTGCACACACACACTTTCAATACATATATTTTTCAATGCATTTTTTCTCCCTTTATGGATTAGTGACTAATCCTTAAAGCATAGATTTTTATCTTATAGGATCTCTTGATCCCTCTAGTTTGAAATTTTCAAAATTTTGATCCCTTAAGGTCGGAGGTGTCCTTAAGACTGGATCTCTTTTATTTTTGGCTTTTCTCTTTTGGAATAGAATATTCCTAAGGGTGAATCCTTGATGGGTTGACTAGTGAGTAGCCACATTACTAGGCAATTCAATTCCATCTTTCCTATTGCATTGTTTCCTTGTGTGGTTCACAATGGGACATAAGTTCTCATTGGGAGAGATAATCACACCCTATTCTCTCTCTTTTCTAAGAGATGTATCTCTTATTGTAATCTTGGATTTGAAAAAGACTCGAGTCCTTGGGGGCTTGAGGATTCCTTTGTCCCTTTTATTTCAATAAGATTATCTTTTTCATTATGATCTACTTTACCAAGAGTTTTCATCGAGTCCATACTCTTGCTAAAGCAGGGGCTAAATGTATCATCAAAGAATGGAAGCACTTCCATTTAGGACTAGTTTATCCCTCTGAGTAAGTGGTTTGGGGTCATGTAAAATGCCTTGAATGGGTCTTTGACTGGGATATAGCTTTTTGCCCCTATTATACTTCTCTTTCAACCTATTTCTAGCCTATTTCTAGCACTTGGTCCTAAGAAATTGAGATTCTTGACCTTAGGGTCAAGGTCAACCTCCACCTTGACCTAGGCAAAGGTTGATCTTGACCTTGATCTAGGTCAAATTTGACCTTGACCCTAACCTTGGGTCCAGATTTCAAGTTCCAGAGGTTTCAGGATGTCGAGCTTCAGAAAGTTTGATTTCACACTTCTGGGTCGGCTGTTTCAGATTTTGGAATGATAAACTCTTAAATTATATTTAATCTAGGTCCATTTCTAGGGGTTAAGGTTTAAATCAAAATTTAATTCTCCTATGTCGGCCTCTCTAGAATTTTGTTCCCTAGACTAGTATAAAAGGAGGCCTTCCTCTCTCATTTGATCCACATCTCTTTTCACATTAACAATCAAGCATCTTTGGCAATTTACCTATCTATCTCAAGAAAGAAAGAAAGAAAGAAAGAAAGAAGGATAAGGAAAGCATTTAAGCATTCATTCATCCTCAAGCATTCAAGATTTAATTCATCAAGGAGATCCATTGGTAGCCATTGAAAGATTCAATCTCCTTGGATTCCTCTTGTTGAACATTTCTCCATCCATTTCCATTCAAGATTCTTCCTATTCCAAGATCCATTCAAGATTCATGTTTAAGATCTAGTGCAATTGATTTGAGATATCCTACATACAATTCTACATTCACTTGGAGCATCCATACTTGTGGATTCAAGGACTCGAATCCTCCACAAGGATTTCAACATAAGCAAGGTGAATTATTCCATTTAGATTTTTTATTTGCTATAATTTTGATTACATTTCAAGGTTGATTCCAAATTGGGGTTTTATGAAGGAAAAACCCTCATCCAAACAAAAAAATGCTTCTCCTTGCAGGTACAGGTGCGGGACAAGGAATTGCAGTTTAGATCTGAGTACCATTTTTGGTGAACTTCTAGGATCCCCAAACAGAATTTCCGTCGGAACAATGCAGGTCAAGGTTGAATTTTAGGGGTAAGATTGTGCCCCAAGGTAAGATATTACCCCTATTTTGGGTCAAGTTAGACCTCTCTTAGAAAGATAGAAGGTTTCTAGGTTTTCTCTATTTCTATGTTTGCAAGCCAAATCCATTTGCAGAATGTCCTAAAACTGAATACAGACACTGAAAAATAGTATTTTCTAGATTTGTCATATTTTGAGGTTAGTACTTATCTTCAATTCAATTAAGATTTTTGTTTTTCCTTTCCATAACAAAATATAGGTTCTTCTCCTTTCTTCATATTCTTTATCAATTGATTCATTTGTGCATTAACCATTTTCTTTGGTTGATCAATATGGATCTTTCCTTTTAGAATTCAAGGTTAAGAAGAAGATCCTACTTTTCCCACACACTGTATCCCAACCATATTTTATATCCATTTCATCTTGGTAATCCTACACTCCTACCCCCTCTCTCTTCTCCTATTTAACCTATTACAATATGATATATAAAAAAATAGATGCTTACATTGTATCAAAAATTCTCCCATTGCTTGAACTCTAAAGAAAAAAGTACTTTATGCATAGAATATCATAGTAATAATAAAACATTATCTAAATAAAAGTTTCCAAGTAAATCAAATGTTGAACCCCTGACATGTTTGATGAGAAAAGGTGTAGTTGTCATGACTTTTTGGATGAAGGTCTAGTGACTTAACATGTTCAGATGTTTGGGAAAGATTCCTATAACAAAACAAACATGTAAAGGAATAGACTCATTAGTATAGGTTCCTAAAAAATTAAATGAAAGTTCTTCTATTAATTTTTATTTTTTTTCATTTGATATAAAAATGTGCCAATATGTTATAAACATCATATTTGCACTAAATAAGACACTGATGTATATAGGAGTTAATAATGAGCATATAAGAAGTCTAAAAAAATAACAGAGGAGTAATAGTCATTTATTTGATGATTTATTTAGTTATTTATGTGGTCATTTATTTATACATTTATGTATTCATTTGACAAATTATTTAGTTTTGATTTGGTGATATGTCCAAATTAGTCATTTTCTTAGTCATTTAAACTTGTGAATTGTAAACAATTAGTAAAATTTAGTCATATTCAGTCACGTGACTAGAAGTTTTAGTCATGTAGTCACATATTTGCAAAATTCTACTACTGATGTAAGATTGAATAAGAAGAAGAAGATTAAGAAGACTTTGAATGAATAAATGTGGAATCTTCAACTTTAATGGCCAACTCCTTTGTCTCCAATGAATAAAGAAGCTATATCTATGGATGGAAATTCATGCTTGATCTAGTGATGGATGGATGTTCATAGATTAGAATGAATGCCTAGATGTGAAAATAAGAGAAAAATGGCTCCTTTTATAGTGATTTAAGGCTCATATTTGCAAAGGACAATAAAGAAAGCTAGGAAAAATCCAATACTTTGCATCAAGCCCAAGAACTAATAAAAATTCACAACCTTTGGTATAGGTCAAGGTAGACCTATACTGAGAGGTACAAAAATCAAGTAAATGATCATAGATCCCGACAAGTATTGAGGGTGTTAGGGAAAATATGGAGAGATAAGATCGGGCAAATACTTGATTTTAATGTGAAATTAAAGCCAACCTAGAGCTTTGAGAAATATTGGAGGAGGAAAGAGGACCTTAATTTAAATTATGTATATAATTAAAAGTAATATTACTTCCTAAATGTAAGAAACACACAAAGGATGGCTAAAATGGTTGCAAAAACTACATAAAATTAAGTGCATACTTTTTAGGATGGTACATTTAGCCACCACTTTAGTGGGAGTATGAGGCAAGGTCTATAGAGAGAGAGAGAGAGAGAGAGAGAGAGAGAGAGAGAGATGATTACCTTTTCCAATAACATTTGTGTGTCTTAATGTGAACCATACAAAAGATTGAATTCAAAGTTATAGCAAGTTTTTGTGTTGTGCTAGTCAATTCTATCAAAAACCTTGTTCCTTCTAGTGGCTTTTCCAAAATGTGTATGTGTGCACCTCAAGAATGGATCATGGTAAATTTTAGCCATGAGAAACACCCAGTCCAAAGGAAAGATCTCACATCTCCTATGAGGTCATGAAAGGGATGAATGAAAAGAGATACCATGCAAGAAATATAAAAAGGATCCTTGTGAATGATGACACACTGTGTAGTCTCCAAGATAAGGGATTTATTTTTCATGAATATCCAACAGAGGACAATGAAAAAGATCATGATCAAAGATACATATCCTTAATGTAAACCAATATTTCTATGTATGGTCAAATGTCACATGATACATAGATACCACTTGACCAATGGAAAATTGAATCCTTGAGAGAATTAGAGAGAGAGATATGATGTCCTTTCCCCCAAGTGTAGGAACAAGGATAAAGGGGACCTATTATGCTACTCACAAAATGTGCTACAGTATTCATGACAATGAACCCCCAAGGATTATGCTAACAATTATACACAATATTGAGTGACATAATAGTGACTTAGATGTTATTTAGAAAAAATATTATTGACAAATATATCATTGTGAGATGATATATGAATAACAGCATTATAAATGAGTTTTTTTTTATGTTTTAATGTAAATCTTGATAGGCATTAGAAGAGTGATCATGATAGAGGTGATATGCCCAAAAAGGAAGAGTCATAATATGTTGTCTAGGTATCCTTTTGTATTTAGGTCTAGTAATCACCTTAGCACAAGGAAGTTTAGGAAAGAATATTTCTTCACTAAAATTCAATGTAGGAGAAATGTTACATGATGAAGGATAGGGTGTAGAAAAAGAAGGAGAGTGAAAACCAAATGCTTCCATAGGTTTCTTACTATTCTCAAGACTTTATTGAACACATCTTAAATCATGTTTTGAAGTGTTATTCATGATTGTGTTAATAGTAATTGTGTGTGGCTTCTTATAAGGATTAAATCCTAATATAAGAGAATTCTCATCCCTCATTTTATAAGGGCATTTCAAATCCTTGTTCATTCTTACCATATCCATTCTCATTAAATCCATGCTTTACTAATAAATCATAACCAAGACCATAATGAGAGCCCATATCAGAAAGAGCTAATTGAGTCTCATTTATCAATATGTCATCACAATCAGTTCTAATAGTTTCTCGAGAATCATTAAGAGCTGAAGCAATGAAGAAATTGTTACTAAGATCACTAGAAAAATGAGTTCTATTGAATTCTTTTTCAGATTTAGATTGCATAAATTGAAGGTCTAAAACTTTTTCCTCTCCAATAAAAGTTGGGGTGAAGTCTAAGGATCCCCTGTTGTCATTAAAAAGAGAACTAGAGGAAGGAGGATCACCCTTAGGTTGTGTATCATCTTAAAATGGAAGCACTTCCATCTTGGTAGGTTTAGCACCCTCATTTAGTGCATTTGTCATGATAGATTTTCATTTAGGATGCATTTTACCTTGATTCCTTCATTCTAGGTGAAATTAGGGTTAGGATCCTGAGGATTATCCTTGATTTCCCTTCTCTATGGCACTATTTTCTAGGTAGGATCTAGGTATAGGTCCTCCTAGCTCTCATCACATTCATTCTAGGTATTTTTTCCCTTTCCTGGCACTCTGCCTTATTTTCTCACCATTTCCAAGTCTCTGGTCTACCCCGGGACTTCATGCTCTCAAAGGTGAATGAGCCTGGACCTTTGGGTCAGGGTCAAGGTTGACTTTGACCCCTATTGGGTTTTGGTCCCCCTTTTCAAATTGTGGTCCCAGTGGGCCCCGATATCAATGTCGAGCCTCCAGATCTGAATGCAGAAGGGTTTTAATTTAAAATTCATTTGATTATTTTCCCTCCTTAGTTGGTTATTGTGATTGGACCATAATTCATAGGGTATGTGCAGGATCATGGTATGCCAAAAAGTGGAATGTGAAAAAGAAGTTCTAATTGAAAAACAACTATAACTTTGAAATAGTATAACATTTTTTAAAACTTAAACATGCATCATATTCTATGCTTTTCCTAGTACAAGAAGATTTTTTATTTTTTTTTCAATTTGATGAAGTTTAGACTAACTTAAGGTGGTCATACACGTGATCTTTTATATTCTGAAAAATTTGTAGCAAAAAAATCATAATAAATTATTTATTTGGAAATAAAATTATAAAAAAATATGTTGCACATCCGGACATGAGAGTACTACTTATATCTAGAATCTTGTAAAAAAATATTATCATTTGATTGTGTTTAAGGTGGTCAAACATACACCTACTTCTTATCTTTTTCCTGAAAATTTCATATTATTCATAAACTGATTGGAAAATAACTATAACATTCAAATGGTATAACATTTTTTAAATCTAAAATATGTTTCACATTCTATGTTTTTCTTAATACAATAAAAAAACAAAAAAAAATTAATTTGATGAAGTTGAAACCAAGTTAAGGTGGTCAGACACGAGATTTTTTATATTCTCAAAAATTTATAGTATAAAAATCATAATTAATTATTTAACTTCAAAAAAATTACAAAAAAATATGCATCACATTCAAACATGAGTCTACTACTTATATCTAAAATCTTGTAAAAAAATATTATCTTTTGATTATGTTTAAGGTGGCCAGACATACACCTACTTCTTATCTTTTTCCTAATGTTTTTATACTATTGCATTAAAATTTGAAATTTTCACCATAAAGAATAATTTATTTTAAAAAATGGGATATTATCTTAGACACTACATTTAATTTTCTACAAATTCTTTTCTTACATATTTTTTATATAAGATTGACAACTTGTTCAAATTTTAATGTCAACTTTCCTAAACCTGATTTTCAGAAGTTTCATTGCCACTTAAGGGCCTAGTTTGGCATACCATGATCCTGCACATACCCCGTGCTAAAATTTAAATTATGGGCTCTTACATTTCCTGAGGAGCCTTACCTTGAAACCTGTATATAAGCACTATCTTTTGCCTTCATTTCAACACACCAAGTATCCATCAAGTGGACACACAATGGATTGAAGCAAGCAAGCGATGGTGAAGTGATGATGGAATATTGCAACATGATAATATAGAAAATCAAGACTTTGTTGACATCAAGAATTTTTGGACAAACCATTGTGGAGATTCCTTTGGAGCAAGAAAGATCTCTTTCTTCTTGATCCACCATCTTCAACATTCAAGCATTCAAAGATACAATCATGGGGTAGCAATTACAGATTGTGTGTTTGGTAGGAGTATGTTAGCCTTGGGGTCTTGGTATGCTTTCTTTTTTATATTCAAATCTATGCATTTCTTTCTCATATGAATTCATTCTAGGGTTTGTAATCTAGAGGATTAGATGTTGGCATTACACATTCAATACACACACACATTCTATTACATTTGACTATTTGTGGAGGTGGAGATCACCAAAAAAAGGGTTTAACTAAGGAAAAACCCTATATAGCCACCCCAAAACACCATTTTAAGATATATATAGTCATTTTTTTAGGATTTGTAGAGAAGATATAAGTACACTTTTCAGAAAACTTTCAGGATCCATGAACAGATTTTTCGTTAGAACAGTGCAGGTCAAGGTCAACATAAAGGTGTAAGACTGTTCTCGGGGGTAAGATCTTACCCTTGTTTTGGGTCAAGGTCGACCTTTGTCAGAAAGAAAAAAGGTTTCTAAGTTTTCTCTATTTCTATGTTTCCAGGCTAGATCTGGTTGCAAAATTTCCCGAAATTGAATACAGACACTAGAAAATAGGTATTTCCAAATCAACTTTATTATGAGGTATGTATTTCATCTTATTTAATTTTAGTATTCTTTACAAGAATTTTCAAATTTACATCACTTATCATTTCAATTTACATGTATGGTGGAGAATAATGGTTTAGGGCTTCTATTAGGTGCATTGTTAAAAACCCTTTCCTATTCCATCACATTTTCCCACCTTACATTTTGGTGAACCCATTTATGAAAACTCTTTCTTTTTTGTGTTACATTTTAATTTGGTGTTAGATCTTACATAATTCTAAAAGTAGATTTCTTATATCCTCTTGCATTTATATTTCAAAAATATAAAAAAAAAATTGCAAAATTTCTTTAAAAATAAAAAAATATTTACATGTTTCATGCTTGTAGTGTTACTTTGTGTTCAACATGTATGATTTTTGTTTTGAATAATTTGATGGGTCTTTTATTGTACAAGAGGATAGATCTCTTAATGAGGTACATGGAAGTGAGGATGAAAATTGTTTGAATGAGATCACCATTGATCCTATTCCTATTCACTCTTCTCCACAACCTCTTCAATTGACCTTTACCATAGGGTGTGTGCATGGTTACCTTCATGTTCCACTATTTGCAACATTGATACACCTAAAATGATATATCCTAAACCATTTTTTATGGTAAAAGGATGTCCTCGAATAACAATTAAGGGTAAACCTAGAGATCCTTTAGATTTCTTAGATAACACAGACTTTGTTTCACATGCTTATCGCACATGAAATAACCCTCGGCCTACTATTCCACTTTCTTTACCACCTTCTCAACCTATGCTTCCTCAAGCTCCTATGTTTCCATCTAATTTTAAGGAGTATGACTTAGTAGAACAATTAGGTGTCACTCCTGGTAAGATATCTTTATGGGAATTACTTCAAACTTCCCCGACATACCATGAGGCATTGCAAAAAGATTTAGCTACTCTTCCTGCTTCCCCTCCTAATCAAGAAAACATTCATTCTATTTTGGAGTGCATGGATACTATGCCTTTTTTACATCCTATTATGTTTACCGATGATGATTTACATTACCTTGAGGTGGAGAATCAATATGATGCTCAAGATATGGTTGTTGTTTCTATTAATCAAAGTATCATTCATCGAACATTAATTGATAATGGATCTGGGCTTAATGTTTGTAGCATGGATATGCTTAAGGCAATTAAGGTTGATCTTACAACTATTCAACTTGATAATGTTCCTATTTGTGGATTTGACAATATTGCAAAGAGAACTTTGGGCATTATTACCTTGCCTGTTAAAGTTGGTCCAATTATTCTTAATACACCCATTCATGTTATGCTTGGACCTCTCAATTACAACCTTCTTTTAGGTAGACCTTGGTTACATACTACACATGCAGTTCCTTCTACTCTTCATCGCAAGGTTAGGTTCATTTATAAAAAAAATGATGTACATGTTACATGCAGATGATGTGCCAAATCCTTGCTTAAATGCAAAATATGTTAAAATTTATGAGCCTCTTCAACAAAGCAAAGAGATTGAAAAGAAACCTCAGATTAAACAAACTGAAGCTCCATCTTCTTCATTGACTAAGGATGATTTGGGAACATTGGACTTTAATCCTACTTTCATTAGAGAATATAAGGTCTCTGATTTGGAATTCATGAAACAAAAAAGTGAATTTGAAAAATAAGTGTCTACTCCTTCCCCACTTTTTGAGGAATTAAAAAGTAACTTTGTTTCCACCTCAATTCAAGAAACAATTGAAACAATAAAATCTGGTTGCTATGACATTGTGACATACGCCGCTCCTTGGACTTAATCTAATATGGTTGATAGATATGGTTCTGGTTATCATTTTCTTCAGAAATCAGGATTTAATTGAAAATGATGTGGTAAATACAAGCAAGGTATACAAGTACCTTTGGATAACAAAATTTATGATTATACTTATGGATTGGGATTCAGTCCTTACAAACAACCATCAGATTTTTGTCTCAATGTTAATCATATCCATGGTGGACAGTTGGATTTGGTTAACCCGCTCCTCCTTGACATTAATCAAAGACCTACCTTGCATATTTTTCCTGAAGATGAAGCCTTAGCATATTTTTAGGGGTTTATGAGGATTTACCTATGTTTCATCACAAATTGTTAGGATTAATAGTCCATAATACAACTGAGAGGGGGGGTGAATCAGTTGTATGACAAAATATTAAACTTTAAACTTTAAGCTTATCAATATCAGATCCAATGAACAAAATGAATGCCAACACAATAACACAATATTTTGGTTACAGGGAAACCCTGTTAAAGGTAAAACCTCGGTGGGAATTACCACCCACTAATGATGTACTGAGAGTATAATAATCTTTGTTAGAAGATATCACCCTATTAGGAGCTTATTGAAACATTAAAGTACATAGTGCTTGTTAGAGGACAGACCCTATTAGGAGTGAAGAACAAAAGAGGGCTCACTGTCCAAAGAAGGTTAAGTGCACCTTCTAAACTCACTAGTTTGCAACAAGTGTATATGAAGAAATACACAATCTTTTGAACTATTTTCCAGCAATTATCCTTACTTGAATAGTTCCAATGAGGTCCACCAATAATCCTCTGCTCTACATACAACAGACACAAATTCACAACCTCTTTATATCATACTTATTACATCCATGTCTCTTCCAAAGAAAAGACCTTTTATTTATACCTTATTACATTTTACCGAGAATAGGTTGGCCCATATGGCTTTCCTAATAACAAAATATTACATAGGTCCTTGCTAAGATACACATGGTATCATAAACAAGTTTACAACAATTAAAGACTGACATCTTTGAATTATGCTTGCCAAACAAAACACACACTTCATTCCCTAAGTTGGCTTCCTAATAAGCCATCGCCAGAGGACAAGCCATAGATGATGTCACCAATCATTCCATACCTTGCACTGATGAATGAACATCTATTAGTACCTCTTCCATCATCCTTCAAGATTACATACCTTAAATCCAATCCCTCTGAAATCTATACCAAAAACTCAGAGACTAACTCTGTCAATTCTCACTGTCATAGTCTAGTGACCAGTCTTTACCAAAATAGTTGTATCTTCCTTAATATGCATCCATTAATGATGCAATCTCAGATATAAGATCACAACATCCATCTAAACTCTCTTATGACTTCACAGCATCTAAAACATCTATACACCTTTCGTACACTATGATTACCAGTCTAGTTCCTTCATAGAAGAATATGTTGACATCAGTGACAAAACAAAAATGACAATAGTATGAGTTCCCATTTAGTAATGTAGTGATTAAACATATTAAATGTCTCAATCACCACCCATGCATTAGCAATATCCAAAAATCTCCCCCTTTGTCATTGATGTCAACTTATGGGAAAATCTTATCCCAAAGTTGTATCAACCCAAAAGTCCTTCCTCAGATCAATCTCCCCAAACAGTTAGGATTTTATCATAACAACACTCCCCCTTTGACAAAAATGGCAAAGGGTGCCAACTTCCTTCATAGATAAACTTTCTTCCATGATCACTCCCCCTAAGGAGTAGATCCCTACATTCAGTCTAGAAAATGATGAGGCTCTGAGCACTTTTGGACTGATGCATCTTTGTATCATTTAGTTCTGACTAGGAGGGGCATGAACCCCTAACATACCTTTGAGATATTCAAAGGTATCTTTTAGTAGTGGCTTAGTAAAGATGTCTGCAATCTTCTCTTTTGTATTGATATGTTCAAGCTTGATTTCTTTTTCTACCACCTTGTCTCTTAAGAGGTGATATTTGATAGAAATGTGTTTAGTTTTAGAGTGCATCACCGGATTCTTTGACATGTTTACTGTGCTGGTGTTATCACAATGGATAACCAAAGGCTCATTAAAAGTTATTCCAATGTCTGTTAGCATTTGTTTCATCCAAACAATTTGAGTGCAATTTAGAGCAGCAACAACATATTTTGATTCATCAATAGATTGTGCTATACAATCTTGTTTCATACTTAGCCAAGAAACAAATTTTTTCCCCAGGAAAAATGCACCACCACTTGTACCTTTTATGTCATCAATATTTGCTACCCAATCAGCATCAGTATAAGCATGAAGTTCAAAGCTATCATTCCTGTCATACCATAAACCATAGTCTATGGTCCCTCTGAGATACCTTAGTATCCTTTTAACAACATCTAGATGAATCTCTTTGGGTTCTACCTGATATCTAGCCACAATTCCAAAAGCATTAGCAATATCTAGTTTGGTGTGAGTCAGATATTGTAACCCTCCAACCATTGATCTATACAAAGTCTGAAAAAAACATTTTGATTCATCATCAATTGTTAGCTTGTTTCCAGTCACCATAGGTGTTCCTACTATTTTACAATCTTTCATACTGAATTTCTTGAGAAATTCTTTGAGATAATTGGTTTGAGAAATGAAAATACCATTCTCATTTTGAGTTATTTGTAGTCCAACAAAGAATTTCATTTCACCTATCATGGACATCTCAAATTCACTTTCCATTTCTTTAGCAAACTTCTTACATAGATCATCATTGCCTCCGAAGATAATGTCATCCACAAATATCTCTACTATCAGGATTCCATCTTCAATGGTTCTTAAGTAAAAATTACTATCCGCATTACCTTTTTTGAATCCAAGTCTGAGTAGATACTTGTCCAACCTTGCATACCAAGCCCTAGGAGTTTGCTTCAACCCATACAGTGCTTTCAAAATGTGATCAAAGTTAACATGACAAAATATTCTATGCCATAACCAACTATCATCTACCTTTGCAAAAAAATAAGAGTCTCTAAATGTGTTTAGTTCAAATACATTACCTCTATATCTTGAACCGATAGCAATCAATTTTCCTTCCTTTCTTCTGATAAAGCACTTACCATTAACAAAACTTAACAGAAATTTTTTATCCATTAACTGTCCAACACTCAACAAGTTATGTTTCAGTCCTTCAACAAGTAGTACATTATCCATCTTAGTCTTTCCATCCAGAGTTATGGATCCTACTCCTATGATGGATTTTGGGAGATTGTCCCCAAACTTTACAAAACCTCCATCATAATTTTGTAATTTAACAAATTTGTTCTTATCACTAGTCATGTGATGAGAACATCCACTATTAATTATCCATTTACTTTTCTTGTCAACATGAGATACTAAGTATTTTTCTTCATGAAATGGTTCATCTTTAATAGCAACAAATCCAATCTCTTCATTTTCTAAATCATCATCATCATAAGAGATTCCTTCACTAGGATAATAGCATTCTTTATATGTTCTAATCTTTGCATAATCAGGTTTGTATTTAGGAACTCTTGTAGGACATCTAGATGCAAAATGACCTACCTTATTACATGAAAAACATTTCAAAGGTAATTTTCCTTCAAATTTTCCCTTACCTCTTTTCTCCAATCTTCTTTTCTTCTTCCATTATCTTCTCCCATTCCTCAGCATACTCACCAAGCTCTTCTCTCAGGTGTTATTTTCTTATACTTGGAAGTGCAGATACTTTCTTGTGTGTGGATGCCTTAAATGCAGATTCAACTTTAGGAGAAGCTTCTCCTAATTACATAGCTTCAAAGGTGGTTAACTTTGCAATCAACATCTCTCTGCTAAAGTTTGGGGTCAGGGGTATAGTTTCTTGAATTGACATTTTCTTGAATTTTTAGGTAGGAGTTAGAGATCAGAGAATCTTTGCAATGACTTCATCTTCATCATAAGTACCTCCACAATTTTTGATTCCTGTTAGCACATGCAAAAAATTTCATGGCTCTACCCCTTTTTATTTGGTCCCTACAATTGTTTTTAGGTCTTTGGCATAAACCCTTGGTTCAAATTTTTGAAAATGTAGCCGTTACCTAAGAAAAACCCTAAGTGTGCCTTGTTATATTCTATTTCCTTGTTACTTTTCTAGACCACTTAAAACCTTTATCCACATGTGCTTATTAAAATTTCATGTAACTTTGCGGTTAGGTTCTTCATGTGTTGGGTGGGGTCCCCTTTATTTTTCCCACATTCCTATGGTTTCCCTGGTGACCCTTAATATTTTCCTAGGTTCCTCGGCATTAATTTTTCCTAAGTCATGAGCTTTAATATTGTTATGTTTCAGCTATATATTTTCCCTGGGCCCAGCTCTCTGACACCATCTCCATCTGACGGTGGGTGTATCTTCTCATGAGATGTGTCAGATGCTTGTGAACTTAAGACATCTGTTGATTCTCCTTTATGACAAAGCTTCTCAAATAGGTGGGTCTGTTGACACGTATGCACAAATGGTGACATCTTATTGGTCCATGTTTTAACATGTTAGTAGTCATCAGTGGGTCCTGGGTTGTTGGCTTGTCAGAGGGTCCTAATACTTGCAGTGAATCAATGGCGGGCGTAAATTCTTATGAGATGTGTCAGATGTATGAGATTTTGAGACAACCGTTGATTCTTTTTGTGTGACGTAACCTTTTCTTTTGGTGGGTCCATCTACCAGATATGCTAATTTGTTGTACTATGATTGGTCCATGTTGTGTGAGCTGGACTTGTTGTTAGGCAGGCCCGGTATCTCAATGAGGAGATTCAAGATCAATGGTTGGTGTAAGAGTGCGTAGAATCTTCAAAGCCCTTCAAATCTTGTGCCAGCCATTCAATCTTCTAGGCAGCTTAATGTTATTAGTGGGGCCATTTTCCAGGTAGTGAAGGATTGTTCAAATTTTATTGGTTGATGTGGGTGATGCGACAGGTGGGGTCATTATCAGAGAGATCAGTGACAAGGACAAGATCTACCGTCAGCGTAAGTTCTCATGAGTTTTGTCAGAGGCTTGAGATCTTACACCTGTCATTTGATTATAAGGCTTATAGAAAGTGGGTCCTATGTCAGTGTGACTGAGCATGAGCCATGAATGAGGTAACAAAAGGTGGCATAAAGCGGGCCCAGGTGGCATCTAAGGTCTAGCAGTTCAGATAAATAAGGTTAGCGGCCTAACAAAATTTTATGGGGCTTCGCTCATTTGCAAGAACAATTGGCGGTGTTCCAAAATGTTTGGTGATTCAATGAAGGAAGGTCACATAGTCACTAAGATTTTTAGCAGTGACATAAAGCATTTCACAAACTAGTGGAAACCTTCAGTCACTAGTTTGTTAAGTGTGATGGGTTATATTAAAAGGTTAAGGTCATAATGCCCGCGAAACATGAAGATCTAACGGCCACGACTTAAAGTTGATTGAGGTTTAAATATCGACCGCCAATTTTTTGCAAGTGCCATAAAGTAGCCATTCAATTTCAAATTTGAATTTGTAGAGGGTTTCTTGTGACCAGAAGGACTGAAATTGAATGCTTTCATGGTCGGATTTGATTTGTTTGGTGGTGTTTGCTATTTCAGAAGTGGTCTAGGGTGTGCCATGATCATTTGTATGGGTTTGTACTATGTGTTTTTATGCTTGAGGCATGTTGTAGGGTTGACATTTTGAGCATTTTTGTGGTTCTCAGTACCTTCACAGAGAATTGTTCATGATTAAGGATCATTCTAGGATTTTCTTTCTCCTGGTTGCCTGGATTTCCACCCCTATAATAACTTTATGACTGTTTCCAGTTGGTTGGGTGGTTGAAACCCTAACCCTAAGTCATCCATAGCTTGTTACATTCTCTTTGAGAATTCCAAGATGACTAGGGAGTATATATGGAAGTTTTTTTGACTAAGTGTTCCAAAAAATTTCTTTGGTCCCAGTTGGTTGTTAATGGTGTTTTACTGATAGAGGAGCTGAATTTTGTGTCTTTTCCTATCCTTGTGTTGTCCTGATTGTGTATTGATTCTGAATCTATTAATAAGAGTGTTAGTGAGTTCCAATCTTGCATTTGTGTATGTCTTCTTGTTTTGGTTCTAAGCTCATATATGTTAATGTCACAAAGTGTATTGGCATATGGTAAACAAAGAGTATTGTGAAGTCATCTTTGAGTTCCTAAGAAAGTTAGGATTAAAGTCTTTTAAGTGCATTTAGTGAGTTTACAACCAAGTAAGAATCTGATGTCCTTTTTGTTAGTCCATTTTCATATCATAGTTAAATTCTTTAGAAAATGGTCTATCTCTGCAAAAAATTTCATGGCTTCATGACCTTTCTTCTGGTCCCTACAATCTTTTTTGTGTCTCTGGCCTTGAAACCCTTGGAAAAATTCAAAACTAGCCATTGTAATCAAAACCCTTAGTTTTACCCTGGCCTTATTCTAATTTTGTGTTACTTTTTTCTGGCCACTTAAACTCTTAATTCACATGTGCCTTTTAGAAGCCCTTCACTTGTCGCGTGGTTAGGTTTTAAAAACCCCTTTGTCATATGATCTCATGCACCCTTTTTATTCTATACGATCATGCGACTATAGTTTATGTTGGGGTCCTCAGTTAACTTTTCCCAAGTCTGCATGCCCTATAATATTTATTTCCCTAAGTCTAGCACTTAATATTTCCTATGTCTCAATCATAATATTTTCCCTGGGCCTGGCCCTCTGACACCATCTCCATCTGATGATGGGTGTATCTTCTCATGAGATGTGTCAGAGGCTTGTGAACTTAAGACGTTCGTTGATTCTCCTTTATGACAAAGCTTCTCAAATAGGTGGGTCCATTGACACGTATGCACAAATGGTGACATCTTATTGGTCTATGTTTTAGCATGTTGGCAGTTGTCAGTGGGTCCTGGCTTGCCGGCTTGTCAGAGGGTCCTGACACTTGTAGTGAATCAACGGCGAGTGTAAATTCTTATGAGATGTGTTAGACATATGAGATTTTGAGACAACCGTTGATTCTTTTGTGTGACATAACCTTTTCTTTTGGCAGGTCCATTTGCTAGATATGCTGATTTGTTGTACTATGATTGGTCCATATTGTGTGAGCTGGACGTGTTGTCATGCGGGCCCGGTATCTCAATTAGAAGATTCAAGATCAATGGTTGGCATAAGAGTGCATAGAATCTTCAAAGCCCTTCAAATCTTATGCTAGCCATCTGATCTTCTAGGTGGCTTAATGTTCTCAGTGGGGCCATTTGCCAAGTGGTGCAGGATTGTTCAAATTTTATTGGTCGGCGTGGGTGATGTGGCAGGTGGGGTCATTATCAAAGAGATTAGTGATGAGGACAAGATCTACCTTCAGTGTAAGTTATCATGAGTTTTGTCAGAGGCATGAGATCTTACGCCTGCCATCTGATTATAAGGCTTACAAAAGGTGGGTCCTATGCCAGAGTGACTAGGAGGAAGTAACAAATGGCATGATGACATGTGACGGTTTGCAGGTGGGCCTGGTCTTCTGTCAAGGGTTTTGGTGGAGTGATTATTTTCTGGCGGTCTCAAAAAAATTTCTTCCTATTCATTGGTTCACGTGAAATTTTGGCAAAGGTCCTAATGTTTTAGCGATTCAACGAATGCTTGTTCGCTAAGTCTCTAAATATTTTGGAGATCATGTAATAGATTACATGAACTGGCGGAAGTCTTCAGTCACTTGTTCACCAGATAAAGTGGGGCCAAGTTTTTAAAGCTTGCAGTGGGTCTTGATGTGTCAGAAGATCGATAGATGGCATATGATCTTAAGGGATATTTCTGACACATGAGGGTATAAGACTAACCGTTGATCTTATTGTTGTAGGCCCGGTCAGGTTTCCCAGAGGTTTAGTAGTCCGGATAAATAAAGTTAGTGGCGCCAACAAAGTTTTAAAGGGTTCATGTAATCACCAAAAGTTTTAGCAGTGACATAAGGTATTTTGCAAATTAGCGATAAGGCTTTCTGTCACCAATTCACCAAATCTGACTGGGGTTAAGCCATAAAGCCCACAAAATGTGATAATCTAATGGTCATGTTTTAAGGATGATCTCAGTTTGATTTCTGATTGTCGATTGCTATTGGCACCATGAAGTGGTCGTTGCTACTAGGATTTGAATTTTTAAAGGGGTTTCCTACGACCGAAAGGACCAAAATTGAATGTTTAAGCGGCTGAGGTTGATGGAGGATGACTTCCAGACTGATTGCAGAGTGGTCTAGAGTACCAAGATTGATCTGCAGTGGTTGTGTGCCATAAAGAAGATGGTTTTTGTTGCTCAAGGCATGTTGTAGGCAACTAAAAGGACTGATTGACATAGAATTCCATGATTTGTAGTACTTTCTCAGAGATTTATCATGAGTGCAAATCTTCCTCAGGCATGGCCGACTAGTTTTCTTCCCCTATAATAAATTTATAGCCATTTCCAGTCAGTTGGGTAGTTGAAACCCTAACCCTAGTAGCTCGAAGCTTGATGCATCCTCATTGAGGATTCCAAGGTGACTAGTGGTATAAGTAGTGAAATGTTTTATTTTGTAAGAGTTCCTTCTTCTACAAAATTTTTGAGGAGAATTGGTTCCAAGTAAAGGGTCCTTTTCCTATAGATATTTCCTTTTCTCTGTATATAGAGTTCCCTCTTTCCTCTCTGGTTTTCTGAGATATCATGCATATTGTAATAGTTTATCTTATGAATGAGGATTTAATATATTCTTATTGTTACCAAGCTATCTCCATTTGAATCCTGAATTCATTAATCATACATCAAGGGTGTTTGATTTTTCTATTTGCATTGCCTATGTGTTTGCAAATGGAGTTGTCTTCGCAGAGATAACTGGTTTAGGGTTAGTGTTCATGTATGTATGAGCTAAGGTGTCAAAGATATGTCATGTTTATCTTCCAGTGGATGCTGGTTAATGTATTATCTATTTATAGGTCTCTTCTAAGGGGAGGGTTAAAATCCTTTGAATGGGTGATAACATACTTGAATACATAGGTGGGTTGTTAAAGTGAGGTTTGGTCATGGTGTGTGATTGATGTTAGGCATTAACACATTGAGTATATTGTTTTCTTGTTTCATAGCTTTGTCTTGCAATAGGGTATTTGACTCTATGGCCCATTGGATAAGGCACTGGTCTATGAGGGACTCAAGGTATCTCAGGGATCCCTTCAATCCATCTAAAATCATTTACTTTTAGTTCCACCCTTTCCCTTTCATGTTGTTAGTGTAGTTCTCTAGTTTTCATACTCACTCCATGCAAGTAGGGATATTGCATGAGATCTTGGTTTTATTTGAGGTACATGATACCTATAAGGGTTTGAGAGCCATTCCACAATCAGTTACTTGCAGGCCTGTAGTGTGACACAAGTTGTATGAGTGTGTAGATGAGGTATACCTACCTGAGTGATGTGGAGCTCAAAGTGTAGAAGGATCTCTCTTTGATCCTTGTCAGTTGGCCTTTTTCCTTGTTAGATTTAGAGTGTTGAGTGAATCTGACATTGGCCCTTTCAATCCTTATGTCAATCTAACCTTTGGGGAAAAAGAACACCAACACTTGTGTTTGAGGGAGAAGGGTAATAGGCAAAGCACTTATCCTGGATTCAGTTGTGTTTGAGTTAAGGTATTCAGTTGATGTATGTAATTGGGTGAATCTTTTCCCTAGGTTAAGGTGCTGGTTCATCCTCTGGAGGCATTTCATTATTGTCAACCACACACACAAACATTCAAATGATAAAATCTTTAACAAATCAGTATGGGGTATAGTTGTATATTGTTTTGAGACTCCTTTGGAGAAGTGAGTCAAGGGTACACCTGCCTGAGCATTGAGGCTCAAAGTGTAGGAGGATCTCTTTTGATCCTTGTTAATTGGTCCTCTTTCTTGTAGACTTTGGAGTGGTGATAGAGTCAAAGTGTTATTTAAGTTATCCATCAAAGTATAAATCTTCAAGTAAAGATCAAAGGGAACCCCCAACAATTCCAACTATAACTTCTATAACCCTTTGAACATAGGCTCTAATGCTTTCATCTTCATTCATTTTTAGCTTATCCATCTTTGTCTTCCAGTTCTGTAATTTTACTTGTTTGGTATATTTGTCTCCTTCATAGAGTCCCTCTAGTCTATTCCAAATATCATGTGTCGAATCCAAATCTTTAATTTCAGTAAACTCACCCTGAGATAATGCATTGATCAATGCTTCTCTTGTGACCATGTTGCATGAAAATAGTTTCTTTTCATCAATGGTGGCTGACACTAAGTCATTCTCAGCTTTCAAAGTTTCCTTCTTCACAATCATCTAGTAGTCTATGCCCAAGCATAGAAAATGTGTTCGCATCTTTTTTTTCCAACTATCAAAGTTTTTAGGATCAAACTTAGGACTATCCTTCCTATAGTATGCCATTTTCCAAGATCACCTCAAGTTGTTAAGCTTTCTCTCTGAGGACCACAAGCTTTGATACCAATTTTTAGGATTAACAGTCCACAATACAACTGAGAGGGGGGGGGGGGTAAATCAGTTGTATGATAGAATATTAAACTTTAAACTTTAAGCTTATCAATATTAGATCCAATGAACACAATGAATGCCAACACAATAACATAATATTTTGGTTATGAGGAAACCCTATTAAAGGTAAAACCCTGGTGGGAATTAGCACCCACTAAAGATGTACTTATAGTATAATAATCCTTGTTAGAAGATATAGCCCTATTAGGAGCTTATTGAAACATTATAGTACATAGTCCTTGTTAGAGGACAAACCCTATTAAGAATCAAGAACAAAAGAGGGCTCACTACCCAAAGAAGGTTAAGTCCACCTTCTGAACTCACTAGTTTGCAACAAGTGTATATGAAGAAATACACAATCTTTTGAACTGTTTGCCAGCAATTGTCTTTTCTCGATTAGTTCCAATGAAGTCCACCAATAATCTTCTACTCTACATACAATAGACACAAATTTACAACCTCTTTATATCATACTTATTACATCCATGTATCTTCCAAAGAAAAGACCTTTTATTTATACCTTATTACATTTTACCAAGATTAGGTTGGTCCATAAGGCTTTCCTAATTACAAAAAATTACATAGGTCCTTGCTAAGATACACATGGTATCATAAACAAGTTTACAACAATTAAAGACCAACATCTTTGAATTATTCTTGCCAAACAAAACACATGCTTCAGTCCCTGAGTTGGCTTACTGAGAAGCCATCATCAGAGCACACAACATAGATGATGTCACCAATCATTCCGTACCTTGCACTAACCAATGAAAATCTATCAATACCTCTTCCATCATCCTTCAAGATTGCATACCTTGAATCCAATCCCTCTGAAATCTATACCAAAAACTCAGAGACTAACTCTGTCAATTCTCACTATCACAGTCCAGTGACTAGTCTTTACCAAAATAGTTGTATCTTCCTTAATATTTATCCATTAAAGATGTGATCTCATATATAAGATCAGAACATCCATCTAAACTCTCCTCTGACTCTGCAGCATCTAAAACATCTATACACCTTCTGTACACTGTGATTACCAGTTTGGTTCCTTCATAGAAGCATATGTTGACATCAGTGACAAAACACAAATGACAATAGTATGAGTGCCCATTCAGTAACATAATGATTAAACATATTAAATGTCTCAATGACCACCCATGCATTAGAAATATCCAACACAAATGATGGAAGCCTTATTATTTAAATATAGAATATTATTTTGGAGAACATGATGAACATAATATTTCTTCTTTACAGATGGATTCTTTGATTAAAAGTGATTTTCTAATAACAAAGACTACTGAGATTCAAATGGATGAAAAGGGTTCTGAAAAGATAATAAAAAGTGGGAAATGTTTGAATCAAGATGAACATGATTAGTCGATTTCCCTTTTACTTGAATTTAAAGACATTTTTGCTTGGACATATTCATATATGCTCGGTATAGATTTTAAGATTGTTACTCATAATACTGTTCTCAAATTGAATGTTAAACCTATGAAGCATAAAATTTGAAAGATGAATCCATGAATTGCTTTATTAGTTAAGGATAAAATTGAAAGATTATTTGATTCTAGATTCATCCGCTCTATTGATTACTCAGACTCGATTTCAAATATTGTACCCCTTTCAAAAGGAGAAAATAAGATAAGAATGTGTACTAACTTTAGAGATTTAAATAAAGCATCCTTAAAATATGATTTCCTGTTACCTAATATTGGTATGATTTTGGATTCGAGAGTGGGTCATGCTTTATTATCTTTTATGGATGGCTTTTCTGGCTATAATCAAATTTTTATTCTCCTAAAGATCAATTTAAGACTACATTTATAAGACCTTGGAGAACATTTTCTTGGGTCATGATGCCTTTTGGATTAAAAAATATGAGAGTAACTTATCAATGGGCTATGACCTTGATTTTTCATGATTACATTCATAAGATTCTCAAGGATTATGTGGATGATTTCTTGGTGAAATCTATACAAAGAGAAGATCATGTTAGTATTTTACAATAGATATTTGAAAGGATTAGAAGTTACAACATGAGGTTGAATCCTAAGAAATGTGTCTTTGGAGTTGATTCTGATAAATTATTAGGATTTATAATCTCTAAGCAAGGCATAGAGGTCGATATTGAAAAGATTGAAGCTATTGTTAATATGCCTCCTCCTAAGAATATTTCTCAATTACAAAGTTTACAAGGAAAAATTCAAGCTATTTGTCTCTTTGTTTCCAACTTTGCTGGTAAAACTATTCCTTTTACTTCCTTGCTTAGAAAGTATACCACTTTCTCCTAGAATGACAAATGTGTTAGCGCCTCTTAAATTTTCATGCCCTCACTATTCTTCCCCTAGCCTCTACAGTCTCTTTTCTAGTTAATTACATTTTTGGTGACTTAAATCCTTAAATCTGCATGTGTTAATTAAAGTGACCTTTTATGTTGTTGGTGGTTTTTCACATGATCGTATAGGCTATTTTCATGCTATGCAATCATGTGACTAAGGTTTTTATGTCAGGCGGCGTCCCCTTTAACTTTTCCTAAGTCCCTGTGCTAATTTTTTTCCTATGGTTTCAGCCTTTAATTTTTCCCTGGGCCTAGGTCTTGGTCATGGTTCAATCATGCAGTTGGCATATAATCTCATATAATCTATTAGACCTATGAGATTATATGCTAGCCATTGATTCTGCTGTGTGACATATCTTTTAAACTGAGTGGCTCCACTGCTATGTGGCACAAATGGTGACTTTTCATTCGTTGTAGAGAAATGAGGTAGATATCCTGTTAGAGTGCTTACCACCGAGGAAAAAAGGTCAAAGGGGTGCGCTTGTCAGTTCTTTACAACGTGGCTTTGTTTGATTGGTCGACATGGATGATGCAGCAGGGTGGGGTCAAGTTGTCAATAGCTTGAAGATCTTGTCATCGTCGCATGATAATAAGGAATATTCTTCCCCTTTGTGATCATGAAATGGCTGTTGATTTGGAATCTAACATGAAGGTTATGGGTGGGTCCTCTGGCAGGTGGTGCTAACTTGGGTGTGTTCTTATTGGTCCAGGTGGGATGAGGTGGACTATGTCAGTGGGTCTGAGTGTTTAAGGCAGGTGACGAGGTGAATGCTAGCCGTTTGTCGCATGTTTGCATAGGCCTTTTTCATGCTATGCAATCATGCGGCTAACATTTTGTGTTGATTAAGCGGCAGGGTCGGTCCAAGGTGTTATACGATGTTGAGGTGCTCATTTTTCATTGGTTGCTGACTAATGATGGGGCTGTGGACTTTTCAAAGGGCTTTTGACTATTGCAGAATTAAATGTAGGCTGCTCTATTTGCTAGGAAGGAAATAAATCGACAGTTGCGTTTTAAAATTTTTGACGTGACCATTGTAGTTGAAATTTGAATTTTTTGAGGATTTCCAATGGTAGTAAGGACCAAAATTAAATGCTTTTACAGCCGGATTTGGTAGAATTGGTTTTGCTGACTATTGTAGTGTGGTCTAGGGTGTTAAGTGCTCATTTGTAGGGGTCTATACTATGTTCTTTATGCTCGAGGTGTGTTGCAGGTGGCCAAATAGGTTGATAATTTTGGCATTTTTGTGGTTCTTAGTACTTTCTCAGGGAATTTTTCATGATTGAGGATCACTCCAGGATCTGTCTTCTCCTGGTTGCCTGTGTTTCTTCCCCTGTAATAAATTTTTTACTGTTTCTAGTTGGTCTGGTGGGTGAAACCCTAACCCTAGTCATCCATAGCTTGTTGCATCCTATTTTGGGATTTCAAGATGACTAGGGGGATATAAATGGCTATATTTTTTACTTTTTAGGGGTTCCACGGTTTTGGATGTCCATTATTCTAGTTCCAAGAAAGGTTTTGTCCTGTAGATTTTCTCCTCCTCTTTGCATATAGGGTGTTCTTCCTTCCTTTGTTGGTTCAGGGAATATAATACATATTGTAATTGATTTATCCTATGTATGAGGATTCAGTATATTCTTATTGTTACCAAACTATCTCTATTTGAATTTTAAATTCATTAATCATACATCAAGGGTGTTTGATTTTTTTGGTTGCATTTCCTATGTGTTTGCAAGTGGAGTTGTCTTCGTAGAGATAACTAGTTTAGGATTAGTGTTCATGTATGTATGAGCTAAGGTGTCAAAGATATGTCATGCTTGTCTTCTAGTGGATGTTGGTTAATGTATTATCTATTTATAGGTCTCTTCTAAGGGGAGGCTTAAAAGCATTTGGATGGGAAATAACATACTTGTATACACAGGTGGGTTGTTGAAGTGAGGTTTGGTCATGGTGTGTGATTGATGTTAGGCATCAACACATTGAATTTATTGCTTTCTCATTTCATAGCTATCTATTGCAATAGGGTATTTGACTCTGTGGCCCTTTGGATAAGGCATTGGTCTATGAGAGACTTAGGGTATCTCAGGAAACTTTTCAAACCCATCTTTAAATTATTTACATTCAGTTCCACACTTTTCCTTTCATGATGTTAGGATAGGTCTCTCATTTTCATACTCATTCTATGCAAGTAGGGCTATTACATTAAGAATTGGCTTCATTGGGGTACATGATACGTAAAAGGGTTTGAAGACTATTCCACAATAATCTTTTGGTAGGCCTATTATTTATCATGAGGTGTCTCGAGTGTGCAGATAAGGCAATACCTACCTGAGTGATGTGGACCTCAAAGAAGAAGGAGGATGTTCTTTATCCTCATCAATTGGACTATTTTCTTGCCAAACTTGAGTACCTACCTTGAGAATCAAGCCCATCTATTGATTCAAGTTTGGTCCTATAAGAAAAAGCTCCAACAAATTGGCGACTCTACTAGGGTAGGCCATAGAAAAGAGTTAGATATAAAACTAAAGCATTTGCTAAAATCTTCTCACTAAGACCTGAGTGGAGGCTCTGATTTCTCTGTTTCATTAGTGCATCTTCTGATAAATAGTGCATGCTTACTTGGTAGAGGTTTGGTTGATTGGAAGAAGATTCAAAACAAGTGATATATTTTCCCCTATAAGGAGGTGGTGACTCTATAAAAGTAAAGAACCTGATGGAGCTTCAGGGTGAACTCTAGATTTGCCCTCCCTTCAGTCAACAAAGTCTTCTACTACAAAACTCTCAAGTACTTTTCAAGGTCTAGATGTTTCCTTATTAAGTGATCAAGCACTAAGAAAAGGATAAGGTGTGAATAGAGGTTTGCATACTTCAAGTTTTCAGTTACATCTCTACAAAATTGTATGGCAGTATTGCATTAGGTCTGATGGTAAAGCTTGATGAGGAGCTTGAATTCCTTGAGCAAGGCATCCTTAGAGATTGCATGTCACTGATAAGATTGAAAGTAGGAGGTAGAAAGGATCTATCCATATCTCTTTTCTATGATATATTTTTGGATGTATATAATGAGCTTCCTGATGATGTTGAGTTTTCAAAATTTGAGTTCATTAGTTTATTCTTGGATCTTTGTTTTCATGAGTCAACCAGTTGGTCAAATGCATTATGGAAAGAGTATTATATATGTGTTAGAGATTGGATACTTAGTGATGATAGCCTTGGGCTTGAGGATGCACTTGGGGTTATGTCCTTAAAAATGGAGAATTGGTAGTTAATGGAGGACATAAGATTGCTAAGACTGGTGGTTCCTGATGATGATCATGAGGAGGCCAGTGTTTTTTATGTTGATTCTCATTTTGCTGAAGATATTAATTATGAAGCCGACATTGAGCTCAATGCATATGAGAGTGCTGAAGATGAATCTAAGGATGGAAATATTTCCTTTTTGTTTGTAGATTATTCTTCTTGTCGACATGGGAGGGCAATTTTCTTGTCCCGATGTGATGATGTTTTGTGTGAAGGGTAGAGTACTGGATATGATGCAAATGATGATTCCTATAGTTCTTGTTCCACACAAGATGATCTAAGGTGAGAGATGTCTATCATTGTTTCTGAAAAGGATGATGTTTACAATAGGGGTAAAGCTGAGGAAGATGATAATGAGGCCTAAAGTCCATTAAGAAGTGAAAGGATTTCAACCCTCTTGGCTGAGGAATTTCAAAGGTATGCATCTGGTATGGATTTTGATTTGCAGCTCCACTGTGATATAGTTTTTGAGACTGATAATGAGGCCAATGTTCAAAGTGATCAGAATGACTCATGTATACTAGAGTTCCCCTCATGTAGTGACTCTACAAGAGAAGAGGTAGAAGGACATGACTATGTGTTTTCCTATCATAGAGATTGCAGTGATGAACATGCCTCTTGTTCAAACTCCTTTCCTTCTTTTGCTAAGTATGGTAATGATGGTGGCAGTGTTGAGGACTTTGTGTTAAAAAATTGGGATGAATTTTATTTTGATAAAAATGATGATGCAGATCAAGTGTCCAACTGTCACAAGGTTTATGGAGATGACCTTCACTTGGTTCATGAATCAGTTCATGAAGACATCATAGAGGAACCAAGTTACTTAGTGGCTGAGGTAGTGCATGAAGGTGAATCAAAGGATTCAAGTCCTTATCAGCCAGGTGATTTTTCGGTAATGCATGATGATCAGTATGTTTTATTTTCTGATGCATTACTAGATGAAATTTTTATTTTTAGTCCACAAGAAGAATTAAATGATGACCCATACTTCTTGGAGTATGAATATAGTGGTGGTGACTGGAAAAGCATGGGTAGTGATCAATACAATTTCATTCTTCACCCCATGAATATTCACATATGTTGGCAACAAGGCGGTCAAAACAATTTCAAGTGTTTGGTTATATATGTGGATGATAATCAGATTTTTGATTTAGGAGGGTCTTTGATTTTCTTTTCATGGCCAGGGGCCACCAAATAAAGTTTCAAACCTTGTAAATCTTGTAAATAGTTCCCTTTTCTATTGTGTGTTTCCCTTCCTATTTGCCTAGTTTAGTTGCCAGTTTTTGAGTTCCCTATGTTTTCTGAGGTCTCTGTGCCCTTTTCCAGTGGGTGGTCTGCTTTTCCCAGAGATCTAAATTGTTGCCATGCCTCCAAGAGGCATACATCCCTAGCTAGAGCCACTATTAGTACCTATTAAATTTTCATGCCCTCATTGTTCTTCCTTTGGCCTCTATAGTCTCTTTTCTAGTCTCTGGCTAAAACCCTTATCAGATTTTCAAATAACTAGCCATTGGGTGGAAAAATTCAAAAAGTACCCTAGCCCTATTCTTTTTCATCATTACCTTTTTGGTGACTTAAATCCTTAAATCTACATGTGTTAATTAAAGTGACCTTTTATGTTGTTGGTGGTTTGTTGCATGATCGCATAGGCTATTTTCATGCTATGTGATCATGCGACTAAGGTTTTTATGTCAGGCGGGGTCTCCTTTAATTTTTCCTAAGTCCTAATGTTTTATTTCTTCGAAAGTGCCTGTGCTAATTTTTTTCCTATGGTTTTAGCCTTTAATTTTTCCTTGGGTCTAGGCCTTGGTCATGGTTCAATCGGGCGGTTGGTGTATAATCACATAGAATTTGTCAGACCTATGAGATTATATGCCAGCCATTGATTCTTCTGTGTGACGTATCTTTTAAACTAAGTGGGTCCACTGCTACATGGCACAAATGGCAACTTTTTATTGGTTTCAGAGAAATGAGGTGGATGTCCTCTCAGAGTGTTTACCACCGAGGATGAAAGGTTAAAGGGGCCCGCTTGTCAGTTCTTTGCAACGTGGCTTTCTTTGATTGGTCGATGTGGATGATGTAGTAGGGTGGGGTGAAGTTGTTAGTCACTTGAAGATCTTGTGGTCATCACATGATTGCAAGGAATATTCTTCCCCTTTGTGATCATGTGACTATCGTTGATTTGGAATCTGACGTGAAGGCTATGGGTGGGTCCTCCGGCAGGTGGTGCTAACTTGGGTATGTTCTCATTGGTCTAGGTGGGATGAGGTGGACTATGTCAGTGGGTCTAAGTGTTGAAGGCAGGTGATGAGGTGAATGCTAGCAGTTTGTCGCATGTTCAGATATGCCTTTTTCATGTTATGTGATCATGCAACTAATGTTTTGTGTTGATTAAGTGGCAGGGAGGGTCCAGGGTATTATATGATGTTGAGGCACTCATTTTTCATTGGTTGTTGATTAATGATGGGGCTGTGGACTTTTCAAAGGGCTTTTGGCTATTGCAGAATTAAATGTAGGCTGCCCAATTTGATGGGATGGAAATAAATCGATGGTTGCATTTTAAAAATTTTAACGTGACTGTTGCAGTTCAAATTTGAATTTTTTGAGGGTTTCCAGCAGCAAAAAGGACCAAAATTGAATCATTTTACAGTCTGATTTGGTAGAATTGGTTTTGTCGACTATTGCGGTGTGGTCTAGGGTGTTAAGTAATCATTTGTAGGGGTTTGTACTTTGTTCTTTGTGCTTGAGGTGTGTTGCAGGTGGCCGAATAGTTTGACAATTTCAAAATTTTTGTGGTTCTTAGTACTTTCTCAGGGAATTTGTCATTATTAAGGATTACTCCAGGATCTATCTTCTCCTGGTTGCCTGGGTTTCTTCCCCTGTAATAAATTTTTGACTATTTCTAGTTGGTCTGGTGGGTGAAACCCTAACCCTAGTCATCTACAGCTTGTTGCATCTTCTTTTGTGATTTCAAGATGACTAGGGGGATATAAATGGCTTTATTTTTTACTTTGTAGGGGTTCCACAATTTTGGATGTCCATTATTCTGGTTCCAAGAAAGGTTCTATCCTATAGATTTTCTCCTCCTCTGTGCATAGAGGGTGTTCTTCCATCCTTTGTTGGTTCAGGGAATATAATGCATATTGTAATTGATTTGTCTTATGTATGAGGATTTAGTATATTCTTACTATTACCAAACTATCTCCATTTGAATTCTAAATTCATTAATCATACATCAAGGGTGTTTGATTTTTCTATTTGCATTTCCTATGTGTTTGCAAGTGGAGTTGTCTTCGTAGAGATAACTAGTTTAGGATTGATTTTCATGTATGTATGAGTTGAGGTGTTAAAGATATGTCATGCTTATCTTCTAGTGGATGCTGATTAATGTATTATCTGTTTATAGGTCTCTCCTAAGGGGAGGGTTAAAATCCTTTGGAGGGGTAATAACATACTTGTATACATAGGTGGGTTGTTGAAGTGAGGTTTGGTCATGGTGTGTGATTGATGTTAGGCATCAACACATTGAATTTATTGCTTTCTTGTTTCATAGATGTCTATTGCAATAGGGTATTTGACTCTGTGGCCCTTTGGATAAGGCACTAGTCTATGGGAGACTTAGGGTATTTCAGGAAACCTTTCAAACCCATCTTTAAATCATTTACGTTCAGTTCCACCCTTTCCTTTTCATGTTGTTAGGGTAGGTCTCTAGTTTTCACACTCATTCTATGGAAGTAGGGATATTGCATTAATAATTGGCTTCATTGGGGTACAAGATACCTAAAAGTATTTGAAGACTATTCCACAATAATCTATCTATAGGCCTATTGTTTATCATGAGGTGTCTTGAGTGTGCAGATAAGTCAATACTTGCCTGAGTTGTGTGGAGCTCAAAGAAGAAGGAGGATGTTCTTTATCCTCATCAATTACACTATTTTCTTGCCAAACTTTAGTGCCTACCCTGAGAATCAATCCCATCTATTGATTCAAGTTTTGTACTGTAAGAAAAGGCTCTAAAAAATTGGCAACTCTGTTGGGGAAGGCCATAGAAAAGAGTCAGATATAAAAATAATGCATTTGCTAAAATCTTCTCACTAAGTGTTAAGTGGCGGCTCTGATTTCTCTATTTGATCAGTGCATCTTCTGATAAATAGTGCATGCGTACTTGGTGGAGTTTTGGTTGATTGGAAGAAGATTCAAAACAAGTGATATATTTTCCTCTATAAGGAGGTGGTGACTCTATAAAAGTAAAGAACCTGATGGAGCTTTAGGGTGAGCTCTAGATCTGCCCTGTCTTCCAGTCAACAAAGTCTTCTACTACAAAACTCTCAGGTACTTTTCAAGGTCTAGATGTTTCCTTATTAAGTGATCAAGCACTAAGAAAAGGATAAGGTGTGAATAGAGGTTTGCATACTTCAAATTTTTAGTTGCATCTCTGCAAAATTGTATGGAAGTATTGCATTAGGTCTGATGGGAAAGCTTGATGAGGAGCTTGCATTCCTTGAGCAAGGCATCCTTAGGGATTGAATTTCATTAATGAGATTGAAAGTAGGAGGTAGAAATGATCTATCCATATCTCTTTTCTATGATAGATCTTTGGATGTATATAATAAGCTTCCTGATGATGTTGAGTTTTCAGAATCTAAGTTCATTGGTTTATTCTTGGATCTTTGTTTTCATGAGTCAACCAGTTGGTTAAATGCAATGTGGGAAGAGTATTATATATGCATCAGAGATTGGATAATTAGTGATGATAGCCTTGGGCTTGAGGATGCACTTGGGGTTATGTCCTTAAAAATAGAGAACTGACAGTTAATGGAGGACATAAGATTGCTAAGACTGGTGGTTCTTGATGATGATCATGAGGAGGCCAGTGTTTCTAATGTTGATTCTCATTTTGCAGAAGATATTGATTATGAAGCTGACATTGAGGTCAATGCATATGAGAGTGCTGAAGATGAATCTAAGGATGGAAATATTTCCTTTTTGTCTGTAGATTTTTCTTCTTGTCGACATGAGAGGGTAGTTTTCTTGTCCCAATGTGATGATATTTTGTGTGAAGGGTAGAGTACTAGATATGATGCAGATGATGATTCCTGTAGTTATTGTTCCACATAAGATGATCTGAGGCAAGAGATGTTTGTCCTTGTTTCTGACAAGGATGATGTTTGCAATAGGGGTAAAGCTGAGGAAGATGATAATGAGGCCCAAAGTCCATTAAGCAGTGAAAGGATTTTAGCACTCTTTGTTGAGGAATTCCAAATGTACGCATCTGGTATGGATTTTAATTTGCAGCCCCCCTTGTGATATAGTCTTTGACACTGATAATGAGGCTAGTGTTCAAAGTGATTAGAATGACTCATGTATACCAGAGTTCCCCTCATGTAGTGACTCTACAAGAGAAGAGGTAGAAGGACATGACAGTGTGTTTTCCTGTCATAGAGATTGCAGTGATGAAAAAGCCTCTTGTTCAAACTCCTTTCCTTCTTTTGCTAAGTATTGTAGTGATGGTGGCAATCTTGATGACTTTGTCTTCAAAAATTGGGACAAATTTTCTTTTGATAAAAATGATGATGTAGATCAGGTGTCCTACTGTCACAAGGTTTATGGAGATGACCTTCACTTGGTTCATGATTTAGTTCATGAAGACATCATAGAGGAACCAAGTTTCTTAGTGGCTGAGGTAGTGCATGAAGGTGAATCAAAGGATTCAAGTCCTTATCGGCTAGGTGATTTTTCGGTAATGCATGATGATCAGTATGTTTTATTTTCTGATGCATTACTAGATGAAATTTTTATTTCCAATCCACAAGAAGAATTAAATGATGACCCATACTTCTTGGAGAATGAATATAGTGGTGGTGACTGGAAAAGCATGGGTAGTGATCAATACAATTTCATTTTTCAGCCCATCAATATTCACATATATTGGCAACAAGGTAGTCAAGACAATTTCAAGTGTCTAGTTATATATGTTGATGAAAGTTAAATTTTTGATTTAGGAGGGTCTCTAATTTTCTTTTGGTGGCTAGGGGCCACCAAATAAAGTTTCAAACCTTGTAAATCTTGTAAATATTTCCCTTTTTTGTTGTGTGTTTCCCTTCTTATTTGGCTACTTCAGTTGCCAGTTTTTGAGTTCCTTGTGTTTTTTGAGGTCTCTGTGCCCTTTTCCAGTGGTTGGTGTACTTTTCGCAGAGATCTAAATTGTTGCCATGCCTGCAAGAGGCATGCATCCCCATCTAGAGCCACTATTAGCACCTCTTAAATTTTCATACCCTCACTGTTCTTCCCCTAGCCTCTGCAATCTCTTTTCTAGTCTCTGGCTAAAACCCTCGGTAGATTTTCAAATAACTAGTTGTTGGGTGGAAAAATTCAGAAAGTGCCCTAGCCCTGTTCTTTTTCATCATTACCTTTTTGGTGACTTAAATCCTTAAATCTGCATGTGTTAATTAAAGTGACCTTTTATGTTGTTGGCAGTTTGTCGCATGATCGCATAGGCTATTTTCATGCTATGTGATCATGCGACTAAGGTTTTTATGTTGCGCAGGGTCCCCTTTAATTTTTCCTAAGTCCTAATGTTTTATTTCTTCCTAAGTCCCTGCGCTAATTTTTTTCCTATGGTTTCAGCCTTTAATTTTTCCCTAGGCCTAGGTCTTGGTCATGGTTCAATCAGGTAGTTGGCATATAATCTCATAGAATCTATCAAACCTATGAGATTATACGCCAACTATTGAGTCTCCTATGTGACGTATCTTTTAAACTGAGCGGGTCCATTGCTACGTGGCACAAATGACAAATTTTTATTGGTTGCAGAGAAATGAGGTGGATGTCCAATCAGAGTGTTTACCACTGAGGAAGAAAGGTCAAAGGGGCCCACTTGTCAATTCTTTGCAATGTGGCTTTCTTTGATTATTCAATGTGGATGATGCAATAGGGTCAAGTTGTCAGTCGCTTGAAGATCTTGTGGTTGTTGCATGATCGCAAGGAATATTCTTCCCCTTTGCAATCATGTGATGATCATTGATTTGGAATCTGATGTGAAGGCTATGGGTGGGTCCTCTGGCAGGTGGTGCTGACTTGGGTGTGTTCTCATTGGTCCAGGTGGGATGAGGTGGACTGTGTCAGTGGGTCCAGACATTTAAGGTAGGTGATGAGGTGAATGCTAGAGATTTGTTACATGTTTGCATAGGCTTTTTTCATGCTATCCGATCATGTGACTAACGTTTTGTGTTGATTGAGTAGCATGGTGGGTCCAGGGTGTTATATGATGCTGAGGTGCTCATTTTTCATTGGTTGCTGACTGATGATGGGGCTGTGGACTTTTCAAAGGGCTTTTAACTATTGCAGAATTAAATGTAGGCCACTCGATTTGCCGAGAAGGAAATAAATCGAAGGTTGCATTTTAAAATTTTCCACCTGACCGTTGCAGTTCAAATTTGAATTTTCTAAGGGTTTCTAGGGCATAAAGGACCAAAATTGAATGCTTTTACAATCAGATCTGGTAGAATTTGTCTTCTCAACTATTGCAGTGTGGTCTAGGGTGTTAAGTGATCATTTGTAGGGGTCTGTACTATGTTCTTTGTGCTCGAGGCGTGTTGCAAGTGGTCAAACAGGTTGACAATTTTGGCATTTTTATGGTTCTCAGTACTTTCTCAAGGAATTTGTCATGATTGAGGATCACTCTAGGATCTATCTTCTCTTGGTTTCCTAGGTTTCTTCCCCTATAATAAATTTTTGACTATTTCTAGTTGGTCTGGTGGGTGAAATCCTAACCCTAGTCATGTGTAGCTTGTTGCATCTTGTTTTGGGATTTCAAGATGACTTCGGGAATATAAATGGCTATATTTTTGACTTTGGAGGGGTTCCATAATTTTGGATGTCCATTATTTTGGTTCCAAGAAAGGTTTTGTCCAATAGATTTTCTCCTCCACTCTGCATATAGGGTGTTCTTCCTTCCTTTGTTGG
This sequence comes from Chamaecyparis obtusa, assembly GCA_027943335.1. Lineage (NCBI taxonomy): Eukaryota > Viridiplantae > Streptophyta > Pinopsida > Cupressales > Cupressaceae > Chamaecyparis > Chamaecyparis obtusa. The sequence goes on along the minus strand of BSBK01007993.1, from coordinate 386,686 downwards.
TTCAGGGAATATAATACATATTGTAATTGATTTGTCTTATGTATGAGAATTTAGTATATTCTTACTGTTACCAAACTATCTCCATTTGAATTCTAAATTCATTAATCATACATCAAGGGTGTTTGATTTTTTTGTTTGCATTTCTTATGTGTTTGCAAGTGGAGTTGTCTTCACAAAGATAACTAGTTTAGGATTAGTTTTCATGTATGTATGAGCTGAGGTATCAAAGATATGTCATGCTTGTCTTCTATTGGATGCTAGTTAGTGTATTATCTATTTATAGGTCTATTCAGAGGGGAGGGTTAAAAGCCTTTGGATGGATAATAACATACTTGCATACATAGGTGGGTTTTTGAAGTGAGGTTTGGTCATGGTGTGTGATTGATGTTAGGAATCAACACATTGAATTTATTGCTTTCTTGTTTCATAGCTTTCTATTGCAATAGGGTATTTGACTCTATGGTGCTTTGGATAAGGCACTGGTCTATGAAAGACTTAGGGTATCTCAGGAAACCTTTCAAACCCATCTTTAAATCATTTACATTTAGTTCCACCCTTTCCCTTTCATGTTGTTAAGATAGGTCTCTGATTTTCATACTCATTCTTTGCAAGTAGGGCTATTGCATTAAGAATTGGCTTCATTGGGGTACATGATATGTAAAAGGGTTTGAAGACTATTCCACAATAATCTATCTGTAAGCCTATTGTTTATCATGAGGTGTCTTGAGTGTGCAGATAAGGCAATAGCCACCTGAGTGATGTGGAGCTCAAAGAAGAAGGAGGATGTTCTTTATCCTCATCAATTGGATTGTTTTCTTACCAAACTTCAGTGCCTACCCTGAGAATCAAGCCCATCTATTGATTCAAGTTTGGTCCTGCAAGAAAAGGCTCCAATAGAATGCAAACAATCTTTTGAGAAATTTAAGGAGTATCTCACCAATCCTCCTATTTTGCGGCCTGCTCAATTTGATAAACCCTTTTATCTGTATACTTTAGCCACTCTGAATGTGGTGAGTGTGTTGTTGACTCAGTATGATAGTGAAGGTAAGGAAAGACCTATGTACTATGTTAGTCAGAATTTACTTGATTATGAAACAAGATATAGAGATTAGGAAAGACAATGCTTAGCTATAGTTTATGCTTGTCAGAAACTCAAGCATTATCTCTTAAATGTTGAAGTTAATGTGATTGTTAAATTTGATCCTTTGAAAAATCTTTTCTCAAAAAATGAACTTTTTGGCCGTTTGGAAAAGTGGGTGATGTTACTTATAGAATTTGATCTTAATTTCATTTCTCAAAAGTTGATTAGAGGACAAGCCTTAACCAATTATTTAGTTGAAGCTCCTTTTCCTCATTCTGATGCATGCTTTATTTCAATGGAATTCCCTGATGAAAAAATTCTAGCTATTAAACAGGATGATGTCTAGGAATTATAGTTTGATGGGTCTATATGTAAGACAAGTTCTGGTGTTGGTATTATCTTGATCCCTCCTTCAAAGAAATCGATCCCTCTAACATATAAATTGACCTTTCCTTGTACTAAAAATATTGTGGAGTATGAAGCTCTTATAACTCACCTACGAGCATCTTCATCCATTAACATTATACACTTACAAATTTATAGAGATTCACAATTGATTGTAGAATATATTAAAGGATGTTATTAGACTAAGAATGATAAAATGACACAATATAGAGATTTGGCTCTTGATGTGCTTTCACAATTCTCTTCTTATACGATTCAAACTTTACCTAGGAAAGATAATCAACATGTAGAAGCCATGGCAAGTGCAACTTCTTTGATTTGAAAACTTTCAATTTACTATACAAACTCTTTAAAACCTTGAAATTTCTTAAAAGTTTACTTCTGATTGTTTCAATTTGTATTTGGATGAATGGTATTCTCATTTCTTTCATTTCTTGAAAGATGGTACTTTCCCAAAATCGACAACAAGGAACCTGCTTAATCATGTTAGGAAGCTTGCAGCATGTTATATCATTTTAGGAGACACACTTTATAAATTCTCTTATGAAGGTTTATTATTAAGATGTCTTGGTAGAATCAAAATTCTGGTAGCTTTGGCAGAAGCTCATTCTAGTTCTTGTGGGGGACATTTTGGTGGAAAATATTTAGTCAATAAACTTCTTAGAATGGGATATTATTGGCAAACAATGGAACAAGATTCTTTCATGCTTGTTAAGAAATGTTCTCAATGTCAACAACATAGTAATTTGATTCATGCTCCTTCTCGTGAGCTTTGTAATCAAGTTTCTTCATGGCCTTTTAGTATTCTGGGTTTCAACCTTATTGGAAAATCCTCATGAGCTTCTTCTCAAGGACATATGTACATCCTAACTACTACAAATTAATTTATGAAGTGGGTGGAAGTTGTCCTTCTCCGTTCAACAACTATGGATGTTATTTTTGATTTCATCCTTAACAATATTATAACATGATTTGGTATTCCTTCGATGATAGTTTTACATAATTGTACCTTTCTTGAGAACAAAGAAGTCACACAATTCTTGGAGAAATATCAAATTCAATGTAGATTTTTGACTCCTTACTATCCTCAATCTAATGCTCAAGCTGAAGCATCAAATAAAATCATTGAACAAATTTTGAGAAAAATAGTTAATAAGCATGCGAAAGATTGGCATACCCAACTTACCTATGCTTTATGGACTTATAGGACTAGTGTTCATATGGCTATGAGTACTTATCCTTACAATCTTGTCTATGGTACTGATGCTATTATGCCTTTGGAATTAGAGATACCTTCTTTACACATTTCATTTCATGGGATAATTGACAAGGATACATTTTGAGAACAATGATTACAATAATTGGAAATGTTGGATGAACAATGAATACATGCTTTGGAACATATAAAAGCTTTATCATAAATCTGTTTAGAAGAAGTAAAATCATAAAGTAATTGAATGGTCATCTTGAATAGGTGATTTAGTATTATATGAGAATCAACAAAATGTGAATTCTTTACCTAGTGAAAAAGGAAATTTTAGCCCTAACTAGCATGGACCTTTTGTTATAATTGAGGACTTTGGTTCAAGTGCTTATAAAATTGCTGATATGGATGGTGTTTCTTTTAAGGAACCTATCAATATTATGCATCTCAAATGCTATTATCCTTAAATTTATCCTTCTTTCCTTGTGTATTTATGTATTCCTTATAAAATATGTTTATTTTATAGGTTATGTGGTTTTAGAAAATTACAGGGTATGTGCAAGATCATGAGGGGCCAAACTATGCCCTTAAGTGGCAATGAAAAATTAGCAAATCAAGGTTAGTCAACTTGATGTGAAAATTTCAACTAGCTATGAACCTAATATCAAAAAGTTGTAAGAATAGAATCTATAGAAAATTGAATGTAGTTTCTAAACTACTAGGCCTTTTTTGAGAAGAAGTTAGTATGATTGGTGAAAAGTATAGATTTCAATGCAGCAGTACAAAAATTTTAGGAAAAAAATAAGTAGGTGTATGTCTGACCATTAATCATAATCAAATGATAATATTTCATTATAAGATTTTATATATAAGTAGTAGACTCATGCCTAGATGTGACACATATGTTTTTGTAATTTTATTTTAAAAAAATAATTAATTATGAATTTTTTGCTACAACATTTTCAGAATAAAAAAACTCCTGTGTCTGACCACCATAACTCATTCAAAAATTTACAAAATTCAAATTTTATTATTTTTTCCTTATAGTAGGCGAAGTATAGAATGTGACACATTTTTCAAATTTCAAAAATGTTATACCATCTGAAAGTTATAGTCATTTTTCAATCAGTATATAAATCAGCACTTTAGAGGTAGCTCAATTAGAAAATAACTAATAAGTACTTACCGAATTCAAAAGTTGACACCAATTATATCGATAGAAAGCTAATAATCTCCTTAAGATACCCTTTTCATTTTATCAAATTTGGGTGAAAAAAAATTCATCAGCTACATTGTCAAAGTTTTGAACTGACATTGCCACTTTTTGGCCCCTCATGATCTTACACATACCCTACATTTGAATACATTCATACACATTCTTTCTTTTTGTTAAGTTTTATGCTATTGATGAAAATATAGTAATCAAACATAGAACTAACTAGTAGAGAATGTTTTTCATTTATAAAATCTTTTTGAGTTTTGATACATATGTGGCACAAGGCCCTATCTATCACTTTGTCTATCTCTATGCTTTGATGATTGATGGCTCCAAGATCTCTCTGATCTATAATAAGAGGTTTCATATCTATGTCTAGTAGTCTGTGAGTAGCTCCTTGATATGCTCATATCACACATGTGCTCTTGGGCCCTTTGTAAGTCCACCATCAATCTCTCTTCTCTCTCTTTGCAAAATCTCAGCTTTCATTGGACACACACAAAGATATTGGCATGCCTGTCATGATCTCTATGACCAATGGAAGAATCTCACTCATTGGCTAGTATCAGGTAGGATATACATGTATCCTTTAGAACTTTGGATAGAAAACTCATCCACTCTGCCATGCTAGTTGTAGAATGGAAACATATTTATCTTTTCATACTTTTTCTTCATCAAATTAAGTTAAAATTTAAAATCAATTTCATGTTGAATACCTGGATCTCCCTCCCAGGCATCACTAAAGGATTTGGATGGTGGGGGCATGGAGTGACTACTCTCTACATGCTCTCTTTGTCTAGGTATTGGAGGTGGTGTCTCTATATGGGCATGTGGAGTTCATCATGATCTCAGTGGTGATGTGTGAAAAATATGAACATCTACATTAGTACCACTGATTGGGGGCATCTCCTCTGCTCTCTCCTCTACCCTCTTCTCTTCTCTCTCCTCCTCCATGGGGTCTCCCTCAAATATGGGCTCCTCCCCATCTATAATATCCTCATCCTCCTCTGTTGTTCCACCATCCCAGTGTGTCCTACCTAAAAAGCCTAGATCACCTATAGGATAGTCAGCAGGGAAGATGGGGTGCGTTCCCTTCAAACTCTAGTATCTGATGTAGTCTCGACTAATGCCTGAATAGGCCACATCTCATGATACATCTATATCCTCTGCATCACTTTCTGCTATGTCTACTACTGATGATTGACATATGGCATTGAGTCTTTGATAATACCTCATCGGATGTGCATACCGAGGTGTAAGATGAAAAATATGGATGGGGTCTTACAACAATGGTTTGCACATAAAAGAGACCCCAAAACCAATATTTTATAGATACTTGAAATTCTAATGATATGGAAAGTAAATATAGAAGACTAATATTGAAATTAAGAAATAAAGGTACTTACATCCAAAAATGAATATATGAAAACCCTGTTAGATGGTCTCTGAAACTATTGTTTTCTGCATTCATGAGTTGAAATAGCGAGATCTACAAAACCCAAAATTATTTTTCTTTTCTAAGAAAGGTCGACATTGACCTAAGTAGATAATGTTGACCTTGACCGCAAAATGCTGACCTTTACCTGCACTACTCCGATGGAAATTATGTTTGCGGTGTGTGCTTAAATGTTGACACACTTCTATGAGTCATTAAATCTAAGATTTCTCAAGAATGAGGTCTCAAATGGTGACTCATAGCTCTCTATTCATGGAGTGCAAGGGTTTGTAATGAAGGCCCTTAGATTAGACCTAGTTTGTACCCATGCAAGTACACCATAAAATGAGAGATTCAAAGAGGAAAAGAAAGAATGCTAGTCTCCATGATCATCAAGTATGCATGCAAATGAAAATGGAAGCTATTCTAAATGATAACAATGCATGAAATCAAACTAATCTATGAAAGAAAATGCTTATGCAAGATTATTCTATGAAAAGAAATGTGAATCTAATCTAATATGAAAGTGCAATATTAATCTAAATGGATTTCCATGGAGGCATGAGAGAAGAAGAAAAGAAAAGAGAAGTTTCAATATTCAAGCTCAAGTGCTCAAATTCTCCTCCAAAATTGCTCTCCAAACCTACATAACAATAACATAAATCTTGATGTCTAAAATCTTCATGCATAAAATGAGAAGGAAAGAGCTCCTTATAAAGGATTTTAGAAATGAATGGATGGTCAAGATTAAGAGGCAAAAAAGAAATGAGCAATGGTGGAGATTAAATTTGGTTGATCCATGTGCTCAAGATTCTCAAGAGGCAAAATCAACGGACATAGTGAAGAGGCAAAAAGATGTGTGGAAGAGATTAAGAGGCAAAAGGAGATTCCACTCATCTTGGAAAGTGTGCATTAAATGTGTAGACAAAAAGTCTTTTTATTTTTTATTTTTATTTTATTATTTATTAGCAAAGTGGTTTCCATTATTTAATTAAAAGATTTTTTATTTATTTAAAAGAGATTTGTTCTTTTCATTAAATGTGGCTTAGTATAAAGTGATTTTATTATTTAATTAAAAGATTTTTTCTATTTAATTAAAAGGGAGCATGTTCTCTTAATTAAATAAGATTATTTTATTTTTTATTTTTTCTCTTTTTAATTAAATAAGGCTTAAAATAAAATAACCAAACCTTAGGAAATATTGAATTAATTACGATTTGATCACAAAAATTGATTTGAATTGAAAATATTGCAAGGCATTGATTCAGGAAATTGATAAATTGGTCAATGGGGGCCCAAATTCTAGGCAACCATTTTAGACTGCATACATTTGCCCCTCTTTGACTAATGTGTGATCTTCATGGGAACACATGTAGTCAAAGAATGAAGTTGGAATGTGAGATTGATTTGGGATCACAAAACAACCTAGACGTGTGATCAATGGATGAGAACACATCGAGACAAAGATAAGCTGATTGAAAAAGAGAAGGCCAACACCCCTGTAAATAGGTAATTTTCATGTCTTAAGCAAGATTGCCCCAAGCGAAGCAATTGATAGGTACTGCCCCCTCATGATCAAAATCGTAATGAGATAGAGGAGAAACAATAAATTGATAAATTTGATCAAATCGAACTAAAGATAAGGTTCTTGATGTAAGATGAAAGATATAAGGATCATAGAACAAAGGTAGATCATCAAGAAAGATTATGCTCTAAGGTTGAATTAGAAGAAAAGAAGTAGGGTGAAAGAAAATGGGAGACAAAAGTTTGGAAGAGGTGAAAAGAAATGGAGAGAAGAGAATTTGCCTCAAGAAAAAGAATGCCTCAAAATTAATCAACTAGTTAAGATAGGAAATTTTGATTTAGATCACAAAAGAAGATAAGGAAATGAAGATCAAAATGTGACCATAGTTGATTAAAAGTCAAAAAAAGATGAAGGAAAACCATCTCCAACTCATAATGCAGCCTAAAAATGCAAATTAACATGAAGTATAACAATGCAAGCTACATGAAAATGCAAAGGTGTACTTGCAATATAGCAACTGTAACATAGTATCTTGTGTTCATCATTCATTAGAGAATGTTAAGGAACTTATTTTCATCATTGGGCCATTATTAACGAACATTGAAAAATCACACAACCATCACTAGTCACAAGCGCAACTATGAAGATATGAATGTGATTTATATCGGATTGGAATGTGGAAAGATTCTAACATAAGCATCAAAGACATAAAGGTCAAGATGACTTCGATGTTAGCTTACCCAATTTAATGTAGCAAAACCACTCTCGCATCAAGGAATAGATGCCAAGATTACCATAAGAACAGTTGTGCAAAACCAGTCAAGGATGATGCCTCAATTCTCCTAAGTGTTTCAAGGGAACAACAAGAGACACTCTATAGCTTCAAGACCACACCCACAAGTAGCAAGAAAATAAAAACATGCCCCATGCCCCAAGTCATCTAGCTATGCATCCCGGAGAGACTTATGAGACAAGGAAACGCAACGAAAATCAATAAAAGTCAGCACACAAAGAAAAGATCATGACATAGCTCAAGCATTAAATGTTGCATTTAAAAATTAATTTTGTTCACTGATACTGAGTTCTAAGGATAAGGATCGAATGCTTGCCATCAAGTAAGATCACATGAAAAAACTAGGTAAGACCAAATAGAGAAGTGTTTAAAAACACTCGACGTCAGGGGTTGTGTTAAGAAACACAGTTTGGGGTGGTGTTGAAAAACACCGTTTGCGAGGTGTCCTAAAGACTAACATATCCAAGAGACCAAAGCTAACATAGTTATTCCCCCTAGACAAAGATAAAGACCAATTCCAAACCAAGGCAACAAAGAGAAGGCATGATGGAGAAAGGCTAAGTGTTGAGGATGCGTGCTAAGAAACAGGGGTATAAAAGCCTCAAGTAGCGCTCGTTTCTAAGTTTTCACCACTTGGATTTTATTGCAATTTTTTATTTTTTTTTAAGGACTTTTTATAATTTTTTTGTATTTTTTCTACCAAGGCACCTGTTTCCATCATGCCTTATTTGTGTCACCAAGGCACTTTTTCTTTCTTTTTTTTTGAATTTTTTATTTTTTTTATTTTTTTGTATTTTTGAAATATATATTTTTTTTGAGATACATCAAAGCACCTATTGCTAGGTTTTCACTAAGATGATAATTTTTTTAGAACATTTTCCAATTTTTAGAATTTTTAACAATATATCATTTTTTAAATTTTTTCAGGATCAATAAGTATGTATAAAGGATGCCCCCAGATAGAATGGGCATCATGGATAGAACTTCTTCAAGTGCAAGACATTGATAGGATTAGAGAGTTTCTCTTCCTCTTCAGTAGATAGTAAATAAGCACCTATCCCAAAAGATGTTGTAATGATGTAAGGTCAAAGCCGATTAGGTTCAAATTTACCCTTTTGATCTCTATATTGTTGGTTCTAAGGATTTTCACGTAGGACAAAATCTCCCACTTGGAATTCTCTAGGGAGAACCTTTTTGTTGAAGGCTTTAGAAATGTGCTTTTGATAAACCCTCATATAGTCAAATGATGCTTTGATGTTTCTCATCTAGAAGTTCTAACTCTTGAAGTCTCATGGCATGGTAGTCTTCATCTATAACTAGACCTTTGAGGGAAACTCTAAGTGAAGGAATCTCAACCTCTAAAGGTAACACTGCTTCAGCACCATATGTAAGGGCAAAAGGAGCAGCCCCAGTAGGAGTACAAATACTCATTTTATAGGCCCATAAAGCCAGATCTATCTATAAATGCCAATCTCTACCATTCTTATGAACTATTCTGTGTAGGATTTTAAGAATGGTTTTATTTGATGCCTTTGCTTGACCATTTCCTTGTGGGAAGTAAATGGAGGACCAATGTTGTTTAATCTTAAATTTCTTACAGAGTTATTTAAGGTCCTTATTTTTGAACTGACCTCCATTGTCAGTGATAATCTCAGAAGGCACTCCATATTGACAGATGATATAGTTGAGAATGAATAGAGAGACTGTCTTGCCCGAGGCAATGGAAAGTGGGACAACTTCTACCCATTTAGTGAAGTAATCAATAGCAGTGATAATAAACTTGTGTCCACCTAATGAGTTGGGATGAATCTTCCCAACAAGAGCAAAGGCCCAACATTGAAATGGACAATGAGATATAGAAGGAATGAGCTCCTTGCCTGGAGGATGTATCAGGTTACCATGTTTTTGACACTTTTCACATGACTTTGCATAAGTGTCTACATCAATCTGCATCATAGGCCAATAGTATACTTCCTTAAGCAACCTTCAGGCCATGGAAAGACCATTGGAATGTCCCCCACAGATTCCCTTGTGAATGTCAACTAACACTTGGTTGGATTCTTCCTTTTCTAAGCATCTAAGAAGTGTTCCATCTAAACCCCTCCTATACAAATCACTAGAGATAAGGGTATGGTGAGAGGCATTTCAGGTAAGGTTTCTACATTCAAATCAGTTAAAGGTTTTAGGGATAATTCCATCACATGGTATGAGTAAATGGCACCATAACAGGATGACTCATGACTAACAAGGGTACAAATAACATGGGTTTCTTGGGAGTCATAGATAGGGTGATGTAGCTCTTCCACCAGGAATTCAAATCTAGACTCATGTTGCTCTAATTGAAGGAGTGAAGCAAGTGTAGCCATAGCATCAACTACTTTGTTTTTTGCTCTAGGGATTTGCTAAAACATGACAAATGTGAAGTATCATTTCAAGGAATCAACCATTTTCTTGCAAGGTACCAATTTTTCATCTTTTGTTTGATATTTTTCATTGACTTGGTTGATTATCAGCTATGAATCCCCATAGATGTGTAACTCTATGATTCTCCATTCTATGGCTATTTTAAGTCCATATATTAAAGCTTCATACTCAGCAATGTTGTTTGTACATGGGAATAATAACTTGTAAGACTTCAGAATTGTGTGCCTATGAGGAGAAACAAACAACACACCAGCTCTTGAACCATTTTGCATAAAAGATCCATCAAAGAAAATCCTCCATGTTCTTTTAGTCATATACATGAGGTGCTCATCTTAGAAGTCAATTTGGATAGGTGCACTATCTTGTATTGTGAAAATAGCCAATTGATCTGCTATCACTTGTCCTTTGATTTCTTTATCCTCAATGTACTCTATGTCAAATTTAGAAATGATCATCATCCATTTAGCAAGTCTACCTATGAGGGCAGCCTTATCGAGTAAATACTTGAGTGGATCAATTTTTTCTATGAGGTGTATTGTGTGCGCAAGCATGTAATGTCACAACTTTTTGGAAGCAAACACAACTGCAAGGCAAGCTTTCTCAATACTGGTGTATTTAACCTCATACAAAACAAGAGTATAGATAATGTAGTATATTTATTTTTCTTTCCCATGTTCATCAAGTTGAGCTAGTAATGCCCCCAAGGAAGATTTTGTCACTGAAATGTATAGAATAAGTGGTTTTCCTAGGATAGGAGGCATTAAAATTGGAGGATTTACCAAGTATTTCTTTATTTGATCTATGCTCTTTTGACAATCCTCATTCCAAACACATTTGACTCCTTTCTGTAAGTTCTTGTTAAAAGGTTGAGCTCTATTTTCCAACTATGAAATGAACCTCTTTATGGATTGAAGACATCCTTGAAGACTCCTCATTTGACTAATATTTTTAGGAGGAGGCATATCCATGATTTCTTGGACCTTTTCAGGGTCTACCTCTATTCCTTTTGCTGAAATGATGAATCCTAGTAGTTTTCCAGAGGTGACACCAAATGCACACTTCTTAGGATTTAACCTTAGTTGAAATTGTTCCATGTGATCTAGAATGACTTCTAAATCATCTAAGTGTGTGTCTCTTTTTTTAGACTTGGCCAAGGTGTCATCCACATAATCTTCCATGTTTTTATGCATCATGTCATGAAAAATAGTTGTCATAGCTCATTGATAGGTGGCTCTTGCATTTTTTAATCTAAAAGGCATAATGTTCCAACAATAGGTACCGCATGCACAAGTGAATGCAATCTTTTCTTGGTCTTCAGGAGCTATCTTAATTTGATTATATCCAAAAAAACCATCCATCAAAGAATCAATTTCATAACCCACCATCATGTCCACTATTATGTCTATATTGGGGAGTGGAAAATCATCCTTTGGGCATGCTTTATTGACATCTCTAAAATCCATGCAAATTTGAATGGATTTGTCATGTTTGGAAATTGGTATAATGTTCAATATCCATTCAACATAGTCAATAGCTGTTATGAATCCTACACCAAGGAGCTTTTCTAATTCTACTTTGACTAGAAGAGCTATGTGAGGATGCATTTTTCTCAATTTTTGTTTGACTGGTTTTACACCCGAAGCTATGGAAAAGTGATGCATGATAAGATTAGTGTCCAACCCTGGCATATCTAAATAAGTCCAAGAAAAATTGATCTTATTTTTCTATAAGGACTTAGTGTATGCCTCTTTTTCTTGTGGTAACAAGGACTAAGCCAAGTGTACTATCTATGGAGCCTCATCTATACCCAAATTGACATCTTGTGTTGGCTCAACAAGAATTGAAGATATGTCTTCAAAGTAGCTAAGGAGATGATCAAGTACCTCATCCTTAGGCACCTCAAACAGGTTTTCACCCTTGGATATGTCATTTATTTTTACTTTTTTTTTTGTTCTGACACCGCCACACAGTGGTTTTCAAAATCATAACTCTTATTCTTTTTTTCTTTTCCTTTTATTTTGGGACTAAGGTACTTGATATTTGGCTATGCCACACTCGTAGCCAGTTCACTAATGGAAGAGACTATGGGTTCAATGGCATTCAAGTAATAGGTTATCTCATAATCATTTTGGAATGTTAATAGATCAGGTTCTTGATAGCATTGGGACCAATCAATGAGGTTAAGATGAGCAAGAGGTTGGTCAATGATTGGTTCAAGGTTATGGATATGAATGATATCATCTCTGGTAGGTAGATGACACTACTTTCTAGATGGTAGGTAGATGACACTACTTTCATATCATGAATCCATGGTCTACCAAGTAAGATATTGTATGCCAGAGTATCGGCATCAACAATTTGAAGAAAAATATCCTCCTCAACAAGGCCAATCCTAACAGGAAGAATGGCCAACCCTTTGGAACTTCTTTCTACCTCATCATAGGCTTTAATAGTGATCTTCTTTCTGGTATCTATGACTTGTTCAAAATAACCCAATATCTTCAAAAGACTTAAGGAACAAATATTAAGCCCAACACCTCCATCTATCAACACATGCTTGACATGGGTTTTGTGAATCATGAATTTAGTATGAAGGGTGAGATTATGTGGGTAATGAGGGATAGCAATATGGTTAACCATGTTTTGGAATTGGTCAATGTCTAAGTTGTTAGGGACATTTTCTATGCGCAAAGAATCCTCAAGGACTTGCTTGTGTCTCAAGAACAACTCTAAGAGCTCAAAGATCAAAATCTGAGATGAGGTTCTCTGCAAATGATCAACAAGATTATAACTCATTTTAGGATTAACTACTGGTTTTGAGGTGAAATTATTGGATGCGACTTGCTTTGGTTTATTGGGTTGACTTGAACTGGGTCCTCTAATGATAATAGGACCTTGACTTCGCATGATAGCATTAAGAGCTTGGGATGAAATTCTAGAGTTAGGACCCCTTAGCACCACAACAAGTTATTCATCAAAGATAGCAAGAGAGTCCATGTCTAGATCATAACCATAGGAATCTTTATTTCTCATCATATTGACGTTTTCTTCCACAACTTCAAGCATGTTGACAACATTCTCCATAGCTATGTAAGTGTAATTGATCTTAGCCTTGCCGTTCTTAGGTTTAGAGGTTTCCCCCTTCTCATACTTGGGCAAAGGCTCTTTGAAAGCCTTATGATCAGCATTGGTGTTCAACCCATCTATTTGAAATTTTCCATTCTCAATGAGATCTTGGATGATATGCTTAAGTTTCCAACAATTTTCAATATTATGTCTAATGCCATTCTGAAATTTGCAAAAGGATTTCTCATCCCACCAATGTGGCTTAATGTTAGGTATATGGTGCTTTGCTAGATCTTGAGGATGTGCAAGGTTATTTGCAATGAGTGTTTTGAAGACATCCTCATATGAATCACCAAGTTTTGAAAACTGTTGCCTCTTTCTTAGGATTATCTTGATATCTTGGCTTATACTCTTGTCAGTTAGATGAGTTGAGCTTCATAGCCTAAAAAATGCTAGACAAGTGAAGAACAGCTTGATCTTTAGGTTGAGAAGAGTTCGCAACTCCATCATTGACCATTTATTTGTTCCTATTCTAATGTGACTTTTTCCCTTTATCCTTATTGGAGTTGTTATTTTGACCATTGTTTTTGTTTTTGCTGTGAGCCAAAATTTCTTGTTCTTTCAAAACATCCTCCATCCTACATGTGGTTTCAACCATTTTTTCAAAGGAATCAAAGACCATTTTCCTAACTTCATACCGCATTTTGGGAACCAAGTTGCTAATAAGGATGTCAATCTTCTCATCTTCATGAATAGTCCTAGAGTAGCAAGAACATTGTCATCTCCATCTTTTTAAGAAAGTAACAAAGGATTCCCCTTGATGTTTCTTTAAGTTGCATAAATCCAACATGGTGATAGATCTTGAAAGATTTTATGCAAAGTGTTGGAAAAATCTATGGACAAGCCCTTTGAAAGTCTTGATGGGGGGAGTTATGTTGGTAAAATATTCCATTTCTTGACCCTTAAGACTCCTTGGGAACAATCTCATAAGGTATGAGTCATCTTGATGGAACTCAAAAGTCATAATATAAAATTGACACACATGATCATGTGGATCTCCATTATCAACATACTTGTCATATTGGGGGATCTCAACCTTTCTAGGAAAATCTTTCATATTCACACTCTTGTCAAAAGGATTGGGACAAATCTAATCAAGATTGAATGAGCTCTTGGGTGCCAACATCTTTTCCATCATACGCTTAAGTTTTTTGATCTCTTCTTCTTGAGATGGACCTTGTTTCTTGATCTTCTTGTCCACATAAAAATTATAGGGGACCATAGCACCTTTGTTGATCAAACTCTCTAGGAACTTGTCTTTTTTTTGTTCCAAGTATCTCTCCACATACTATTAGAAGAGTGGTTCTTGTTGTATCTTCATGAAATCTTGGGAGTTGAGGTCAAGACTTGAGATACTACCCCCATATTGTGAACCATGGTGAGTATGTTGAGAAGGTTGTTTTAAGTTCCTAGGAGGTGTTTGTCTCCTATAATGATCATATTGTGGAGCCCTTCTTCCTCTAGGGATAGGAGATCATGAAGGTGATCTTGAATACCTTCTACTTTGTGGAGTCTTAGGAGGAGTGGATGGAGGAGAGTTGTTTCCACCACTGACACACATGTTGTTGTATTGATTATTGAGTTATTGAGCCAAGAGTCTATCTTTCTCTTCTTGTGTAGCTCTCCTTTCTATTTCCAATAAGGCTTGTCTTTCTGACTCTAGGAGTCTAAAATTCTCTTCCTTTGTAGCTTGTTCATCTAGGAAGGCTTTATTTTCACACTCAATTGTCTTGAGTCTTTCACTTGTGTATCTTGAAGTTGTTTGGAGTGGTGAACTTGGTCTTGAATGTTTAAACAAGTCATTGGTATATGTTGCATTCACATGAGTATCATAAGGTTCATCATCTTGACTGCCTTGTTGTGATTGCTCCTCTTGATAGGACTTCTTCATTTCCATTTCAATCCTTTGGTGAGTATCCAAATATCTGATAGAAATAAGTGGTGAAACTAGTCAATTTTCATTAGAGGAACTGCCAAACAGAATGTTATCTCTATGTCTTTCCAATATGCTATCAAGAATTTTATCCCTTTCTTCCTTCTCCCTTTGAGTCATTGTGTAACTCATATCCATATCTAATTGAGAAGGTGCTAAGGATGTGCTCAACTCACTAGGATTACTCTTGGAATCAAACCAAGCTTCTGAGGTATTCCTAGGGGATTGATCAAAGATAGGATCCTTTCCCTTACATTTTTGGTGAGTTTGAACTAACGGTAATTGGTCAAAGACTACTTAAGGTCATTTTCCTTGATTTACTTGATATCTTGTCATAACTAACATGAAAGAAAAGATCCTAGGTGATAAGATGATCCTAAAAAATGTTGGTACCAAACTAGGATAGTAAAAGCACTCAATTGTCCAAAAGAGAGATGATACAATATGATTTTCCAAAAGGTATAAACCAACACTACCACAGAGGTGCCCAATCAACTGATAAGTATCCTAACACATATATATTAGGAGGATGATTTACCCAAATTATATTTTATTAAATTTTATTTTAGATGGAAGTGAATTGGACAAGAGATTAATGAAACTCTCGAAGCGAGTTATCAAAGAATCTAAAGGTTTACTTTCTCAACAAGGATGATTTCTAACTAACTGATTCCAAGAAAGGTCACTTGTAAAATCAAAGAATACTAATCCAAGAGGTCAAGACATAGGAACCCAAGGTGCAAATAGGCTTCCAACTGTGAGGTAAGTGACCTACTATAATCCAAATTGACCAAGGATGACTGGACAATGACACAAATCAGCTCACTATTTTGACAGACTGCAGGATAGTTTTGTGCAAGGGAATGTAGTCCCACACAAAGAAATGCTAGGCATCACATGAGAAAATGAAATCTCGCATGGGAAAATTCTAGGCTCATGTGAGAAGGTGCACAGGGCCAGGTGACAAAATAGGATCAGGCCACTTGAGAGCAAGTTGTAAACTCTGGAACTTAGTTTTTGTTCATTTTAAAAGATCAAGTAGATGCATCGGAAGATTTTCATCATTGATCAAGCACGCAACATAGAAATCAAGTAGTTCAAGCAAACAATGTCTTCAAACAATGGGCAAGGGACAAAGAAACCTTGCACATGAAGAAGAATAGTGACTTAGTATGCTACTCCTTAAGATTCTACTTGTGTATGTTCTCAAAATGATTTTCCAGTCACACACATAGTCCTAGCAAAAGAAAATTTGGTTGCACTATGGTTCTTAGTAATGGTTTGACTCTGCAACTTTTGTAATCTCAAGAGGGAAAACTCCAATCTAGGTACACCGAGGTTTTGACACATTCTGAGAATTTAATCAATCATAGATGTTGAGGAGATATGACAGCCCAACAAGAAACTACACCTGTGAAGATTTCTTCCACAAGGACATTTATATAGCGGTTGTTACTACCATAGTTAAATGGCTATTAAAACTTGAGGTTCTATCCACGTGGTTTACCCAATAAAGGGAATGTCCACTATAGTTAACCCTCTCTAAAAGATGACTCACAAAAAGGACCACATGGGGACTTGGTTTAGATTCAAGGATCTGAGTTTCTAGTACTACCCAAAAAGGGACTAGAGCATAATCCTCTAGCCTCTTCACTTCACCCAAACATAGCAAGAAAGTTCATTGACACACTAAGATTAAAACCACCTCACCAAGGTTCATGATGTCAACAATAATGTTTACTGAGCTCTCTAAAAAGGACCAAGAGAGAACGTACCAATCAATGTTGAATACTAAACCAAGTAAGACTGTGAGATAGTAACAATATCCTCCCTACCTACAAGGGGTTCTATCGTCAAGAAGAGCTTCGCAAGAAACCCACTCTCTCAAGAACACCACAAATAGTGTTCATAGGGCCTAATTACTATGTGAAACACATATGCAAGAAAGTGAATCTAGGTTCTATTTTAGAGCCCAAATTTGTAGTGTGATCTATGAAAGCAATAAACACTCAAGCTAGACACATGAGATATTCATTTTATGCCCAAAATCCAAATGTTATAGATATTATGGCTACTCACCTTAGGTCCAAAGATCTACAATCCAATGTTATGTTGCCTCAGCAATTAGAATTAGGGAAATAAACCATAGCAAGCATTAATGTTAGCAAATTTGGAAATTTAGGTCTCTACTGTCAAAAGTCCATGTGAGACAATACATAGTGCAGCATGAGAAAGTACATAGTGTCATGCAAGAAAGTACCAAACCGCATGAGAAAGTACATAGGCTCACATGAGAAAGTACAAAGGCCCACATAAGAAAACACCTTTGTCACGTGTAGAAATGCTAATACCAGAAAAAATTCACGTGATACAGTGAGAAAATTCATGCGAGGATTCGTAACAAAGACACACTGAAGTATGAACAACGCACGAAAATCATTAGAAAAATAAAATAGAATAATATGAGGCAAGAAATGCAATTTTATGCCCCATGGTGGGCACCAAAAATGTGTGCTAAAATGTTGACACACTTCTATGAGTCATTAAATCCAAGATTTCTCAAGAATGAGGTCTCAAATGGTGACTCATAGCTCTCTATTCATGAAGTCCAAGGGTTTGTAATGAAGGCCCTCAGATTAGACCTAGTTTGTGCCCATGCAAGTACACCATAAAATGAGAGATTCAAAGAGGAAAAGCATGAATGCTAGTCTCCATGATCATCAAGTATGCATGCAAATGAAAATGGAAGCTATTCTAAATGATAACAATGCATGAAATAAAACTAATCTATGAAAGGAAATTCTTATACAAGATTATTCTATGAAAGGACATATGAATCAAATCTAATATGAAAGTGCAATATTAATCTAAATGGATTGCCATGGATGCATGAGAGAAGAAGAAAAGAAAAGAGAAGTTTCAATATTCAAGCTCAAGTGCTCAAATTCTCCTCCAAAATCACTCTCCAAACCTACATAACAATAATATAAATCTTGATCTCTAAAATCTTCATGCATAAAATGAGAAGGAGAGGGCTCCTTATAAAGGATTTTAGAAATGAATGGATGGTCAAGATTAAGAGGCAAAAAGAAATGAGCAATGGTGGAGATTAAATCTTGGTTGATCCATGTGCTCAAGATTCTCAAGAGGCAAAATCAACGGACATGGTTAAGAGGCAAAAAGATGTGTGGAAGAGATTAAGAGGCAAAAGGAGATTCCACTCATCTTGGAAAGTGTGCATTCAATGTGTAGACAAAAAGTCTTTTTATTTTTATTTTTATTTTATTATTTATTAGCAAAGTGGTTTCCATTATTTAATTAAAAAAAAATTTATTTATTTAGAAGAGATTTATTCTTTTAATTAAATGTGGCTTAGGATAAAGATATTTTATTATTTAATTAAAAGGGAGCATGTTCTCTTAATTAAATAAGACTATTTTATTTTTTATTTTTTCTCTTTTTAATTAAATAAGGCTTAAAATAAAATGACCAAACCTTAGGAAATATTGAATTAATTATGATTTGATCAAGAAAATTGATTTGAATTGAAAATATTGCAAGGCATTGATTCAGGAAATTGATAAATTGGTGAATGGGGGCCCAAAGTCTAGGTGACCATTTTAGGGTCAATACATGCGGATCCTAAAAGTTTTCCAAAAAGGGTATCTAAATCTACACTATAATTCATTGTCCTACACTTGTTCCTACAAGAAAAATGGTTTTTTTTGTTGTGTGGGGAGGTTTTTCCATTAGTGAAACCAAAATTTAGGAATTAACCTTGAAATTGAATTGAAATTATAGGGATTAAAAAAGTAAATAGAGCAATTCACCTTGCTTATTTTGAAAATCCTTGTGGAGGATTCAAATCCTTGAATCCACAAGAATGGATGCTCCAAATGAATGTAGAATTGAATGCCAGATGTCTCAAATCAATTGTCTTTAGATCTTCAATGCCAATCTTGAATGGATCTTGGAATAAGAAAAAGCTTGAATGGATGGATGGAGAAATCTTCAATTAGAGGGCTCTATAGAGCTTGAATCCTTCAATGGCTGCTAATGGATCTCCTTGATGAATTGGATTGTGGATGCTTGAATTCTTGAAGGCTTGAATGCTTGAAGGCTTGAATTCTTTCTTGAGAGATTATGAAAAGATGAAAGATGAAAACATGGATTGAAATGAGGGAGGAAGGCTCTCTTTTATAGTGATCTAGGGCACAAAATTCTAGAGAGGCCACATAGATAATAATAATTAAGGGTCCATGGCACAAAACTCTAGATAGCTACACATGGAGAGGAAATTAAATTAAAATCTTGACACAAAACTCTAGAAGAGGTCCACCCTTAAAGTAGAAATAAAAATGATTATTTAATATCCTTGTCACAAAATTAGAGGTGAGGCCAACCCCAAAGTTAATTTGAGCATTAGGCACAAAAATCAAGAAATACTTATCTCAAATAATAAATTAGGAATCCTACACAAAGCTCGAGAAAGGTCCACCTCAAATATTAATTTGAGAATTTGATACTTAACTCAAGAAATAGTGGCCCTAAAGATGGAAAAGAAATCTTGTGACGAAACCCAAAAATTGGAACCTAACCCCAAGGACCGTTGACCCTAGAGTCAAATTCAAGGTTGACCTTGACCTAGGCTAGGGTTGAGGTCAACCTTGAACTAAAAGGTTGACCTTGACCCTAAGGTTAAGAATCTGAGGTTTTCAATTCAGAATGCCAAAATTATGCTGGGAAGAAGTGGAAAATGGGGCATAACAGGGGAAAAAGCCAAATCCAAGTCAAAGATCCATTCAAGGCATTTTATATGACCCCAAACCACTTACTTAGAGGGCTAAACCAGTCCTAAATGGAAGTGCTTCTATTTTTTGATGATACATTTAGCACCCACTTTAGCAAGAGTATGGACTCGATGCAAACTCTTGGTAAAGGAGATCACAAAGAAAAATATAATCTTATTGAAATCAAAGGGACTAAGGAATCCTCAATCCCGTAGGGACTCAAGTCTTCGTCAACTCCAAGATTTTAATAAGAGAGACATCATTAGAAAAAAGAGAGAAAAGGAGAGAGAGGAGTGGTTAGATTTCCCAGTAAGATGTGTGTATCTCACTATGAACCATAAAAAGGATAGGATGTTCCACCAAGAAAACACTTGAGAGTCACCCCATAAAGTTGTGTTCCTTCTGGCAGATTTTTGCATGTATGTAGTGCATCTTCTGATGGCTTTTATGAAGTATCCATGGATCCATGTCCTCATATCAGCATAGAATACATTTGTAAAATGTGTATCTCTTTAGGATTTAGCAACTTATGTGCATTAGCTTCCAACGATTTAGCATATTTTAAATTGAAAATGTGTGTCTCTTAAGGATTTAGCATCTTATGTGTGTTACCTTCTGAGGATTTAGCATGTTGTAAAACAAAAGGTTAGAACAAAAATGCATAATATAGAATGAGGGAGGCTGTATATATTCCCCCCTCTTTAAGATGGAAAAAACATACTATTTTGACATGTTAAGGAAAGAAAAGAACAAGGGCAAAGCCTTCTTCAACATCAAGACAATATCCATAGACAACACCTAGTCCAACCCAAGAAGGTCACATCTCCTATGAGGCCATGGAAGGGATGAATGCAAATAGATATCATCAAGAATGGAAAAAGTAACCCTTGTGAGGGATAACACACTATTCATGTTCCAAGGTGAGAGGTATATCAACCATGGAAACCCAATGTCAAATAACAAAATTTGGTTATGATCAAGGACATAGATCCTCAATGTAAACCAAAATTTTCATGTATGATTGGATATCACATAATAGATAGATACTGTTTAACCAAGGGAAAAGTGGATCCTGGAAAGACATAAAAGAACGAGATGACATCCTTGCCCCCAAAGCATAGGAACAAGGTTGGAAGGGGACCTATTATATCGCTCACAACACTATACAAGACAATGAGCCCCCAAGGATTAGGCTAACATTGTTTACATAATGTGGAGCTCCATAATAGGAACATAAATGTTATTTAGATAAAATGGGATTGAAATAAAACTCATTGCCACATGATATATAAATAACCTTACTATCAATGAGCTGTGCAATCTTATGATATAAATTTTGACTTTCATTAGTAGACTAATCATGAAATATATGATATAAACAAAAAGGAAGAGTCTTCAAGTGCGGAATAAGTTTCTTTTCATGTTTAGGTCTATTAATCATCTTAACACGAAGGAGTTTAGGAAAACTAAATTCTTGGTCAAATTCCTTCATAGGTTCATCATGTTTTGAACTGTTATTTGAGATGTTGTTAACATTGATTTTTTGTTAAGGATTAAATCACAATCCATAAGAATTCTCATGCCCCCCATTTTTTAAGGGCATTTTAATTCCCTACTTATGCTTACCACATCCTTGACCATTAAATCCTTGTTTAACTAGGAAATGATAACCATGACCATAATGCGAAGCCATATCAGAAGGAGTCAATGAAACTTAAGTAGTTACTATATCATCATTAGTAGGTTTGAAAAATTCATTTTGGGTAGAAGAAGTGACAAAGTTATTACGAAGAGTACTAGAAGTAGAAGCAAAATCTCATTGTTCAAACTCTCTTTGCTGCTTCATAAAATCAAGATCATAAACTTTATACTCTCCAATAAAGGTAGGATTAAAATCCAAGGTTCCCCAATCATCGCTAGGAAGAGTATTAGAGGAAGAAGGATTAGTATTAGGAATAGTAGTGTGGGTTTGAATATTTAAACAAGGATTTGGCACATCTTCATGAAGTTTATATGTTGTGTTGTTATGTATAAACTTGACTTTATGGTGAAGGGTGGAAGGAACATCATGCATCTCATGCAACCAAGGTCTACCCAAAATAAGGTTATAATTGAGAGGTCCAAGCATAACATGAAAATTATTATTCAGGATGACCAGACCTACTTTGATAGGTAAGGTAATGATGCCCAAAGTGTTCTTAGCAATGTTATCAAAGAGACATATAGGAATATTGTCAGGTTGAATAGTTGAAAGATTGGCTTTAATCACTTTGAGCATGTCCATGCTACAAACATTAAGCCTAGATCCATTATCAATCAAGGTCCTATGAATGATACTTTTATTGATAGTAAAAACAACCATAAGAGCATCATATTGATTCTGAGCTTCTTTAGAAGGTAAATATTTTTTAGTGAATACATTGTCAGGAGCACCTGGGGTAGCATGCATGCATTGTAAGAAGTTATTGACGTTCTCTTGATTAGGAGGTGGAGTGGAAAGAGTCGCTAGATATTTTTTCAAGGCTTCATAGTAGGTAGGTGAAGTTTGAAGAAGCTCCCATAAATAAATCTTGGCAAGGGTTTTTTTCAATTCATTTATCAAATCATACTCCTTGGTAGGAAGATGGGGTGGAGGAGGAAGAACAGGTTGACAATGTGGAAAAGAAGTATAAACCACCAGATTAGGTTGAGGTCTATTCCTTGTATGATATGTGTGAGATATTTAATCTTGATCATTGAAAGACTCTAAAGACTCCATAGGTTTACCTTTGATAGTAATATGAGGAAAACATTTTATAGTCAACAAAGGTTCTGTATAAACCATGTTAGTTGTCTCAGCACTACAAATAGATTCACAAGAAGGAAGCAAAGAAGATACCCTAGGTGGAGGTGATGTAGGATCTTGATTATCCATAAGATCATCACTAAGAGGGAGATTATTAAGGGAATTCATATCATTCTCCACTAATGCATCATCACTAGAAGGAGTCCCAAATGGAGGTAAAGCATCTATAATGTTGTCTTCTTTTGCTAAAATGTTTGCATAAGGGGAGTCTATTTTAGAAAAAGAGTCAACATAATGTATTAATATGTCATCCATTAATAAATCACCTTCTTGTATCAAATATTATTTATGAGGGGATAAATTAATATCTTTATCCAAGGGATCATCCACAATGGTTTCATGAGGAAGAGAGGATAAATCAATACCTTTATCCAAGGGATCATCCATAATGGTTTCATGAGGAAGAGACTAATCAACATCCAAATCCAAAGGTTCATCCAAAATAGGAGGATTATCATCCCTACCAATAAAGCACATTGTAGGATCACCATAAATCACTAAAGCTTGATCCCTAGAGGGGAAAGAAGGTAAATTATATTCTAAAGTAGACTCATAGAAAATACATATATTAGGAGAAGAATTAACATCAATCCCCAACTCATCTCCATAAAGAGAAATATTATGGAGAGATAGATTAAAGTCATATTTTTTCTCTAATATATCCTTACAAGGTAATACAAGAGAGGAAAAAGAAACATCACATACACTAGATAAAGTCTTTCTAGGTGTAATGCCATGAAATGGTAAGGTAAGAGGAAGATGTTGTGTAATCAAAAAAGTTATAGAATAATGTTTGGAAAACACTTGAAACAACTTGTGCAATATGATAATGAACAAATAAATGCATAAAAAAAAAAGATCTAGATATATCCAAATGCATTCAAATGAAATTTATAAGCATGAAAAGGAAATCGAACGCCACAAACAAAATAGGGCATCTAATTCCACAAAAGATAGGGGGTAAGCTTGTTGGGTTCACCAAAATGGAAGATGAAGGTGAACACACAAGATAATACAAAGGGATATCTAAAACCAAAAAGAAAGAGTTGTCGTAAAACAGGTTCACCAAAATGTAAGATGAAAAATATGGATGGGATCTTAGAATAATGGTTTGCACATAAAAGAGACCCCAAAACCAATATTTTACACATACATGAAATTATAAAGATATGGAAAGTAAATATAGAATACTAATATTGAAATGAAGAAATAAATGTACTTACATCTAAAAAAGAATCAGCTAAAAACCCTATCAGACGGTCTCAAAAACTGTTGATTTTCAACGTCTTGAACTGAAACTACAAGATCTACAAAACCTAGAAATATTTTTATTTTGTGAGAAAGGTTGACCTTGACCTAGGTAGACAATGTTGACCTTGACCAGAAAATGTTGACCTTGAACTGAACTACTCCGACAGAAATTCTATTCGCAAATCTTGAAAGGTTGTCGAAAAGGGTATCCAAATTTTCACTATAATTTGTCATCCCACACCTGTTCCTACAAGAAAAATGGTTATGTTTGTTGGGGAGGAGGGGTTTGCCTTATTCAAACCCCAATTTATGAATTAACCTTGAAATTGAATTGAAATTGCAGAGATAAACAAAGTAAAATAGAACAATTCACCTTGCTTATGTTGAAAATCCTTGTGGAGGATTCGAATCCTTGAATCCACGAGAATGGATGCTCCAAATGAATGTAGAATTGAATGTAGTATGTCTCAAATCAATTTTCTTTAGATCTTCAATACCAATCTTGAATGGATATTGGAATAAGAAGAAGCTTGAATGGATGGATGGAGAAATCTTCAACAAGAGGGCTCCATAGAGCTTGAATCCTTCAATAGCTACTAATGGATCTACTTCGTGAATTGATTCTTGAATGCTTGAATTCTTGAATGCTTTAATGCTTTCTTGAGATATTATGAAAATATGAAATATGAAAAGATGGATTGAAATGGGAGAGGAAGGCTCCCTTTTATAGTGATCTAGGGTACAAACTTGTAGAGAGGCCACATAGATAATAATAATTAAGGGTTGATGGCACAAAATTCTAGAGAGGTGCACATGGAGAGGAAATTAAATTAAAGTCTTGACACAAAAATCTAGAAGGGGTCCACCCTAAAGGTAGAAATAAAAATGATTATTTAAGATCTTTGTCACAAAATTCAAGGTAAGGCCA
This sequence comes from Chamaecyparis obtusa, assembly GCA_027943335.1. NCBI lineage: Eukaryota > Viridiplantae > Streptophyta > Pinopsida > Cupressales > Cupressaceae > Chamaecyparis > Chamaecyparis obtusa. The sequence continues at coordinate 361,730 of BSBK01007993.1, read as the reverse complement.
ACCCCAAAGTTAATTTGAGCATTAGGCATAAAACTCAAGAAAGGATAATCTCAAATAATAAATTAGGAATCCTACACAAAGCTCAAGAAAGGTCCACCTCAAATATTAATTTGAGAATTTGACACTTAACTCAAGAAATAATGGCCCCGAAGAGGGAAAATAAATCTTTTGATGAAACCTTGAAACTTGAATCTAACCCCAAGGACCCTAGACCCTAGGGTCAAGGTCACAGATGACCTTGACCTAGGTTAGGGTTGAGGTCAACCTTTACCTAGGTCTAGGTCAAGGTCGACCTAGACCTAGGTTAGGCTCGAGGTCAACCTTGACCTAAAAGGTCAACCTTGACCATGAGGTCAAGAATCATAATTTTTCAATTCAGGATGCCAGAATTATGCTGGGAAGAAGTGAAAAATTAGGTATAACATGGGAAAAATTGAAATCCAAGTCAAAGACCCATTCAAGGAATTTGACATGACCCCAAACCACCTTCCCGAAGGGCTGAACTAGTCCTAAATGGAAGTGCTTCCATTTTTTGATGATACATGAGGTAGTTCCCTATGGACTCCTTGTAAAAGACCAAAATATCTCATCACTCGATTATAGTAGTATGGTACCACTGTGTGACTCTAACAACCTTCTAGAAGCTTGCACTATTGTGAGTGCCTCATGTGGTGTTGTGTTTCTTGCCACTTTGTCATGCGGCAGTAGGATCTCCATATCACATCTATGCTTGGAATATGGTCTAGACACACCCTCCAGTAGAGGATATCTCTCTAGTTCTAGACATCTCTCAGTGGATAAGTGAAGCCTCTCAGTTTGCTAGCATCTACCATCATAAGAAAACCCTATGGTCATGTACATGTGAAGTGCTCAAATAGCTAGATTTGCAAAAGCGTGCATACCATGAGACTCTCTCTCTGATATCTCACTAACTGACATAGCTCATGGTATAACTGGGCTAGCATGTTGTGACCCCATGAGAAGATGGTCTTATCACTCTCCATCCTATGTAAAAGATGGGTAAAAGGTGCTAAGAAAACTACACCCTTTGTGTTGGGTACCATAACCAAGGACAATATACATAGCATCACTCTTCGTACCAAAGGTGTAGGGCCTTCCAGTATGGATGATAAGGTGATTTGATCTACTCGAGTTCGCATTTGTGGAACCCATCCCAAACAATACTCTACAAATGCAAGGACCTCCTTAGGACCTTCTTGTGCTCTTAGTATGACAGGCTCACCTCAAACCAGAAGCTACAAGATTCTATAGACATCCCCCAGTGTCATAATGATCTTAGTTGAGGGAAGATGAAAGGAGCATGCATCCTCATTCCACCTCTGTATGAGAGCTGATAACATGGCTTGGTGAAGTCTGATCTATGGTAGGATTGTTACATAGTACATTCCTACATCTCTCAATAGCTACATCTCATCTTTTCTTAGCTTGGATAGCTTCTCTCTAATAACCACTAGTAATCCTCAAAAGGGATGTTCTCAAAGATGAACCAGGTCCTGTAAGCACAAACAAACATCATATCAGCATTCTAGACCAATAAATCTATAAATCCAACTTGACTAGGTCAAGGTCAACCTTAGTTAGGTCAAGGTTGACCTTTTTGGGTCAAGGTCGACCTTCCTGGGTCAGGGTCAACCTTTTTGGGTCAAGGTTGACATAATTGGCTTAGGGTCAACCTTTAAGAGTCAAGGTTGACCTTGCTTACAAAAAGAAATAATTTGTGAAATACAAAAATCAATAATAGCAAACTCACCTTAGGAAGTGGTCATCTTGTAGCTAGGCACTATCTTAGGAGCTCCATGCTTGTCGCTTGAAGTTCTTCTCTGCTCAACATTCTCCTTTCTCTCTTCAAATCTGCAAATGGTAAGAATGAGTAAGTATGAGTTCTTTTTCCTTATTTATAGTCAAAATTAGGGTTTTTCTTAGGGTTTCCTTATGTTAAATTTGAATTTCCCTTCATATGCATTTAGATAAAAATTAACTCTTTTCATCATAACTTGAGTTTGGTAACTCCATTTTTAGTGTCGTTAGTGTTGTTGAAATCATGATTAAAATACCTAACCCCTTGAATCAATTTCAGAAGCATACAAATCCTTATAATTTGTTTAGGAAAAGGTTTTCTCAATAAAATTTATATCCAATCTATAAGGTTATCCTTATCACCCTATTTCACCCTTCAGAAGTAGAAAAATGAAATAGGGGGGCATAAGGGGCTCTATGCACTTCTCAATTTCATTTAAGTAAGTCTTAGATGATTTATGGATTTTCATTAACCTTGTGTACTGCAGGTACTAACGGTTTTCTATGGGATCTCTACATTGAGGACTTGGCTATATCCTTTTTATTTACTATGATGTCTTCTTACTTTAGCTTGCATATTAACATAGTGTCATATCTAAGCTAAAGTGGGGGATAAATGTATCATCTTAAAATGGAAGAAATTCTATCTTGGTAGGTTGAGAAACCTCATTTAGTGCATTTGTCATGATATATTTGCATTTAAGATGCATTTTCACTTGATTCCTTCATTATAGGTGAAATTAGGGTTAGGATCCTGAGGATTCTCCTTGATTTCCCTTCTTTATGGATCTATTTTCTAGGTAGGATCTAGGTAAAGGTCCTCCTAGTGTAATGTCCCCACCAGGGAACCCATAAGGAATCAGGTCTATGACCTAAAATTACAACAATTTTTTTTAACATTATAACTTATCATCATTACCATTCACAAGTATATTCCTTAAGGTTCCCTTAATGAATTCATTTACCATTATCAAGAATTGTATTTATTTAATTAGTCATATTAAATCTATTTCCTTTTCAACTTCAATTTACATTCGGACATTGCTTCCATTCTACATCGAAACCAATTACATTAATGAGCTACTTGCATTCATTTTCTTTACCTAATTTGCATAAATGATTCAATTTTAGAAATGAATCAGAAGCCCATCATTTATCTAATACACAAAATATATTTATCCTTTCCTCTTTCATTTTTTTTCTTCTTAACCTTATCTATGCACTATCATCACCAAAAATTTCTATTAAAAGTCCTTACTTTTCATTTTCATTTCAAAGATCATAATAGAGAGAGTGTAAGGAATTTAACCTTTAATATCTCACAATCCTAACCATCCACTGAATCATCTTTGTCACAAATATAACTACCAAAAATTATTATCTATGTCATTATATATATCGAGTTAAGAATTGAGATTAAAACCTTGTTTAAATAACCTTACATCATACACATTGAACTTAGACATTATAGAGCATTAGGAAAGAATTACATCTTAATACTAATTTCAATAACATACATGTTTCATTTCCCTTATTATTTTCACCTCAAGATATCCATCAACCCTTAGCATATCTTTTCACTAATCCACATATCAAAACAAGTTTCCTTTTAAAGAAGTTTACATCCATAAGTACTTGCATTACAAAGGTTTGCATAGAACCATTACTTTAAATTTCATTTTAAAACTCATAAGAGGGATAAGGTAGGAAAGTTACTTAATTATAATCTATAATTGATTAATCAATATTTAATCCCCTTTTGAGATTCCTAATACTACCCTTCCCACATACATAACTTCTTTCTTACAATTTCTAGTTACAAACATAATTATAGTTACAGTGACTACACATGGCCCAAAGGCATACAAAGAAATAATTACAAGTTTCCCAAGGCTTACTATAAATCTTTACATCTTGATTTAAAAAGATAGAGATACATGATACAAGAGAGGAAAACTTCATCACTAAACAACATAGAATCCAAGCCACGACATGAACCACAAACAATACCTCGAAAGAGATTTTCCACCCAACCATGTGAAACTGATAAAGTTCCACCCCCCCATGGTAGGAGATAGAACCAATGTACTCTCAAGACCTTAACAAAATCTAAGTCTCAAATACCAATAAATCCAAGACTAAAAAAAAACAATAATAAAACACATAAAATAAATCATACTATAACACTGAGGTAAAGGTTCTACGAGACCACATAAGTGAGTGTCATCACACCACCTATCTATTGGGATCCTCCCTGGAAACCATGTAAACCCAGTACCCCCTTACTGAGTAGGAAACCTCACTGGCAGTTAACCCTAGTCCCGGTACTCCAATCAGGTCTATGTAGCCTTTATTATATTTTCTTTCATTATCTTTTAAATCCCACCTTCCCAGGTTAATTTTTAAGGTTATCACCTTTTACAAACCCACCCATAGGATCATCTGGCAACCACTTTTGGGTTCCAAAACCTATGGTGAGCCACTCACTTAGGGTCCCTAGTCCCTTACCCCTTCACAAATAAAATATACAAGATAACACTTCCAAGTCCTAATCCATAGGTTTAGGAAACTCCCTTATGCACCCAGGCCCTCAAAGTGAATCCTAACCTTAGCCATATACATAACAGGAACCATTGGAAGAGTTTCTATCACAAGACACCTTAAATTATAGCATATAACTTGCCACATTCATAAATATAACTTTCCATGGCTTATTTATAGGTCTAGGGTGTTGGCAATTTGGCTGAGGTATGTACATTAATGTTGTCTAATTATGAAACAGTGTTTTTGACAGAGCGCCTGATACAGTTTGTTTTGGCGATGTTCACTGGAGCATGATCAGAGTTTGCACAGTTGAACATGGACTCTATGGTGTCTAAGGATACTCCATCTCAGTGCACAAAAGAGTACTGACAAAGTTATGATTGTTTTACCAATGACAGAGTACAGCCGACAGAGCAGTTTTGAAGGTAGAACTAGTAAATGAATTAAGGGATTATTTTGCTTGTCAAAATAATGAGTTAATATTACAAAGAGATGACATCCTAGATGTTTACTCTTGGATAAAGATATGCAAGCTGACAGGAGAAAGATATTATGCTTGTATCTTGTATAAATAAAGATGTATCAAAAATACTTGAAATGTAATATGTAACTTGTGATAGTTGTATATTGTGATAGTAGAAAAAGTTGTTGATGCAAAGTTGTAAGCAGTACCATATTATAATCAATAAACATTTGTATTACTTGTTTGGGGAGTGAGCTCATCTGGTAATCAGGTTTTGTATCTACAACTCCTAATAGGGTTGAGGCTTCTAACAAGGCCTATAGTCCCTTAACTAAAACTGATACACTATATGATTGTAACAGGCTCCTAATAGGGTCAACATCCTTAATGAGATATATTTTGATTAGTGGATCTTTGTGGGTACCATCCCCACCAGGGTTTTCCCTTGGCTAGGGTTTCCTCGAGAACATATCATGTGTTATGAGTTCTTTACATTTACTATTATGTATGCTATTTAGTTTCTTATACTTTAAAGTAATCTGTTATATCCATAAGTGGGCAAAAGTAAATGTTTGTGAAATACTGATTCACCCCCCCCACCCCCCCCTCTCAGTATTTCCTATTTCTAACAATTGGTATCAGAGCACAGTTACTCAGAGAAGAAACATTCAAGGAAAGCCTAGCAGCTTGAGTAAGATCTCTATGGATATGGATCAGTTACAAAAGAATCTTGAAGAAGCTCTTGAACAAATTGATATGCTTACTGATGAAGGAAACAATCTGAAAAGAAAGTATGATGATGCAAAGAATCTTATTAACAAATTGAAAGGTAAGATAGAAGATCTGAAATATAAGAAGGAATATGAAATTCTTGTTGAAGATTGTGATGATTTAGAAAAATAAAATGTGATCCTTAAACATGAATTGAAGATAGCAAATCTGAAGCTTAGCTTGAAAGATGAAAATGACAATCTGAGATCCAAGAATGAAAGTTTAAAGAATGAGAATGAAGATCTAAAATCTAAACTTGACAAGGTAACATCTGAATTTGATAAAGTCAAATTGCAGTATGATGAACTTGAGAAATACAACAAGATTGTGAAAGGTGAATTGACTCAATCCAAACAACAACTTGAGAAGCTATATTCAAATAGTGAAAATATTAATGAGCAAGTATCTTATGGAAAACCATTCTATGACAAAACTGGTCTTGGATTTAACATATTGAAGATAGTTAGTGAAAGCAAGAAACCAGATCTGAATACATGTGTAATCCAACTGGTGCAACCATCCCAACCATCCATCCGTTAATAGTTAAGCTTAAATAATATTATTAAAGCCTTTTTCTGAAAGAGATATAACTATACTTATCTATTATCGTAAACAACTTTATGTTTCCTTTACTTTACGGAAGTTAATAATAATAATTATTATTTACAATCATATCATTTAACTAATCTAATTATTCATTAATAGAATGTAATAATTACTTACTCACCAATAATTATATAAATATATGTATGCATATGCATATGTGTGCACCCATATGCCTATGTGTACATATATTATTATTATTATAAATATTATTGCAAACATAATATTATTATTATAAAGCATATTATTTATTTACACACTTAATCCATATTCTTTACAAAATGCAATAGTGATATATATACAAGGTGAAACATACCACTATTATTAAAATATTTATTATTTTTATTGCCATAGAATTTTTGTTACTATGGATATTATAAAGATAATACCATAAAATTCTTTATTATTATGGATATTAAAATCACATATTTCAATCACATACTAACTCATTCCTAACAAGATATGCTAGTACATAAGTAGCTAATAATAAAGATAAATTACTAAATCATACCCTCAAATTCACATCAATAATCTACTAATAAAATTGAACGTACCATAAAGACAACTAGAACTACTATACTCAAAACTTTAGTCACAATGAATACAAAAGAAAAGAAACTAACTACAAGACCCACAACACCAAGAAACCGAGAGATCACATAATATATTCACACAAGGGACTGACTTGACACTTCCCACCTAAGGATAAAAGGATCAAAGGTGAAGTTTCTTCCTGTGGAACTTGGTGATATCTCCATAACAACAACAATGATTGAGGATTTTGAGGGATCACTCACACCTGTGAAGCCAGGTGGAGATGATACCCGATACCTGCAGTCCTGCATCACCAAGAAGAGATACATATATATACATATGGATATACAAATTAGATATATGCAAGCAGATGACCAGGATCAATACATCGTGTGGACCTCAACTAAGTGAGTAACTATGACTTCATCCTGAGTCATGAAAACACATCCAACACATATCCATGAAACATAAAACATCATGATAATGGTTAGATTCAAAACATTGGGTTAGATCCATAAAACATATAAAAATAGATAGTTTTCTAATCTCATATACATATAAATGATAACCATAAATGAGCATATCCATCATATCATCATTCACAAAACATAAATGTAAATGTATAGTCCTGACCATCATAATAAAAATGTCCAAATCAACAAAGTCTAAGTATCACCATAGGAGAGGTATTACAACAACAATATGACCAATCTTAAAATATTTTTTTCACCTAAAAAGAATACCTTTTTAGTCAAGCTGTTAGAACCAACATCCCCATGATGATTCAATTTTAATTTTAGCTAGAAGACCCTGCATGGAATCAAGATCTACCAAAATATGGGCAAAGGTAGAATGATAAATATTAGAAGAATTATGATCCAACATCAAGAACTCCTCCAAAGCCTCACTCACTTACTCAAGGATATAATCATACCATAGATTAAGGGGGAGATTAGGGAGCCTAAACCAAATAGGAATCTTACTGAAGACTTTAGAGGAAGCATTGAAATCAGGGTGCCATGGCTTAACCACAAGCATAAATTTTCATCTTCCCAGCTAAAGAAATCTTCACACAATATCTTAGATATATCCTTAGCACTATCAAATTTTGCTACAAAAGACCCATTTTTTAATGGAAACATATAAACATTATATGATGTGTCATCATAAAATGGAAGCACTTCCATTTAGGACTGGTTTATCCCTCTAAGTAAGTGGTCTGGGGTCATGTCAAATGCCTTGAATGGGTCTTTGGCTTGGATTTGGCTTTTCCCCGTCTTTTACCCCATTTTCCACTTCCTTTCCTACCTAGTCCTGGAAACCTTCTCTGAGGATTTGAGGTTCTTGACCTCAGGGTAAAGGTTGACCTTCTGGGTCAAGGTCGACCTCGATCCTGACCTAGGGTCCAAATTTCAAAATTTGAGGGTTTCTAAATGTCAGGTTTTAGAAAGCTTTGTTTCCTTCTTCTAGGTCAGCTGTTTCGAGCTTCGAAATGGTAAACTCTTAAATGATATTTAATTTAGGTCCACTTCCAAGGGTATAAGCTTAATGGGAATTTATTTCTCATATGTTGGCCTCTCTAGAAGTTTGTGCCCTAGACTAGTATAAAAGGAAGCTTTCTCCACTCATTTCAGGCCATCAACACATCCCACCTATCAATCAAGTGTGCAATCCATCATCTACGTATCATATCTCTCAAGAAAAACCAAGCAATCAAGAAGAAAGAAATAAGGAGAAAGAAAGAATTCAAGAATTCATCTATCTTCAAGCATTCAAGATCCAATTCATCAAGGAGATCCATTGGTAGTCATTGAAGGATTCAATCTCTATAGAGCCCTCTTGTTGAAGATTTATCCATCCATATCCATTCAAGCTTCTTCCTATTCCAAGATCCATTAAATATTGGTGTTGAAGATCTAAAGAAAATTGATTTGAGACATCCTAAATCCAATTCTACATTCATTTGGAGCATCCATACTTGTGGATTCAAGGATTCAAATCCTCTATAAGGGTTTCAACATAAGAAAGGTGAATGGTTCCATTTACTTTGTTTAAAACTACAATTTCCATTCAATTTCAAGGTTAATTCCAAAAAAAGGGTTTGACCAAGGAACACCTCTCATCTAGACAACAAAACCATTTTTATTGTAGGTGTAGCTATGAAATAGTGAATTATGGAGTAGATTTGGATACCCTTTTCGACAAACTTTCAGGATCGGTGAACAGAGTTTCCATTGGAGCAGCATAGGTCAAGATTGACATAAGGGGTCAAGGTTGACCTTTATTTGGGTTAAGGTCAACCTTTCTCAGAAAAGGAAAAGATTTTTGGGTTTTCTCTGCCTATGTTTTCCTATCCCAGACCTTCTTGCCAAATTTTAAAAAACTCAATACAAACACCAGAAAATAGCATTTTCCAGATCTTCTATACTTTGAGGTTAGTATTTTCCTTCAATTAAATTAAGATTTTAATACTCTCTCCTACAATGGAATATAATGTTTTCCTCTTTCTTCATATTCTTCATCGATTGATTCATTTATGTATTGACCATTTTCTTGTGGTTAATCTATTTGGATCTTTCCTTTGGGAATTTGGGGTTAAGAAGAAGATCTTATCTTCCCCAATCCTTCTACACAGAGAGATCATTCATACCACACATACTCACATTTACACACATTTTTATCTATTACATTTTTGGTGATCTATTTCTACATATTACATTTTGGTGAACCTGCGATAGACAACTCTTTCTTTTATGGTGTTAGATCTTGCATGTATTAGCCTTCTTTTATGTGTTTGCATTTACATTTCAAAAATAAAATAGAAAAATTATATAAAGAAAAAATAGAAAAAAAATTATTTGTTCATGCCTTGTGTTTTCCTAATTTAGTTCATTTGCATTGCATTTGTAGATGAGCTTTACTACCTCTAGTCCTACTTATAATATTTCGGTTAGAAGAAGTCACAGACTTATGGGTTTCTCTGATCCTGAGTCTTCTTCTCCTCTCCTTAGGATCCCGGATGATAGATTGATTACTCATGATTCCAATCCTACTATGGAGCATAAATCTTCTCACTCATCTCATGATGAGGATGATGTTTTAAGAGTTCCTACTGAACAAATCCAAAAACTTTCAACTAGACTTGATAAAATGGGAAATTAGCTTATTCAAGAAAACCATAATCAAGATTCTAGTCAAGCTATAGAGGCTCTTAAGAAATTCCTTCATGATAGTGATCAAGGTGTTAATCTCTTACGTGGTATCACTCATCTTGTGCATTTAAATGTCAAACCTTTAGCTTATGAAGCTCAAGAATTAGGATTCACTCCTCCTATCACTAGTGTGGAACCTTCTTCTATTCCTTAACCTAGCATTCCTACTTATACTCCTCCTATACTTACTATTAAGTTTAGAGATTGATTGAAAATGTAATGGTATTGTTGTATTGTCTATATTTTCCAAATGCATCGATCTCTTTGTATTTATAAAAGACAATGATAAGAAGAGACATGTCCTTCAAAGGGACATGTCCATTCATTAATCTTTATTAATTATTTAAATATATATGTATATTAATATATAAATAATATCAATTATATATATATATATATATATATATATATATATATATATATATATATATATATATATATATATATATATATATATATATATATATATATATATATATATATATATATATATATATATATATCTCACAATATGATAATAATCCACTTATATGGATATATATATATAGTAATTATAATACATATTATTATTATTACATATATATCGATATATACTTGATAATTAAATAACACTGATTTTATCTGAACGAAGCTACATTCCTTAACACTCCCTCTTAGTTAGAGAAGATAAAATCAGTATATGTTTTACATTAACTCAATAATATCAATAATTGTGATCTGATTCAACATCACATGATGTCTATCACAATATGAGAAATGGTGATATGTTTCAACATCGTAGGATGTATATCACCTTCAGTAACCATGATTTCAACCTCACATGTTGCCTATCACATTTAATAACTATGATCTATTTCAGCATCCTCATGATGACTATCACAGTATGAAATTAATCGACCACACAAGAATTCTTTATCATGATCTATTTCAGCCATCACATGGTCTATCATGATCTATTTCAAGAATTCCTCTATCATGATTTGTTTCAGCCATCACATGGTTTATCATGATCTATTTCAAGAATACCTCTATCATGATCTGTTTCAGCCATCACATGGTCTATCATGATCTATTTCAATAATACCTCTATCATGATCTGTTTTAGCCATCACATGGTCTATCATGATAAGAGAAAGTTATTGTAAGATCGTCACCTTCCAATAACATAAAAAATACAAGTGATGATCATAGGAAGTCGTCACCTCCAAATGATATACATAGGGCCCATATAGCATTAAATAATTTCATTAGTATAATAATCAATTATATCAAGTTTACCTCAAAGGTAATTCACCTTCATTAGTGAACTCCCTCTCAATCACTAAATGACCGAGATTATCAAAAGTTGACTAAACCATATCATTTATCTTGCCCCTCTGAAGCTCAAGTTCATCAACCTCTTGACCTCCTTTTAAATTCTTAGACTCCCTCTGAATGAAAATGTCTTTATGATTTCCTCTTAAAGCTTTTAGTTTCAATTATCTCCTTTTGTAAGGTGAGCCCAATTCATTTGCTAATCTTTTGGAATGAAGATCAGATTCTCACAATGCTTTCCTTTCCATTTTCACAGTAGGCTAATATGTTTTATGATCCCCAATATATATCACATAATATTTGCATTGAATGCTTGGAATTATCTGGTTGTATTTATTTGAACTATCTAAATATGAGCCAACACCAAATTTCAACCCTGTATGCTCAAAATACCACTCAAATAACTAATAATGTGTTTCCCCATAAGAACTTCTAGCGTCAGGTTAAATACTTTAAGGGAAGTCTTCCTCCTCTGTATACTGGTGAATGATGAGCTCCATTTCCATTAACCACTAAGCGTACAAGTCTTTACTAATTTAGATTCTAAGAGTACCCAATCACTGCATTGAATCCACTATATAAATCCAAGTATTCACTTCCTTGCCATGCCACTGCTGACTGAGTGTATGCTTCGCTAAAGTCTATACCGTGCATTATCCGTGCACCTATGTTACATGTCTACTAGGTTCTTCTGCCACCATGACCACTACGAGACAAGGCATCACCTTCTAAGTTTCATCCCCCCTTCCATTATACACTTTACACAGCCCATACATATGCAACTATTACTGCGGGTTGACATGTGTACAAATATGCAACTACCAACTTATGATTGTCTGGTAGTATTTGTCTCTTTGTTGTGACTTCCCATGTCATCCTTTAGACCTAACACTTCCACGTCACCATGAAATGTTGTGGTGTTAGATGACAATAATCTTGTACAAACATTGTTAGTGGTGATTTTCCCTATGACAATTTACAGTCACAATGGCTCTTTTCAGAATAGTCTTTGCTTAACCAGTTCTTCTAAGGCTTCCTCTCAAATTTTCTCTAGGAATGCTAGCAGATCTCTAAACTTTTCTCGATAGGTAGGAATCAACTTGGCTCTGACACCATGTTAAGTTTAGAGATTGATTGCAAATGTAATGGTATTGTTGTATTGTCTATATTTTCCAAATGCATCGATCTCTTTGTATTTATACAAGAAAATGATAAGAAGAGACATGTCCTTTAAAGGGACATGTCCATTCATTAATCTTTATTAATTATTTAAATATATATGTATATGTATATATGTATATATATATATATATATATATATATATATATATATATATATATATATATATATATATATATATATATATATATATATATATATATATATATATATATATATATATATATATATATATATATCTCACAATATGATAATAATCCACATATATTAATTATATGGATATATATATAGTAATTATAATACATATTATTATTATTACATATATATCGATATATATTGATTCCACAATCATTAGTTTGGCTCAAATTGTGTCCTCTTTACAACAAAAACTTGCGTCTTTAACTCAATCCAAGTTTAGTATTCCTACATGTGACATGGGGAGTCCTTTATCCTTAGACATTATTTGTGCTCCTATCACTCAACAAGTTGATATGCCTCATCTTGAGAATTAAAATGGTAAGGGAGACCCTATCACTCATGTTAAAACATTTCAAATCCTTTGTAGTTGTTAGAATAATTGAGAGGGGGGTGAGTCAGTTCATCACTATCCCAATACAAAATGTATAATCCAAAAATAAATACTTCAATTTTTTATGCTTGGTAACTTAAAATACTTATACTATCTATGCATTTACCAATTGCCAGTCTAAAACTTATAGCAGTTACCAATCAAATCAAATATGCAATATGTAAATATGACATAAAAAAAAACATCAAAATCAACACATAACATGAGAGACTTAACATGGAAACCCTATGAAGGGAAAAACCACTTGGGATAGGCAACCCAAAATATTCAGTCTTCTGAAGTGAGGTCAGTGAAGACCCAACCTTGTTAAAGGTTAAAAACACACTTTTAGGTGTGACCTTGTTAGAGGATTTAAGACCAACCATTATCATCCAACCAGCAGTCACTCTACGGTTGACAGGATAACAATGTTCATTCTATGAATGATACATAATAAGACTTTCTTAGTCCACTCAATTAAGATATTTGACTATGTACAATGGTTAAATATGTAACAGTAGGTGATCTAACTTAATACAACTTCAATTACAAATCACAGATCAATGTCCATCTCATACTGTTAGAAATAGGGAATACTGAGAGGGGGGGTGAATCAATATTCTACAAACTTTATCTTTTGTCCAATTATGGATATAATAGATTATCTTTATACATGCATAAAATAAGAAGCTAAACAACATGCATAGCAATAAAAATAAAGAACTCATAAAAAAATATTTTTTCTTGAGGAAACCCTGGCCAAGGGAAAACCCCGGTGGGAATGGTACCCATAAAGATCCACTAATAAAAAGTATCCTGTTAAGGATGTTGACCCTGTTAGGAGTCTATTACAAGCATATAGTGTATCAATCCTAAATTGGGGACTATAGGCCTTGTTAGAAGCCTCAACCCTATTAAGAGTTGGTAGTACAAAATGTGATTACTAGATGAGCCCACTGCCCAAACAAGTTGTTGGTTGTGTCACAAATTTTTGACCCTTTCTCCCTACAAAGCCCTAGAGTGTTGCCTGCCCCTGCCTGCAAGATTGTTTCTATGTGTGAAGAAAATATATGATGTTTTATGGTTTGCACTCTTGGCCTCATGTTCATTTTTGTCTCACCATGCTCCAGTCTAGATTGCACATCCTAAATCGTAAAAAAAAAACCAGGGAGATTTTCAAGTTTCAAGGTCTGCTAGAAATATTTGTCTTCATGTAGGGTGGTGTTAAAACTATTTAAGCATAAAAACCCTTGATGTTTTCGCATTCCTTTGTTACCTTTGTGATAGTGTGTAAACCTAGGTTTTTTTTGGCCTTTCGTTTCTTCACAGCTAAGTCTCTGCCATTAGGTTTTCTTATGTGCGTTGCTGTGACCATGTGGGGCCCAGTTCTTTTTTATTTTCCAGTCACTTGATCTCCAATTTCCTAGGTGGTTAAATCTTTTATTCGGCGATTAAGCAACTATGTGTTCACGGGATCTCTTGATTTTGGCAGTTAAGTGCTTTCCATTTGGTGACTCGGCATTCTCTTTGGTCACATGGTCATGCAATCTTGGCAGTTAGTTCTTTAACCTTCGGCAATCTGGCGAGCGGTTGGGGTTTCTTTTGGTGGTTTGGTAGGGTCTATGGTTGTCGCATGATCGTAAGGAATTTACTTTCCCTTTGTGATCATGCGACCACCATCTGATGGTGTGGTAAGTGAGGTGGTGGGTCTGGGGTGCAGTCATGTTGAGGTGCTCGATTTCTATTGGCCACCGAAGTAGTGATGTGGAAAATGACTTATTGGGGCCTAGTTGACCATTTCTTTTATTTTTTGTCAACTGCCTGATTTTCTGGGAAGGACTAAAATCTACAACCATGTTTAAAGTTCTCTCAGTTAGTCGTTGCTGCTAGTTTTAAATGATTTTGAGGATTTTCTTTGAGGTTAGAGATAGTGCACCAAAAGAGCGATGATGCTAGGCCATTTTTGGGTCATTTTCTAGCTCAGTTGCAGGTAAGAATTTATGAGGGAAATCCTGATGGCCATTTTAAGTTGATTTTGTGTCCTGAGGAACTTTAGCTGAGGAATGATTGATAGCTAGGTCAAGCCTTCTCTACTGCAGCCAGAAGTAGCAGGGTTTTTCTAATGATTTTTGTCCTGAAAGTGGGTACATGGCTAGAATGGTTGCTTAGATTGATGTTTTATTTGATCTTGCCAGCCTTGTACTAGGAGCTTGTCTTGTCTGCATTCACTATCTTGAATGTGGTTAGGTGAATTTGAAACTATTGGCTTTGAATGATCAACAACTTGTTGCAATCCTGGAGATATAAAGGATTTTTCTTGATCATTTCAAGGTATTAGGAGTTAGGTGTTTTAACTAGATGCTCGGTGAACCCTATTCTCAGTCAGGGGTTGTGACATTTTTTGGTTTCGGTGCTTGTTGATGAAAGATAGAAAGTTGCAAGTCTAAGCTATGGTTTGCAAGCTTGATTATTTAGGATTGATTGTATGCATAGAAAGGATTCATCATACCTAATAAAAATACCCAATTCTTCTCTCTCCTCTATGCCAAGATAGGTGGATTTTGAGCTTTCTGGTTCATTACATATCATTTTATGTACATGTCTTCATTCTTGAGTTCCGATCTAGGATCGGGTTAAATATTGCTTTGGGTGGGATGTGAGTTTACCCTTGTTTACATAAGGATTTTTTGTAAGTAGTAAGAATTATGGTAAATGTATTTATGGCTATGAATCTTAGATTGTTTTTAGTCTATGCATCTTTTGCGCCTAAGAAATCTTGCCCAATGGATGAGGCAGTGGCCTAGATGAGTAAGTCTTTTGTCAACACACCCTAATTGAAGTTATTGCAATCACAAAATTGAAATTAAAACCATTCAAAGTTTTAAGTATTTGGTTAAGAAGTTTTGTTTTCCCATAGCAATGGAGAGTCAATGAATACTAGGTTGGTATTTAGTACTTTCTTTCTATCATCTGTTAAATGAATCCAGTCTAGGTGTTGTGTAGGATATAATTTTTCACTAGGTTAGGTGCACCCCCCTTGGTTTTGGAGAGCCAAAAGTGAAGAGGGTAGTCTTGTCCCAACAGTTGGTCCAGTTACCTTGAGATCCTTTTACATTTTGGAACTAATCACTCCTAAAATCTATCTGGAGGTATATTGGCAGCCTAAGAGCATAAGCCATTTTGAAACACCAACAAGATGGTGACTTTGCTGGGGAATGGGTTACACAATGTCTATAATAACCAGTAGGTCATCACTGGTAACATAGGGTTATCCTCACCTATTGTCCTATCAAAAATCATTGAGGTACTTATTAGTGAGGAAATAGTGTTAGAAGATTCCCAATATATTTGGGTGGTTACTCAAACAATCTCTGCAGCAGTGCTAGTCAAAAAATCATTTACAAGATGAGTTACAGAGGTACTAGGTCTCGGAGAAATAAACATCCTGAAGATAGATTGGAAGAAGGTCTTCCAAGCACTTCTAGGCCTAGTCAGACAAGGGAAGGATGAAAGAATAAGAATATGTTCCATACTCAGAAGCATAAGGAGGATACAAGACAAGAAGATCAAATCTAGCCTGGTCAAGAAGGAAATACCTCAAAATATGAGGAGGCTATTGATTTGGGGTTGAACCAATATGAGGATGAAGTTCAAATGGGAGATGTTGAATCTAAGACTACTCTCCTAGAATCAGAAGAAATTTTTGAAGAAGTCTATGAGCTGGAAAGAAAAATCCAAGAACAAGTTTCTATCAGACAGCAAAGAGAAAATGAAAAAGAAGAAAAAATTAGGCATGCCATGATAAAGGCTGAATAGTTAAAGAGGCAGTTACTAGATTTAGAGGCAATAAATCATGTCTCGGAGCCTGAAAGAACAAGGGAACAACTTGTTGTGCATGAGGTATATGAAGTGGCTAGACCTAAAGATAAAGGTAAACAAAGAGATGTTGGAGTTACAATCAACGGACATGTTAATGATAAGGATCCTTTAGATCAAGAGTTGAGGTTAGATGCTGCACTTGAGAGAGCTAGAAAAGAGAAAGAAATATGGGCTAAAGAACTTGAGAAAGTAGAATTGGAGGTGACTAATATAGAAATGACGAAGAAGATTGGGTTTCTCAAGAAAACTTCAAGACCTTCAAATACTGCTCTTTCTTTTTTGGAACAAGGTGGGAATCATGGGAGCCTTGCAACTTGAAAAAAAAATATATTAACACTGGATGCTATAAAGGTTTCTGTTGTTTCAAACACAAGGACATCTACATATCAAGGAGTTGATCCACCTCAAGGAGGACTTGTACATGAAAGGTACAAGCAACTTATCTTCTTTGGCATTCCTAGTTATCCTAATGTAATTCCTAATGAAATTAGAAAGAAGCTCCCTAAATTTGCTGGAAATAATGTCACCACATGTGACGAACACCTAAAGAACTTTATTAATATAATAGATGATTATAATATTGAGCCTGATGATGTTATAATGAAGCTATTTGTGCAATCTCTAACCAAGGATGCTAGGGATTGGTTTAGAGGTTTTCCCCATGCTAGTATATGGTCTTGGAGTGAATTTAAAAATTGTTTCAAAGAACATTATGGTGATAAAAGAAATGAGGGTTTCATTTTGAATGAATTCAATAATATCAAGAAAAATCAAAATAAGGATGTTCTTGAATTCAATATAATGTTCTAAAAAGCTATGCATAGGCTCCTACAAGTTATCAGATTAGATGATAGGGTATGTCTTGTGACATACTTGAATGCTTTTGATGAAAACATGGGGTACCTTTTAAGGGATAAGAATCCTAGAAAGCTTGGGGAGGCTTACAAGTTGGCCATTAACATAGAAAGTAATAGAAGAATATCAGGAAAGTTGGGGAGAAGAGAGGATTGTAAGCCTCAAATGCAAAACAAGAGAGACACAGGAAGATCTAAAAACTTAAAACCAAAGAGGAGGATAACCTAAAGTAGATTCTAAATGCTTTAGAAGATCTGAAGCCTGGTGAGAGAAGAAATAACAAGGCTGCAACTAATGACAAATCAACTTGGCAGCCAAGAATGCAAAATTACCCATATAATACTCAGTGGAAGGATGGCAAGCCCATTATTCCAGCCAAGAGGGATAGGCCAGATGATAGGACTCCTGATCCTTTGCAAAGAAATCTAGTCAATATGAGTGATGATGTCCCATGGTGTGTTGCTTGTCAATCTCCTCATAATCTTGAGTATTGTATTATTGCCCTGAACATGTCTGAAAACTAGGAATGAGATAAACAATATGATGAAAATGGTTGTGTAATGATTTCTTCACATGCTTGGGATGAGGTCGACTCTGCTAAAGAGATTGAGAATCGAGATGTTGTTGGCTCTCAAGCTAGGAATGAGATATCCCATCAACGAGTTTTCTATGATGAAGAGGAAGAAGAATTTGATGATGTTAGATGTGGTGTAGCAAAGGGTGAGGGGCATATCTTCCTAAGGTGACCTTCTGATGAGGAAATTTCCCAAATCACTACAGATATGGTCACTCAAGCTAGGAGCAATTATAATTTGAGAGGCAAGATAGTTGGGAATACCGATGGTAAACCGGGTAGCATGTTTATTAAGAAATCAAAAAAGAGCACACAACAATCTAAAGAAAAGGGAAAGGGTGTTGATGATGTCAGCTAGGTCAAAGTAAAAAGGAAAATTGGGCCTATTGTGACACATAAAGGTAAAGCGAGGATATCATAAATAGTTATTCCCTTACCCCAAAAGGAAAATGAGTCTCTACACAAAAATTCATCTGACTTGACTGTCTAAATAAAAGATAAGGGTGTCATTGCTATAAAAGGGGACATGGATGACCAGAAGTATGTTCCTATTGATATGAATAAGTTTCTTTCACAAATTACTGTCAAGGTCCCACTTTTGGAGATAATGAGGATAGAGGAGAAAAAGGTGAAAGCTCTAGATTGGGTAAATAGTGCCTCTTCCACAAAGGCCCAAGGGATGAGTAGAGGTGATAAGCATGTGGATTCTTTAGATGACACACCTGGTACTAAAAATGAAGAAATTGTCTCTAAGATTCCTCAGATATATTTGGATGCAAATGTCACTAGTACTGCATCAGGAACAATGGATCCTTTCTTCCTGTCTCTTATAATAAATGGAAAATTGTTGAAGAATTGCATGATCAATTTTGGGGCATCAAATACTATTATGCCTGTAGAAATCATGAAATCAATGGGACTAAAAGTTGATACGCCTCACAGAAGATGCCAGGCTATGGACTCAAGAGAAGTGCCAGTTATTGGTACCATTAAGGCTCTGCCTTATAAATTGGTGGCATATCCGGACAAGTAGCTAACCATGAGTGTTCTAGTGGTTGATATCCCTCCTTAATATGGGATGCTGTTGTCTAAGAGATGGAGTGCCTCTATGGGAGGTAGTATCCAGTGTGACCTATCTTTTGCTAGTTTTGACATTGGAGGAGAAAGTGTGAAGGTGTCAAGGGAAACTAGAAATCCACATATGATTGAGGAGAATGAAGATGAAAATATGAATTGTTTTGTGGACACTAACATTGGTTCTTTCCAAGTTTAGGAGAAAGAGGTGCAAGAAAAGGTCAAGCCTATCCTTCTAACTAAAGGTGAGGATAACATGGAAAAAGGTGATGTTTTATGGACTTTATATTTTGATGGAGAAAGCTCAAAGGAAGGTTCTAGAGCAGGAGTGCTATTAATATCCCCAAATGGTAAAACTTTTAAGTTCTCTTTTATTCTCATGTTTTCTTGCACAAACAATGTTGCTGAATATGAGGCTTTGCTAATTAGTTTGAGACTAGCATCAAGGCATGGGATTAAATGTCTTAGGGTGATTTGTGAATCTGAGTTAGTAATTTCTCAAATTAGATCAAGATATGCATCAAAGAATTGAAGACTGAAATAATATAGAAGTGTTGTTTGGGATGAAATTGAGAATTTTAGTGCATTTGGTATTGATTGGATGGATAGAGGCCAAAATAGGATGGCTGATTTGTTGGCAAACATAGCATTAAGGCCTATAGATATCAATTTTGTAGGGATATCCAAAATTGAGGTTCAGTCTAGGCCCTCTATCCCAGATAATATTGAAAATTGGCAAGTATTTTCTGATGATCAGGATATACTAAGATTCTTGCAATGTGAGTCTCACTTTGATGGTTAGGAAATGGATTTCAGCACTTATGTTGACACTAGAAATGGGAAGGAGATTGTCTTTGGAAAATAGGTTTTGCAATTGAAATCCAATAGGGTTCCAAGAGGATTGGTTTCTCTTGAGAGGGCATTTGATAATAAAGAAAGGGCTTGTTTTACTAAAATTGTTGATAAGCTAGATGATTTGGAGGAGATAAATCTAGGAACAAGTGTAGTACCCAAAAAATTTTATATTGGCAAGAGATTATCTCCGGAGGTCAGAAAGACACTAATTAATCTTCTCAAAAAATTTAGACATGTTTTTACATGGTCTTATGATAATTTGAAGGCTTATAGAGAGGATTTGTTCCAACATGAGATACCACTGAAAGAGGGTACCAAACCATTTAGGCAAAAATTAAGACCTCTGAATCCTACCTTGGCACCAAAAATGAAAGATGAACTCAAAAGGATGATAGATGCAAGAATCATCAAGCCTATCAGATATTCTACTTGGGTGTCAAACCTGGTTCCAGTCAAAAAAAAGAATCGTGACATTAGATTATGTGTTGATTTTAGGAACCTGAATGTCAATTCTTTGAAGGATAATTATGGTTTGCCTAACATGGAAAATATGCTACAAAGAGTCACTGGATCAGAGCTAATGTCCATGATGGATGGTTTCTCTAGATATAATCAGGTTAAGGTCAAGGAGTCAGAGCAATTTAAGACTGCATTCACTACCTCGTGGGGGACATATGTTTATGTTAGAATGCCCTTTGGTTTGACAAATGTTGGAGCTACTTTTCAGAGAGCCATGGATTTGGCCTTTGCAAATTTCATAAATAAGTTTTTGGTTGTGTATTAGGATGATCTCATAGCATATTCAGCTAAGGAAATTCAACACTGTGAACATCTTGAGAAAATTTTTATCAGGGATTTGGAGTATGGGGTTTCTTTGAATCCAAAAAAGTGTGTTTTTGGTGTTGTGGAAGGTAAACTCTTGGGACATATTGTGTCTAAAGATGGAGTGAGGATTGATGTTGAGAGGGTTATGGCTATAGATAGGCTTTCCCCAGCCAAAAATGTTAAAGGAATACAATCCTTTTTTGGGCAAGTAAACTTTCTAAGGAGATTTGTTACAAATTTTGCAGAAATTAGTATCCCCTTCTCCTGGATGTTGAAGAAAGAGGCAAAGGTTGAGTGGAATAAAGAAGTAGATGAGTCTTTTAGAAGTATCAAACAAGCCATTAGGGATGCCCCAGTTTTAAGGACACCTAATTATGGTAAGCCCATGCAGATTTTCTCTTTTGCCTCTTGTCATACAGTTGCAGTAGTTTTATTACAAAAGAATTTGGATGGATATGAACAACCCATATCATTTTTTAGCGAATCCCTACAGGTAGCAGAATTGAAATATGACATTACTGAGAAGCAGGCATATGCCCTAGTTAGAGCTATCAAGGCTTTTAGATGTTACCTTGAAGGAGCTAAGGTCATTACTTATGTTCCTAGTGCTGCAGTTAAGGATATATTGGTGCAACAGGAAGCTTCAAGGAAAAGATGTAGATGGATCAACATGATCCAAGAATTTAACATTGACATCTAGATTACAAAATTGGTAAGAGGCTTAGGTCTTGCAAAGTTAATGGCACAAAGTAATCTAGTTGTAAATCATATAAATGTGTTAGAAGAGGAACAAAGGCCATATATTTGTGACATGGATTGTTGTGAGTGGTACAGGGATGTTATTGGTTACTTGCAAAAGTTGTTTCTTCCCCCTGACATGGATGAGAATAAAAGGAGGACTGTTAAACTACAAGTTGCAAGGTATGCTATTGTAGATGGTAAGTTGTGGTGGAGAAGAAATGAAGGTGTGTTGCTCAAATGCTTGGACCAGGAGAAATCTAGAGCCTTGTTAGATGAAATGCACCAAGGTGTCTATGGAGGGCACTATATGGCAAAAACCACAGCCCATAAGATTCAAAGGTCTAGTTTTTGGTGGCCTACCATCTTTAAGGATGCTCATTAGCTTGTAAGAAAATGTGATGCATGTCAAAGATTCACTGGTAAGTTGAAATTTAATGGGAATTTACCACTCAAGCCTGTTGCAGTCTAGACCCCTTTTTAGAAGTGAGGTATAGATTTTATTGGGGAGATTCCAAACAAATCCAGTGGTGGACATTCTTATAAATTGGTAGCGACAGACTATTTTACCAAGTGGATTGAAGCTATCCCCACCAGAAAGGCTACTAGCAAGGTTGTGGCAAACTTTGTGATGCAGAATATTCTTATCAGGTTTGGTTGCCCAGAAGTTATTGTGGTTGATAATGTAATGTGTTTTAGATCACAAGAATTCAGTGATTTTTGTCAGCAGTATAGGATACACATTTCATTTTCTTCCCCATATCATCCACAAGGTAATGACCAAGCTGAGTCTAGTAATAAAAAATTGATTAAGATTCTCAAGAGAGTGTTGGATAAAAATAAAAGGGCTTGGGACTCAAAGTTACAGTTGGCATTATGGGCTGATAGGGTAACTGTAAAGAAGGCCATAGGGTGTGCTCCCTTTGATTTGGTGTATGGCATAAATGCTAGATTGCCTTAGAATAATCTATTGCAGATGCATCAATTTTTTCAAGCATATGATGAAGACTTAGATGATGAGATGATAGTAAGAATGGATGAACTGATATGGTTGGATGAGGTAAGAAGACATGCACATGAAAGGAATGAAGGATTGCAGAGACAGTGTAAGGATCTGTATGATAGGAGGGCTAACTAGAGGAGTTTTGAAGTTAATGACCTTGTCTTGATATGGAATGCAAGATTAGACAATAAGGGAAGGCATGGGAAGTTTGACCCAATTTGGTTAGGCCCTTATCTTATTGAAAGAAAATGGGGAGAAAATTCTTATATCCTGAAGGATTTAACTGGCAGTACTTTGGAATTGCCTGTTCATGGATAATTCTTAAAGTTTTACTTCTCTTGAAGTATCTTTTCAATGAGCAGTAGTTTAGGGTTTTCTATATAGTCATGTTGTTTTTGGTTGAGTTTTTGTTCATCTACTTCTCCAGGAGATTTTTTGGTTCTCATTGTATTTGCAAGAGATACACATCCCTAAGTATGAGCCACTATTGGTTGTGTCACAAATTTTTGACCCTTTCCCCCTGCAAAGCCCTAGAGTGTTGCCTGCCCCTACCTGGAAGCTTGTTTCTATGTGTGAAGAAAATCTATGATGTTTTATAGTTTGCACTCTTGGCCTCATGTTCATTTTTGTCTCACCATGCTCCAGTCTAGATCACATGTCCTAAATCACAAAAAAAAAACCAGGGAGATTTTCAAGTTTCAAGGCCTGCTAGAAATAGTTGTCTTCATGTCAGGTGGTGTTAAAATTGTTTAAGCATAAAAACCCTCGATGTTTTTGCATTCCTTTGTTACCTTTGTGGTATTTTGTAAACCCAGGTTGTTTTCATCCTTTCATTTCTTTGTAGCTAAATCTCTGGCATTAGGTTTTCTTATGTGCATTGCTGCAACCATGTGGGGCCTAGTTCTTTTTGATTTTCTAGTTGCTTGATCTCCAGTTTCCTGGGCGGTTAAGTCTTTTATTCAATGATTAAGTGACTATGTGTTCATGGGATCTCTTAATTTTGGTGGTTAAGTGCTTTCCATTTGGCGAGCCGGCCTTCTCTTCAGTCGCATGGTCGTGCAATCTTGGCAGTTAGTTCTTTAACCTTCGGTGATCTGGCGAGTGGTTGGGGTTTCTTCTAGTAGTTTCATAGGATCTACGATTATCACATGATACAAGTAAGGAATATTCTTTCCCTTTGTGATCATGTGACCACCATTTGATGGTGTGGTAAGTGAGGTGGTGGGTCCAAGGTGTAGTGATGTTGAGGTGCTTGATTTCTATTGGCCACCGAGGTAGTGATGTGGCAAATGACTTGTTGGGGCCTGGTTGACCATTTCTTTTATTTTTTGTTGATCACCCAATCTACTAGGAAGAACTAAAATCTACAGCCATGTTTAAAGTTCTCTCAGTTAGTTGTTACCACCAATTTTAAATGTTTTTGAGGGTTTTCTGCAAGGTTAGAGATAGTGCACTAAAAGATCCATGATGTCAAGCCATTTTTTGGTCATTTTCTAGCTCGGTTGTAGGTAAGAATTTATCAGGGAAATCATGATGGCTATTTCAAGTTGATTTTGTGTCCTGGGGAACTTTAGCCAAGGAAGGATTGATAGCTAGGTCACGCCTTCTCTGATGCGGCCGTAATTAGCAAGGGTTTTGTGATGATTTTTTTCCTCAAAGTGGGTACATGGCCAGAATGGCTTCTTAGATTGATGATTTATTTGATCTCGCCAGCCTTGTACTAGGAGCTTGTCTTGTCTGCACTCACTATCTTGAAGGTGGTTAGGTGAATTTGAAATTGTTGGCTTTGAATGATCAACAAATTGTTACAATCCTGGAGATATAA
This sequence comes from Chamaecyparis obtusa, assembly GCA_027943335.1. Lineage (NCBI taxonomy): Eukaryota > Viridiplantae > Streptophyta > Pinopsida > Cupressales > Cupressaceae > Chamaecyparis > Chamaecyparis obtusa. The sequence continues at coordinate 337,095 of BSBK01007993.1, read as the reverse complement.
AGGATTTTCCTTGATCATTCAAAGGTATCAGGAGTTAGGTGTTTTAACTAGATGCTTAGTGAACCCTATTCTCAGTTAGGGGTTGTGACAGTTTTTGGTTTTGGTGCTTGTTGATGAAAGATAGAAAGTTGTAGGTCTAAGCTGTAGTTTGCAAGCTTGATTATTTAGGATTGATTGTATACATAGAAATGATTCATGATACTTAATAAAAATACCTGATTCTTCTCTCTCCTCTATGCCAAGATAGGTGGACTTTGAGCTTTCAGGTTCATTACATATCATTTTATGTATGTGTCTTCATTCCAGAGTTCTGATCTAGGATCGGGTTAAATATTGCTTTGGGTGGGATGTGAGTTTACCCTTGTTTACATAAGGATTATTTTTAAGTAGTAAGAATTATGGTAAATGTATTTATGGCTATGAATCTCAGATTGTTTTTAGTCTATGCATCTTTTGCACCTAAGAAATCTTGCCCAATGGATGAGGCACTGGCCTAGATAAGTAAGTCTTTTTCCAACACACCCTAACTGAAGTTATTGCAATCACAAAATTGAAATTAAAACCATTCTAAGTTTTAAATATTTGGTTGAGAAGTTTTGTTTTCCCATAGCAATGGAGAGTCCATGAATGCTAGGTTAGCATTTAGTACTTTCTTGCTATCATCTGTTAAATGAATCTAGTCTAGGTGTTTTGTAGGATATAATTTTTCATTGGGTTAGGTACACCTGCCTTAGTTTTTTAGACCCAAAAGTGAAGAGGGCAGTCTTGTCCCTATAGTTGGTGTAGTTACCTTGAGATCCTTTTACATTTTGGAGCTAACCACTCCTAAAATCTATCTAGAGGTATATTGGTAGCCTAAGAGCATAAACCATTTTGAAACATGAACACAAGTAATGTACAATATACAATGATTAAAAAAATAGGTTAAGGTACATAACCTTATACTGCTTGCATCAATATCTCTTCACTTCTCTTTCACTATCACTATTTCATATGCATCATATATTTCACATCATATCACATGTCCACACTATTGTCTTCTTCCATACAATTACAATTACAATTACAATTACATTTAAATTTATACACATAAATTTATCCAAGAGTTAACATCTAGGATGTCATCCATTTATATTGTTAAGTCATTATTTTGACAAACAAAATAATCCCTTATCTCTTTACTAGTTCTGACTTCATATTCTGTCATGTCGGCTTGACACTGTCTTCGGTAAAATTGTCATAACTTATTTTGTACATGTCATACTAACTTGCACTCTGAGATGGGTGTTCAATAGTCATCATAGAGTCTATGTTCAAGTGTGCAAGCACTGAACTTACTCCAATCAACATTGGAAATAAAAATTGTGTCCATGTTCACTAGTAAAAATACTATCTCACACTTAGACAAATTTGCAATGCGCTCTATCATACTTGCTCTCTGACCTGTGCAATCTTCATTGGTGGCAACATATGAGAAAATTGGCTAAGTGTACAACTCAAAATCTCAAAATTGTGGCCATAGTATAAAATATATACTATCCTTATAACTCCTCAAAAAATATTATCTCTAATATAGTACTCCCCCTAGGAGTATCAATGCTTATCATATACTATCAATTTTCTGCTATATATCTCTCCCCCTTTGACAACAATGACAAAATAAAGGTAGGGAGGGTTGCAAAAATTGTATCACAAAAAAAGATTATGCCTCAATTCAATTATTGCAAAGCCAGTAGGCTTGCAACACAATCTACAAAATCTATCTTCATAGATTCTATCTCCTTCTCCCATGATTTGTTGATGGAATCTACCACATTAAGTAGTGGGCTCAGTCCATAAGATGCAATTTCACATGCTTTGAGGTTTTCAAAGTTAAACTTTTGAAAAGATGTCTTAGCTGAAAGATGTTCTTCCAACCGCTCTTCAATAATGCTTAACTTCATAGAAGTATGCTCTCTCAAAATAGTGAATCTTTTCAATTTTCTATCTCTCTCATCTTGCACAACACTGATTTCATCATACAGCTTCTGAAATTTCTTCTCAACATCACATACCTTCACATTGGGGCTAGAAAGAAGATTAGTTTCATTCAAAATTTTTGCTTCCTTCAACTTTATGTTTTGAGCTTCTTCTGTTCTCAAGGTTTCTAATTTTGTACACTGTATGTACAAAGATTTACCTATTTCCAAATGCTTCCTCAAATCCTTGATACAGATATCAAGAGTGTTGATATCATTCCTGATATTCCAACTAATGTTCAAAAGCATTCTAGCCTCATAAACTTCTTGTGCTTTCACTTTTACAATATGAGACAAGTTTGTGAATTCATTGTCAAAAGTGCTCATTAACTTCTTTGCTTTCTCCATAGGGTCTACTTCTGCAATTTGTGTAGTTACAGTGCTTTGTAACTTCTCAGTTAGTTCCTTCAGACATCCTTCAAGACTCTTCACTTTCTTGTTCTTGCCAATGATTTTATTCAAGGATGTGATCTATTCCAACTGATCATCATCATCTACTTCCTTTTCCAAATGCTCAATCCTAGATCCTGTTGGTACTCAAAAATTCAACATGGGTTTTGAGTACCCTGTTAAAATTTTGCAATTTAAAGCCCTTTAAATGCTTTTCATGTATATATACGTGGCTGTCATTTTGAAGCTTATGAGGTGTTATAGGTGTTGAACATGCTCCATTCAGTATATGCATGCATTCTATGATGTTACTTTATCATCCCGAATCATTCGGTGAAGTCCCATTCTGAGCAAGTGTCAAATTGCACAATTCTATTTAAATGTCAAATCACTGTTACAGGCCTTGTTCAGATGATTATATCTTTCTCTAGGTGATTGATCATAATGTGGGAGTTGTTGCATCATGTTTTAGACATGAGAATAAGTCATCATGCCAATTTTCAGCTCCCCATGTGCCTGTTTAGTCACTTTTCCAGAGCCATTCCATTTGCAGATTGTCAATATTCTCTGAGTGTGCATTGTTCAAATTTCTAGTCATGTTTTTTATCATAACTCAAAAAATACAAACTAGGTTGGGCTGATTCTTACATATGTTTGGGATGACCATGTGTGCATTGTACAGAAACTTTTTTAGCAAAACTCAGTTTGAAAATCAAAAGTTGTGGTCCTCTGAGTACTGGCAGCCATAAAAAATCAACAATGCTTCATAAAGTTTAGTCCCACATTGCTCCCAAATTTGAAATTTAAAGTGTTTATATGAAACTCTCCAAATATATAAAGTAAATCAAAGTGCTAGAAGCTATGCTTTCCTAGGCTTGTGTGGCCACCTCGGTTTCCATGCCAGTGGGCCCAGAAGAAATTTTGCAGAAAAGGGGATACTTGTCAAGAGGTCTCTAAGTCTCACAAAGGAAAAAGCTCATTCTGAGATTTGGAGACTAGTCTCCAAATCTCCAAGTCTCCAGATCTCCAGATAATTATTTGGAGATTTGGAGACTAGTCTCCAAATCTCCAAGTTTTCAGATCTCTAGATAATTATTCAGAGATTTGGAGACTAGTCTCCAAATCTCCAAGTCTCCAGATCTCTAGATAATTATCTCTAAGTTGCCAGATCTCTAGAAAACTCATTCTGAGATTTGGAGACTTAATCTCCAAATCTCCAAGTCATTAGATCTCTAGATAATTATTTTGAGATTTGGAGACTTAGTCTCCAAATCTCCAAGTCTCCAGATCTCTAGATAATTATTCAAAGATCTAGAGACTAAAGGAAGTCTCCAAATCTCATAAAGAAACATGAAGAGAGGAAATCATTATGAGATTTGGAGACTAGTCTCCAAATCTCCAGATGACTATTCAGAGATCTAGAGACTAAATGGATGTCTCCTGGTCTTTAAATGAAACCATGGTTAAGGAAATGCTTCTGAGACTTAGAGATTCTTGTAGTCTCCAAATCTCCAGATGGACTGAGGTTAAAGATGGGTTAGTCCGAGCAGCGAATGAAATGGTGACAAGTGGAAAGTTCTGGTGGCATGTGCAGATTTTAAAAGTTTTAAAAGATTTAAAAAATCATAAAGTTGAAACTTTGGAGAAATTTTGAAACTTTTTAATGATAGAGTTGTTCACGGGAAAATGTCTAGGAGATTCATTTTTTATCAGAATATGGCAGTATAATATGTTTTCAGAAATGCCAGAAGATAACGAATGCAATGATGGTAGTTAGAACCAGATCAGATCAAGTTGCTAAGAGTAGCAAAGGACCCGTGACCAGATTTTGGGGAGATTTTTCTTCTTCGAAAATTGATTTATTTTGCAAATCTGGCGGGAAGAATGAATCAGAATTGCATGGTGATAGGAAAAGAGGGTATAGAGGATTAAATTTCAAAGAGGAACAAAGGACAAATTAATCATATTTCCAATAGATGAATAGATTTTATGCAAAAAAGGACAAATTTATCAGATTTTGAAGATGCTCGAGAAGATCAAATTTTCAGAGAAGCAAGAAGAGTAAATGAGATTAGATTGCAAAATGGACAGGAGTTGGTCAAGTACAAATTTTAAGGTTTCCTCTTCTTCTTTTTATTCTCTTCTCTTCTCAGTTGTAAGGTTTCTTGGTTTCTGTTCTTTTTTGGTTCCAGTTCCTATGACTGCTCGGTTGTGAGCATGTCTCTAAAGGATGAAACTTGAATATCTTTCCTATAGAGCAAATTTTTCTTTCCTATGTCTAGGTCCCTAAACTTTAAAATTCTATGTATTGAAATAGGATTATGGTCAAATAAGTACATTGCAGTTTCTCTCAGATTCTGTTGTTGTCTTCTCATTTTTATGTTATACTCTTGTATGTTTTTATTTTTCAGGCATGTAAAACATACCAGCTGCAAGGCAGCTTGTTTGATTATCTATGAGTTTCTTTCAAGGAAAGAATTAAATTTTCATGAATAGTCTCAGAGAGTGAACATGATTATCAAGATTTTGATGATAATAGTATAGGAGTGACAGAATGGTTTGTAAGGCACTTTTTTCAAACTGCAAGTGATCTGCAAGGCATTTCACTATATTTTTTTTTATCTCTTCCTGTGGATTTACATACAGTAACTATTTACCCAATGGAATAGGCACTAGCTAGATGTCTGTTGTGTAGTTAGTTTTCTATCATCAAACACTAAATAATCATTACCATTTCATTTCAGTTTCTAAGTTTATGCACATTGTGAAAGGACTACATCTAGGTGATCCAGTTCACATTTGGTGATTCTTTAAAGAAAGAATCAGAGGTTAACCTTCCTTGAGTTAAACTCATAAAAAGAAGAAGGATTTACATCCTTATCCCATTGTCTATGCTATCACATTTATAGTTTCTATTGTCAAGATCTATATCAGGAGATTCTCAACTGTCTATAGAGTGATCTTTTGTTGAAGTGATCTGAAGCCTAAATAGCATAGCAGTGAAGACCTTATCCACTAATCAAAAGCTTACTTGAAATATAGTAACCTATTCATAGGCAATACCCACCTGAGTCCTATGGATCTCAAAGTAGAAGGAGGATCTTATCCAATCCTCATCAATTAGGCTTTTCTTGCAAACTTGGAGCCCCTTTTAACTGAGAATCAAGCCCATACCTTTGCCAAGTTTGACCCTACAAGAAAAAGCCCTAACAGATCCAATTTGATTTTTCTTTCTAGTCTCAGGAGTAAGACTGATATCATCTTTGGTGGGAATGGGAACTTGTCTCTTTATTACTGGTGGTTCTACAACTATTGTCTCTGTCATCTCTTCTTCTTTTGTAGCTTCCTATTCTTCAAAGGCCAAATTGTCAACAATGTTCTCCAAATTCTTGAATACATTTTCATTAGTATCCAAGGTGATTTTTGCTCCTTCTACATTCATTGTTTCATGTTCAATATTAATGGCTGAAGCAGAGGGAATATCCTCTTGTTCTTTCTCACCTACTTGCTCTGCTGCAGTTGATGATTCTCCAACATTTTTTTTCATAACCTTGATAATAGCTTGCTCTGTCTCAGAATTGATCTCTTCATATCTGCCTCCCATAATTTGAATAGTTCTTCTTTTGGTTCTTAGATGGGTGCTTAAGGCTTTCACAGTCTGATTAAAATGTGTTTCATCTCTTACTTCACAAAGCTTCCTCACAAGCTTTTCTCTGATAGCTATTTCCTCCTCTGATGCTCTCTTCTTCCTATTCATAAGTTTATTATATAAATCATCAGGTATCTATCCCTGAATTGTATCAAACTTCTTGTTAGCCAAAATCATATGCTTTACAACTACATTCTCCAGATTAAGTCTATCTATATAATCATAAAGATCATAGTACTTGTTCATTCTTGTAAAGTCACCATCCTCAATGATCTACTCATTAAGCTTTTCAACTTTTGGTTTCCAAGCTTTCTTCTTAATAGTAGTGACATCATCTTTTATTTCTACAATCTTTCTTGGAAATGGTTGTACTAAAGTTTTATGTCTCTTTCCTGGTCTAGTAGCACTTTACTTTACTCTTTTGCTAGGTGTGGAGGAAGTGGATCTAGTAGACATCTTTGCTTCTTTATCCTTCTCAGTTACTTCCACTTTCACCTTTAGTTGTGGTTCTTCCTATTGTACTGCGATTGATGATAAAGGAGGAATAGACAAAACTTCTTTTTGTTGACTCTCTCCGATTGTTGTTGCTGTTTTCTTTTCTACCAAAACTCACACCCTATCATCCCTGTATCTCTTAGGATTTTCTTTATAGTTCTCTCAACTCTCTTCTTAGACTACTTCTCTTCAATTAAGATCTTTGTAGAGTTGAAGTTCTCCTCAAAGGTTCCAAACCTATAACACTAAGTTTCCAACTTACACTTAAGTAACTTGCTAACATACTCTTCAGTCTCTACCTCAAATATCTCATAGCCAAGAGGGCCTATGAACTCTATTCTAGGCTCTACTACTTCAATATAGGTAAAGTTAGTATCCACCATAAAACATATACCATCTTTATACTTTTCCACAAGAGACTTAGGTATCCTTGATCTACTAGACACAATATTTTGAAATGTCTTAATAACCAGTACTGCACTCTCATTTACACTATCAATAACATGTCTTCTATACACTAGGTTAATCATTTCCATTGTATTTTGTCCATCATTCTAATCATTTCCAATGGTGTAAGGAAATCTCCTCAAAAGATGAAAAAACACATAAGTGATTAAGGATGAGAACCTAAACTGTGTATACCTAGTTTTCTTAATCTTCTCCAAGTTCTCAAACAATTGAATTCTTAGAATTTTACACATATCAACTTGTACCCTATCAACACACATTAGATAGGCTGCATGTATCATTCTAGCTACCATGTCATCCTCTCTTGAATTTTCACAAAACTTAGTAGTTAGGATCTTGCATAAGTATCTCACATCATCTTGATTGATCTTACTAATCACAATTCCTCTACCATTATAGGATGATTTTGTGTTATCAATGACTATTTTCCTCATCTTTTTCTCATTTAAAGGAATAGCTCAAGTTTTAGATAATCTAGTGACTTCATGAATCAAATCTATTGTAATATCTATCACTCTATCTTCTGGCCAAAACTTTCCATTATGAATTCTGCTCAATATAATCTTAGTGCAATCTTCATTATCAAATTCATATTGTAATCCATACTTAAAAATTTCATTATGTTCCAAATATTCAAAACCTTGTTTCAGTGTCATATCCTGATTGTAAATCTTCTGATATTCATTTGTGAAATCACTATCACTGACTATCTCTAGTTTGCATCCAATATAACTTCTGACATTTTCTAAGGGTAAAACTCCATCTAGTACAGATGATAAAGAAAACCTAGGATCATCTTCCAAGCTAGTTCCCTTTTCAATTTAGGTCTATTCTTATCTATGAAATTGTGTATTAAAGAAACATCCATGATTTCTTCAAATTCCTTTACTGATTCAAAGATCTATCAAGTAAAATACCTTAATTTCATGTTTTTACGGCTTGTGTAGATTTGACACAAAATTCTTCTCCAAATCCTTGCAAAATGCTACCAATCACTACTCTTTGATCTCCTTGACACTTGAATTCACTTTGATGATCAAATAATACTGATCATAACCTTTTATTAATTCAATCTCACTTAGATCTAACATTGCATTCAATTCTTTTGCCACTTCTTCCATTAAGTTGTTTCTGCTAACTTGCAAAACTTAAAACTTCTTACGATCTCACAAAACACAATATTTTTCTTTGTGCTCTTAACCATAGCATTAGAACATCATAAACTACCTTGCATTAACTATGCAAGACTTATTTCATCATATATCTACTTCTACACTAGTCTAAGTTCCTATTCTACTGTAATTTACATAAATTAAGTACTTTGAGATGGGTCAGGTAAAGATTCATTCTTACCTTTCAATACTTCACCTTCCTGATTACCTTCAATGTTGAATATGTCTCCTTGATCTGTGCTTTTGATAAAATTCACTTCATCTAAATTACTATAGTATCCTTTCTAACTGTTACTTGCATCTTCATTTCTTCTAACATGATTTCTGGGATTAGGATTAGGATGAAAAACTCTATTTTTCATTCTGCAAAACCTTGTTGTATGTCCAATCTTGTTGCATATCTGACAAACAATTCCATTGTTTCCATATCTTGGTCTAGGTTGATTGATTTGTGATCTGTAATTTCTAGCAATGTGTCCAACTTTGTTGCATCTATAACATATTACTCCATTTCTTCTGTTCATATCTTCAGTAAGTTTCTTATCTACATTGTTAGTATTCCTAAACATTCTACTACCATCATTATTCTCAATAAATTTAGGTTTCCTACATTCAATAGCTCTATGTCCAAAACCATGACAGTTGTAACAATAACCATTAAGAGGTTTAAATTTCTTACCTGTGAAATCTCTCTTCATATGACCAATAGTATTACAAGCAAAACATCTACCTTTGAATTCTCTTTGCGTACCTTTGGGTGATTCCTCTTGCTTTAGTGATTCTTCTTCTTTAGGTGTATCTTCAGATTTGATCTCATCAGACTTCTTTTCATCTATGCTCTCAGATATCTTCAGATCTAGTTCCTTGCTTTCATCATTTGCTTTAAAAGAGTTGAATCCAAGACCAGTCTTATCATAGAATGGTTTTTGATAAGATATTTGTTCATCAATCTTCTCAATAGTTGAATATAACCTTTGAAGTTGTTGTTTGGATAGAGTTAGTTCACCTTTCACAATCTTATTGTATTTCTCAAGTTCATCATACTGCAAATTGACTTTCTCAAGTTTAGATGTTACTTTACAAAGTTTAGATTTTAGTCCTTCATTTTCAGTATTTAGACTTTCATTCTTTGATTTTAGATTTGCTTCATTCTTTCCATTTCCATCTTTCAAACTAAGCTTCAAATTTGCTATCTTCAGTTCATGCTTAAGGATCTCATTTTCTTTTTCTAAATTTTCATCACAATCTTTAATAAAAACTTCAGATTCCTTTTCAAATCTTAGATCTTCCAATTTTTTTTTGCAGTTTCTCAATGAGGTTCTTCGCATCATCATACTTTCTTTTCAAAGTATCTTTTTCAATAGTAAGTAAGTCAATCTATTCAAGAGCTTCTTCAAGATTCTTCTATAGTTGATCCATATCCGTAGAGATTTTACTCAATCTACTAGGCTTTCCTTGAATGATTCTTTTCTGAGTAACTAAGCTCTGGTACCAATTGTTAGAAATAGGGAATACTAAGAGGGGGGGATGAATCAATATTCTAAAAACTTTATCTTTATCCCAATTATAGATATAATAGATTATCTTTATACATGCATAACATAAGAAGCGAAAAAACATGCATAGCAATAAAACTAAAGAACTCATAACACATTATTTGTTCTCGAGGAAACCCTGGCCAAGGGAAAACCCCGATGGGGATGGTACCCACAAAGATCCACTAATCAAAAGTATCCTATTAAGGATGTTGACCCTATTAGGAGTCTATTACAAGCATATAGTGTATCAATCCTGATTAAGGGATTATAGGCCTTGTTAGAAGGCTCAACCCTATTAGGAGTTGGTAGTACAAAATGTGATTACCAGATGAGCCCAATGCCCAAAAAAGTAATATAAAATATACACTGATTACAAAAATAGGTTAAGGTACATAACCTTATACTGCTTGCATCAATATCTCTTCATTGCTCTTTCATTATCGCTATTACATATGCATCATATATTTCGCATCATATCACTTGTCCACACTATTGTATTCTTCCATACAATTACAATTACAATTACATTTACATTTATACACCTAAAATTATCCAAGATTTAACATCTAGGATGTTGTCCCTTTATATTGTTAAGTCATTATTTTGAAAAACAAAATAATCCCTTAACTCTTTACTAGTTCTATCTTCATATTCTATCTTGTCGGCTTGACACTGTCTTTGGTAAAACTATCATAACTTCTTTTGTACATGTCATACTGACTTGCACTCTAAGATGGGTGTTCAATAGTAATCATAGAGTCCATTTTCAAGTGTGCAAGCATTGAACTTACTCCAATCAACATTGCAAACAAAAACTATGTCTAGGTTCACTGGTAAAAATATTGTCTCACACTTAGACAAATTTGCAATGCACTCTATCATACTTGCTCTCTAACCTATACGATATTCATGTGGATCATATGTTTCCATAATGACAACATCTATGTAATCAACTCAGCCAAATTTCCAAAAATCTCCTCCTTTGTCATTGGTGGCAACATATGAGAAAATTGGCTAAGTGTACAACTCAAATTCTCAAAATTGTGGCCATAGTATAAAATATATACTATCCTTATAACTCCTCAAAAAATATTATCTCTAATATAGTAATCCCCCTAGGAGTATCAATCCTTATCATATACTATCAATTTTCTTCTATATATCTCTCCCCCTTTGACAACAATGACAAAATAAAGGTAGGGAGGGTTACAAAAATTGTATCATAGAAAAAGATTATACCGCAATTCAATTATTGCAAAGCCAGTAGGCTTGTAACACAGTTTGAAAAATCTATCTTCATAGCTTCTATCTCCTTCTCCCATGATTTCTTGATGGAATCTACCACATTAAGTAGTGCCCTCAGTCCATAAGATGCAATTTCACATGCTTGGAGGTTTTCAAAGTTAAACCTCTGAAAAGATGTCTTAGCTGAAAGACATTCTTCCAACTGCTCTTTAATAATGCTTAACTTCATAGAAGTATGCTCTCTCAAAAGAGTGAATCTTTTCAATTTTCTATCTCTCTCATCTTCCACAACTCTGATTTCATCATATAGCTTCTGAACTTTCTTCTCAACATCACATACCTTCACATTGGGGCTAGAAAGAAGATTAGTTTCATTTAGAATTTCCGCTTCCTTCAACTTTATCTTCTGATCTTCTTCTATTGTCAAGGTTTTTGATTTTCTACACTATATGTACAAAGATTTACCTATTTCCAAATGCTTCCTCAAATCCTTGATACAAATATCAAGAGTGTTGATATCATTCCTGATATTCTGACTGATGTTCAAAAGCATTCTAGCCTCATAGGCTTCTTGTGCTTTCACTTTTTCAATATGAGACAAGTTTGTGAATTCATTGTCAAAAGTGCTCATTACCTTCTTTGCTTTCTCCATAGGGTCTATTTCTGTAATTTGTGTAGTTATAATGCTTTGTAACTTCTCAGTTAGTTCCTTCAGACATCCTTCAAGACTCTTCACTTTCTTGTTCTTGCCAATGATTTTATTCAAGGATGTGATCAATTCCAACTGATCATCATCATCTACTTCCTTTCCCAAATGCTCAATCATAGATCCAAGTTGATTTTTCTTTCCAATCTCAGAAGTAAGACTGATATCTTCTTTGGTGGGAATGGGAACTTGTCTCTCTATTACTGGTGGTTCTACAACTATTGTCTCTGTCATCTCTTCCTCTTTTGTAGCTTCCTATTCTTCAAAGGCTGAATTGTCAACAATGTTCTCCAAATTCTTGAATACATTTTCATCAGTTTCCAAGGTGATTTTTGTTCCCTCTACATTCATTGTTTCATCTTCAATATTAATGGCTAGAGGAGAGGGAATGCCCTCTTATTCTTTCTCACCTACTTGCTCTGCTACAACTGATGATTCTCCAACATTTTTTGTCATAACCTTGATAATAGCTTGCTTTGTCTCAGAATTGATTTCTTCATATCTCCCTCCCATAATTTGAATAGTTCTTTGTTTGGTTCTTAGATGAGTGCTTAAGGCTTTCATGATCTGATTAAAATGTCTTTCATCTCTTACTTTGCAAAGCTTCCTCACAAGATTTTCTCTGATAGTTGTGTCCTTCTTTGATGCTCTCTTCTTCCTATTCACAAGTTTATTATATAAATCATCAGGTATTTGTCCTTGAATTGTATCAAACTTCTTGTTACCCAAAATCATATTCTTTACAAGTACATTCTCTAGATTTATGTCTATCTGTATAATCATAAAGATCATAGTACTTGTCAACATATCTTGTGCATTTACCGATTTCCAATCTAAAACTTATAGCATTTACCGATCAAATCAAATATGCAATATGTAAATATGAGATCAAAATAAACATCAAAATCAACACATAACACAAGAGATTTAAGATGGAAACCTTATGAAGGGAAAAACCACCTGACACTGGCAACCCAAAATATTCACTCTTCTGAAGTGAGGTCGGTGAAGACCCAACCTTGTTAAAAGTTACAAACACACTATTAGGTGTGACCTTGTTAGAGGATTTAAGACCAACCATTATCGTCCAACTAGTAGTCACTATATGGTTGATAGGATAACAATGTTCATTCTATGAATGATACATAATAAGACTTTCTTAGTCCACTCGGTTAAGAGATTTGACTATGTACAATGGTTAAATATGTAATAGTAGGTGATCTGACTTAATACAACTTCAATTACAAATTACAGATCAATTTTCGGCTCATACAAATCTTTTTGATCAATGTAACATTTCTGATTCAACAATATATCAACTTGTTGTCCATCGGTAATCACTCTTTGTTGCTTAGTAATGCTGAGTAGCAGGGGTCTTCTTAACCAGTATGATCAGAATGCATGAAAACTTGTTCACGCGATGATTCTACAGTTTCCTTCTCTTCCAGCATCACACTCATTGTGAAATTTTCAGTCTCTTATATAGACATGTAAACCATTTTCTTCCACTCCATCAGATTTTTTTTCTTAATCATCTTCCTTGATTTTTCCTCTTAAACATACCTTGGCACTTGTGTCAATAACATGTTTGATTCTCATCCTTTAGATCTTTCCTAAATTTTGTCAGCCTTTGATCTTCGTAACAAACATTATCTGTTACCTCAAAATCATACACTTTCCAGCTCATCAATCTTATTGGCTAAACTAATCATTTAGTTCATTATGTTCTTCTTTGTTAACAAAGAAATGTGTCAGTAAACATAAGCTTGGTTTACACTGTGCTTGGTATACACTACACTCTGTTGGTGTATACTAAAATGCTTCATCAACTGACAACAATGCTTTGTGTCTTTCAACTCTTTTCCTCATCATAGATGAATGGAACATAATTAAGTCAATAACATAAATTCATAGACTCATCAACAAGTTACTCAATGTATTCTATATCCTCATCTTTCATATCTATCTTCCTCATGTAGATATTTTTGTTCTTCATCTCTTTCATTCCTTTTCTTCTAATTTTTCGGTATAGTATCTTACAAGATAAGTGTTGTCAAACTAAAAGACATCAATGACAACATAATACTGATTTAATCATATTACATATATAATCAATCATCTCGGTGATCTTAAATCATAGATTCTTCAATCAAGTTCTAAATAAGTTGTAGTTCATTAATCTCTCCCTTTGGCATTGATGGAAACTCAAGTAATATGAAATATATGATACACATACCAAACATGTATTCTACAACTCTGTGAACAAATTTTGTACAAGCTCTCCCTAGCTTAATATGTTTAATCACTACATTACTCAACGACATTACAAATGCAGCTTTTCCATTCTACAAATATGTTTTTTTGAGTTGTCTAATTCCTTCTTCTATTCTTAGTAACTGATCTTCAATGCTCTCCCCTTCTTCAATTTGTCTCCCCCTCAGATAGTTCTCATCATTGCATATTGTTTCATATCTTTCATATTGTTTATCTCTCCCTTTGAAAACAATACCAAAGAAACAAAATAAACAAACAGCTCTTCAGTAGCCAAATATCTCTTGTTGTCTAGTGCATACTTTGTATCTCCGTATACTGATATGCCAATTTGTTCCAATTTTTTATTTTCACAACCTTAGAGATGATCCAAAGTGTGAACTATGTTGTATCAACATGAATGATCTTCTGATAATATTAGTCTGATGCAACATCTAAATCACCTTAGTGATCGGTAGACAGGGGACGGACCCCAAGTCAAGTCCTCAAGTACTCAAATGTGTCTTTCAGTAGAGCTTTTGTAAATATATCTGCAAGTTGTTCTTTTGATGTAAAAAAATCTAGCTTAAATTACTTCTCCTGTACATGTTCTCTTAAGTAGTGATATTTAATTGATATGTGATTTTTTTTTATAATGCATTACTCGATTCTTTGAAATGTTTATTGCACTAGTGTTATCATAGTATATAATCACCAGCTCAGTGATTATCTCATTCATACCTTCCAGAACTTGTTTAATATATGCAATGTTTGAACAGTTTGTAACAGAAGCAACATACTCTGCTTCGGCTGTAGACTAAGAAATGTAAACTTGATTCTTACTTGTCTAGGTAACAAGTCTTTCACCAAAGAAGAATGCTCCTCTAGTGGTGCTTTTTCTGTCATCCACATTTCTAGCCCAATCAACATCAGTATAGACTCTGAGTTCAAACTTTCCTTCCTTAGGATACCATAATCCATAGTCTTCTATTTTCATTAGGTATTTTAAGATTCTTTTAGTAGCAATCATGTGTGATTTTCTAGGATTAGCAGAAAATCTAGCAACTATTCCCACAACGTGTGCTATATCTGGTCTACTATGAACTACATACATTAGCTTACCAATCATTAATCGGTACAGTGTCTAGTTTACTTTAGTAGTTTCATCTTCCTTAGTCAGTTTACATCCAGTAGCCATCAATGTTCCCACAAGTTTAGCATCTTCCATGCCAAATATTTTCAATACTTCTTTTATGTATTTAGACTATGTGATGAATATCCCATCACTCTGTTGAGTCACTTATAGTCCAAGAAAGAACTTAATCTCTCCGAACATAGAAATCTCAAATTCATTCCTCATATCATCAACAAAGGCTTTACATATTTGATCTTGACCTCTAAATATGATATCATCCAGAAATATCTCAGCAATAAGAATTGTATCATCAGTATCTCCTTTCATATACAGATTGTTGTTCTCACT
This sequence comes from Chamaecyparis obtusa, assembly GCA_027943335.1. Lineage (NCBI taxonomy): Eukaryota > Viridiplantae > Streptophyta > Pinopsida > Cupressales > Cupressaceae > Chamaecyparis > Chamaecyparis obtusa. The sequence goes on along the minus strand of BSBK01007993.1, from coordinate 321,681 downwards.
TGTTCTTACAAATCCTATACTTAACAAATAAGTATGCAGCCTCTCATACTAGGCTCTCAGTGCTTGCTTCAAACCATATAAAGCTTTATGTAATCTACATACCATGTCTTTCTTTTCTGGATCAATGAACCCTTTAGGTTGTTCTATGTAGACTTCTTCTTCAAGTATTCCATTCAGAAATGTTGACTTGACATCCATTTGATAAACCTTGAATTTCTTATGTGTAGCATATGGAAGTAGCATTCTAACTCCTTCCAATATAGCAATAGGTGCAAATGTTTCACCATAATCAATTCCTTCCTCCTGTGCATATCCTTTACATACCAATCTAGCTTTATTTTTGGTTACTTCTCCATTCTCATTTTGCTTGTTCCTGAATATCCACTTAGTACTAATAAAATTATTATCTTTACGTTGGGGTACTAAGGTCTAGGTTTTTTTCTTCTCTATTTTTTCTATTTCTTACTTCATTGCATTAACCCATTCATCATTCTCTAATGCAACTTTTACATTTTTTGGTTCATAATCACAAACTAGACATGTACCTTGTCTTATTTTTCTTCTTCTTTGCATGCCAGCTTGTTTGTCTCCAATGATTTGTGATTCAAGATGGTGTCTTCTAATAGAACTCACCAGTATCCTATCTATCCTTACATGTTCATCCTGTAAAGGTTCATTTTCTTGCTCGGTAGGGCCATCCTGCTCTTCAGTTTCTCTTTGCTGTTGTTCAGTATTGTTTCCCCGCTGATCGGTTATCACTAGTTGTGGCTTTGGTAAATACTCTAGTTGTTCAATGTAAGTGAATCTACTATAGTCTTATGGTTCCTTTGTACTTTCCTCTATGTTCTTTTCATCAAACTCATCAACTCTGACATTAGTGCTTTCAATCATTTTATTAGTAGTTTTATTCAGACACTTATATGCTTTGCTTTTACTGGAATATCCTAGAAATATCCCTTCATCACCTTTTGAGTCAAATTTACCATTTCTCTCATCTTTCAGAATAAAACATTTTCTTCCAAAAATTTTGAAATAACTTACAGTAGGTTTGTATCCAAACCACAACTCATAGGGTGTCTTGTTGGTGTCCTTCTTCAGTTAAACTCAATCAAGTACATAAATAGCTATACTGATATCTTCCCTCTAGTATGTTTGAGAAACATTCTTTTGTAGCATTAATGTCCTAGCATAGTCAACTATTGACCTATTCCTTCTTTGAACAATTCCTTTTTGTTGAGGTTTCCTCAGTGCAAATACCTATCTTTTAATAACATGCTCATTAAAAAAATTAGTAAATTCATCAGAGATAAATTCACCTGCTCTATCAGATCTTAGGAATTTCAATTCCTTACCAGTCTCTTTTTCTACCTTAGCTTTATACCACTTAAACATCTTAAATGCTTTAGATTTTTCTTTTAAGAACATAACAGACATCAATCTAGTATAATCATCAACAAAAAGAATAAAGTACCTATCACCATAATAACTCTGAGTTCTCATATGACCATATAGATCAGTATGAACCAACTCAAGTATCTTCTTTATTGAGTATTCCTTACTTTTGAAACTAGATTTAGTCATTTTCCCTATCTAACATTCATGACACGTAACATGATCAAGTTTTGACAAGTTAGGAAGCCCTCTAACTCTTTTCCTTTTACTAATCTTAATCATGTTATCAAAGTTCACATGGCATAACCTTTTATGCCACAACCAAGCATCTTCATTTTTCATCATCAAGCAAGAAGACTCATCAATATCAAGATAAAATAGATTACCTCTTGATTGTGCTCCAGTTCCAACTAGTCTTCCTCCATCATCAAAGATTTTCACTTTCTTTCTCTCAAAAGAAACTCATTGACTTGAATTATTTAGATATGCCACACTTAACAAGTTATAGTTTAGTCCATCTACCCAAAAAGCATTATCACATTTTATCATATCATTTATCATCAAGGCTCCTTTACCTCTTACCATATAGGGTGTGTCATTACCCATCTTAACTGATCCTCCATTTTATTATTCAAGTTGATCAAACTTCTCCTCATCACTAGTCATGTGATGTGTATAGCCACTATCCATGATCCATGTATTATTTTTGTTAACTTTAGAGATCAGTGTTGTTTCTTCATGTTTTTCTTCTTCTTCCTCCGAGTCATCTTTCATAGCAACAAATACAACTTCTACATCATCATCAGAATCAGATTTAGATTCATTATCCTCAGCTATGAAACATACCTTTTTTCCTTTTTCATTGATGTCTTGGTTATCTTTGTTGTGTTAGTAGCCTCTGTTGAATCTTCTGCCATAGCTTCCTTTAGATTGGTCTTTGTTTCTTTCATCATCTTTCTTATGTGGACATCTAGCAGCAATGTGGCCAACCTCTTTATAGTTAAAGCATGCCAAAGGTAGCTTACCAGTATACCTTCCTTTACCTTTGGGTAGTATTCTGGCCATAAGAGCTTCAAGCTCATCAAGCTCATCATCGATATTGCTGTTACTATCATTTTTATTATTCCTACTAGACTTACTAATCTTTAGAGAAGACATGAAAGGGGATTCCACAGATGGTAAAACACTATTATCAAAGTTATTTAACTCAAAGGTTGTAAGTTTACCAATAAGATTGTCAAGTGTAAGTACATTAGCAGATGTACACCTTGTTTCTTGAATAGCAGATATTCTAATTGCGTAAGTCAGTAATGAGGTTTTGAGTACTTTTCTTACAACTATTTCTTCACTAATGACTCCATCAGATGCTCTAATAGAATGTACTACCTCTTTCAGTCTATTTGTGTATTGCACTATATTCTCACCTTCTTTCATCTTCATATCATTGAATCTGCCCCTTAATATTTCTTCTCTGGCTCTTTTGACATGCACATCTCCACTGTAAACTTGAGAAAGTTTATCCCACATAGCTTTAGCAATAGTCCATCTTTTGATATCTTCAATTTCAGTGTCGATGCAGGCAGCAACAATTTCCATCATAGTAACATTGTGTTCATGCCCGTCTTTCAGTTGATCAAGTGTCAGGGGACCTAGTGTCGATTCTATATAACTATTCTCCATCACTTCTAGCACTGCATTCTCAATTATAGATATGTGAAACTTCATCTGGCTCTACCATACTAAAAAATTCTCTTTGTTTAGCTTTGGCACTTCCCTCTTATACATTTTGAGATCTTTTTACTGAAGTCCTTAAAACTCTGTTCAAAGAAAGCAATGCTCTAATACCAATTGTTAGAATAACTGAGAGGGGGGTGAATTAGTTAATCACTATCCTAATACAAAATGTATAATCCAAAAAAAAATACTTCAATTTCTATTGCTTGGTAACTTAAAATAACTTTATTGTCTATGCATTTACTAATTACCAGTCTAAAACTTATAGCAGTTACCGATGAAATCAAATATGCAATATGTAAATATGACATCAAAACAAACATCAAAATCAACACATAACACAAGAGATTTAACGTGGAAACCCTATGAAGGGAAAAACCACCTTGGATAGACAACCCAAAATATTCACTCTTATGAAGTGAGGTTGGTGAAGACCCAACCCTGTTAAAGGTTACAAACACACTGTTAGGTGTGACCTTGTTAGATGATTTAAGACCAACTGTTATCGTCCAACCAGCAGTCACTCTGGTGTTGACAGGATAACAATGTTCATTATATGAATGGTACATAATAAGATTTTCTTACTCCACTCGGTTAAGGTATTTGACTATGTACAATGGTTAAATATGTAACAGTAGGTGATCTGACTTAATACAACTTCAATTGCAAATTACAAATCAATGTTTAGCTCATACAAATCTTTTTGATCAATGTAACATTTCTGATTCAACAATATATCAACTTAATGTCCATCAGTAATCACTCTTTGTCACTTGGTAATTCTCTGCAATAGGGTTCTTCTTAACCAGTATGATCAGAATGCATGAAAACTTGTTCACGTGATGATTCTACAATTTCCTTCTCTTCCGGCATCACACTCATTGTGAAATCTTCAGTCTCTTATATAGACATGTAAACCATTTTCTTCTGATCCATCAGATTTTTCCACTTAATCATCTTTGTTGATTTTTCCTCTTAAACATACCTTCGCACTTGTGTCAATAACACATTTGATTCTCATCCTTTAGATCTTTCCTAAATTTTTTCACTCGTCGATCTTCGTAACAAACATTATCTATTACCTTGAAATCATACACTTTCCAGCTCATCAATCTTATCGGCTAAACTAATCATTTAGTTCATCTTGTTCTTCTCAGTTAACAAAGAAATGCATCAATAAACACAAGCTTGGTTTACACTATGCTTGGTATACACTGCACTTCATCGGTGTATACTGAAATGCTTCATCAACTGACAACACTGCTTTGCATCTTTCAACTCTTTTCCTCATCATAGATGGATGAAACATAATTAAGTCAATAACATAAAGTTATAGACTCATCAACAAGTTACTCAATGTATTCTATATCCTCATCCATCATATCCATCTTCTTCATGTTGATATTTCTATTCTTCATCTCTTTCACTCCGTTTCTACAGATGTTTCAGTCTAGTATCTTACAAGATAAGTGTTGTCAAACTAGTTGACATCAATGACAACATAATACTGATTTAATCATATTACATATATAATCAATCATCTCGGTGATCTTAAATCATAGATTCTTCAATCAAGTTCTAAATCAGTTGTAGTTCATTAATCTCTCCCTTTGGCATTGATGGAAACTCAAGTAATATGAAATATACCATACACATACCAAACATGTATTCTACAACTTTGTGAACAAATGTTGTACAAGTTCTCCCTAGCTTAATATGTTTAATCACTACATTACTCAACAGCATTACAAATGGAGCTTTTCCATTCTACAAATATGTTCTTTTGAGCTCTCGGATTCCTTCTTCTGTTCTTAGTAACTGATCTTGAATGCTCTCCCCTTCTTCAATTTGTCTGTCCCTCAGATAGTTCTCATCGGTGCATATTGTTTCATATCTTTCATATTGTTTATCTCTCCCTTTGACAACAATGCCAAAGAAACAAAATAAACAAATAGCTCTTCAGTAGCCAAATATCTCTTTGTTTTCTGGTGCATACTCTGTATCTCTATATACTGATATGCCAATTTGTTCCAATTTTTTCTTTTCACAACCTTAGAGATGATCCAAAGTGTGAACTATGTTATATCAACATGAATGATCTTCTGATAATATTAGGCTGATGCAACATCTAAATCACCTTAGTGATCGGTAGACAGGGGATGGACCCCAAGACTAGTCCTCAAGTACTCAAATGTGTCTTTCGATAGAGCTTTTGTAAATATATTTGCAAGTTGTTCTTTTGATGTAACAAACTCTAGCTTAAATTGCTTCTCCTATACATGTTCTCTTAAGTAGTGATATTTAATTGATATTTTCTTTTTTTTTATAATGCATTACTGGATTCTTTGAAATGTTTATTACACTGGTGTTATCACAGTATATAATCACCAGCTTAGTGATTATCTCATTCATACCTTCCAGAACTTGTTTAATATATGCAATGTTTGAACAGTTTGTAATAGAAGCAACATACTCTACTTTGGCTGACTGAGAAATGCAAACCTGCTTCTTACTTGTCTAGGTAACAAGTCTTTCACCAAAGAAGAATGCTCCTCTAGTGGTGCTTTTTCTGTCATCCACATTTCTAGCCCAATCAACACCAGTATAGACTCTGAGTTCAAACTTTCCTTCCTTAGGATACCATAATCCATAGTCTTGTATGCATTAAGCATTATTGTCATTAGTGACAACACTTATTCTGAATAGTGTATACTGAGCAGAATAGTACATACTGAGTAGAATAGAGCTTACTGAGTAGAGCAGAGCTTACCGAGTAGAACAAAGCTTACCGAGTAGAGCAAAGCTTACCGAGCAGAATAGAGCTTACCGAGTAGAGTAGAGCTTATCAAGAAGAACAAAGCTTACTGAGCATAATAGTGCATACCGAGCTCGCAAAGTTTCACAGTGTTTACCGAGTGCTGAACGGTTAAACAAGAAATTTAGTTTCTACCGAGTAACACTTTATCTACCTTGTCTCCAGTATTTACCGAGTTCAAAACTACGACTGAGTGGTTAGTATGGACTGAGATTCCACTTCTACCGAGTGCATGATGATGCCGAGTAATGCAGTGGACACCTAGTATCAGAAAGTCACCGAGTTAGTTTGTAGTAACCATGTAACTATATTTGGGCCGACTCAGTAATATTTTTGTTTACTTGTTTAAGAGTTGACTTTGTAATTGTTTTGGAATTGACTTAGATTGATATATAAACAATGTTTTATGTCATATCCAAAAAGAAAGACATAGAGAAGTAAAAAAAAAAAAGAGAGAAAGGCAGAGATAAGAGAATTACAAAGGGCTACAGTAGTATAAGAAGTAGCAAAGATCTATCCATCACAGAAGGTGATCAGTACATCAAAGAATCTCAATCAGCAAGTACAGTTGCAAGTAAGAGATGTAACGCCCTGCCAGGGAACCCAAGAGATTAACACTAAAACTTATGCTAAGTTATGCAACCAATTTTTTTTTTTGTTTACTAATGTTAACAAGCACATTGAATAAAGCATCACATAATGTTTTGTTCTAGTTCAAACATGATAATAACCTCCAAAGCATAATCGTCAAATAAAACACCACAATATAAATATAACATATGATATATGTCTAATCTAATCAACTAAGATAAAACAGTATCAAACTAAACATAGTCTCAACAGTAATAAGATGCGAGGGGTATTACAAGAGATCTACTATTTCATCCTAATAGGTGAATCAACTTAAAATCCTTTAACCGGGTAGACTTAACAGTCTTTGTAAAAATCTCTTAATCGAGTGCATACTTCATTGTATATTTGTAAAACCTCTAACAAGGTGGACCTAGCAGTCCTTATTGCTCCTAACAGGGCAGATCATCAGAAGTGATCATTGTAAGCCTTAACTGAAAAACTTTATACTACAATATTGAAGTTTTGTGGGTATCATCCCCACCCTAGTTTTACTTTCTACTTGGAAGGTTTCTGGGCCACCAAATCTCTGTGTTCTAAGTGTTATGAATGTTTTATTCTTTTTGTTACTCATGCATGTAGTCAAATTATCAATCTAATATCATTAAGATCTGAATCTGTTAAAAGTTTTGAAGTTACTGATTCACCCCTCCCCTCTCAGTAACCTAGATAGTCTTGAATATTTCCAACAATTGGTATCAAAGCTCAGTAGATCTCATAATAAAGTTTGATAGCTTGAGAAAAGATTTAGGACAATGGAGATATTCAGACTGAACAAAGTAATTGAGAATGAAAAGCTAGATCTGGAAATGGCCATAACTCAACTCAAAGAAGCAAGAGAGCATCTTTCCCTTTCCCTAAAAAGAAGGAAGGAACTTGCAAATTAGATCAATGACCACCAGTATGTTGAAGAAAAGATTGAAGACTTTTTCCCTTCAAGCAGCTCAGATGAAGCAAACAATGCAATCAAAGAACTTCTAGAAAAGAGTGGATCTCTGCAAGAAGAAGTGAGAAAATTGAAAAGAGAATAGGAAATTCAGTCAACAAGATTATGTGAAGTCTTGGAACAAAGAAACAAGATGAAAGATGAAATAGATAGAAAGAACAATGAAATCTAGAATAAAACTCTTCAGCTAGAAAATCTTATTGATCAAATCTCCAATGCAAATGAAGAAATCTTGACTCTAAGATCAGAAAATGAAAATATGAGAGAAGAGCTAAGATCTGAAAAGCAAATCAATTTAAGAGTGATGAGTGAGCTAGATGCTAAAAGGAAAATCAATGAGAGAATGTTGAAATCTCAAGAAGATATTAATCAGGTGTATGAACGAAACCTTCATAGGAAAAAAGGAAAAGCAGGACTTGGATACAAAGAGGAAGGTGAATCCTCTAAACAAGGTACTCAAAAGAATCAGAAACCTACCTATAATCACTGTGGCAAAATTGGTCATACTTCAAACAAATGTTGGAGCAATGGAAAAGAAAAATTCAATGGAAAATGCTACAATTGCAATCAGCTTGGTCATAAAGCAAATGAATGCAAGGAGAAACCAAGATTAAAGGCATATGTCACAATTGTAGCAAACAAGGTCATAAGGCATCAAAATGCAGAACTAAAACACCCAATCCAGTGGAACAAATTATTAAAGCAATGTTTGGTTGGGATTAAAAAACTTGGTGTAGATGTCATTACTATGGAGAATATGGACACATTGGCATGAATTGTGTAAGGCACCACTTGAGAAAAAGGGATTCTACCATAAGATGTTATAATTGCACTAAGCTTGGTCACATAGCTAAAAATTGAATGAATTTAGGCAAAATTGAAGATGAAAAGAAAGCAAAAGAAAATAACATTAGGAAGTAGATGAGACAGAAGTGGATTCCTAAACCTACTGAGCAAATCAATCCTGAAGTCACTAATGAAGGGAGTGGCTCTATGAGCTCTAACTAGTCTCCAATAAAGCACTAGAACTGTATCTTCATAGACATATTCCAAAATAGTTCCTGAACTAAAAGGAAGATAGATCCAAATCAGTATGCAAGATACATCAGGATCACAAGAAGGTCGGTATCAGTTACCACCAAGCAAGGTCGAGAGTAACCTAGCTTCATTTGGTTATCGAGTAAGGTCAGAGAAGTATGAATTCATATGATCGCTGAGTTGCGGAGTCTTCACCAAGCAATTAATTCATAGTGGATGATAGTCTGTACCCTAATTCATACTAAGCATTAATGACAAATTTTTAACAAAAGGAGTGAAATCAAGTTCACTATTCACTGCGAACAAAAGTCTCCTAGTGCAATCAAGTGTTTTGAAGCATATTTTAGCAAGATATTCTCTTTCCTCAAAGAATTTACTATGTTCACCGACCTACCATGGCATCATCCAGCACTAAAGTGAAGAAAGGTTTGGAAATGTTGGTTCATGGAGAATGGAAAGCACCAAATTTCAAACTTGTGCCCTTAGTTGCTGGAACCCTAGACCCGAGTGGAACTCAATCTTGGATCCCTCCTAAGGTACTCCTTATTAATGATATTCACACTCATTTTAAGTGTATAATTCAAGAGCTTGGAACCCTAGAGATAGATACTATTTGTGAGGAACTATGTGTCGATGGTGTTCTCAAACCAGAGCATCAACATTTGGAAGATAAGGGTTTAGTTCACATCACACACTTGCCTCACAGCTTTCAGATAAAATGGGTCAAATATATCCTCAGCCAAGTACATGAAGGTAAAATATGGCTTGAGCAACTAGTAGAGATTACAAAGAAGATGATTCACTGAATCATTGGTCTTCCCATGCTCGACAAGGAAAAATCTACAAAAACCCTAGGTCAGACAGAACTAGAAGAGAAAACCCTAGCTGAATGGGACAGTAGAGGTATGAAGATAAGCAGAATTACTGATGTGAAATTGAATTTTGGTATACATATCATAGCTCACAAGATATACAGTTCAAGTCGGTAGAACAGTGTTCCGTGTGAAGCAGTTGACCTAGCATATAAAATTGTAAAGAACAATCTGTCATTTGACCTAGCAGATCTTTTGTTGAAATAGTTCAACAAGAATGTGGAGAGCATCCAAACCTCAAAGAACAATCCATGTAAGTTTGGCTCTAAGTTTGGCTCACTGTTGGTTTGTTTATTTTTCTATGCTTAAAAGTTTTTCCCATCAAAAGGCATGGTAGTATGGAGAAAAGATGTGCTAGTTCTTTATCAGATGAATGAATACATTTCAAAAATGGGTGACAATTTTGAAAGCATAATGGATAACTATTTTGAATCATTTAAAGAGAAAATGAACAATAGATTTCGGATTCCACAGAAATTGGTGAAAGATTACAAAGATGGTATTTGTTTCATGGTGGACTATGATAATCTATATATATAGGCAGCAAAACCAAGGATTGTACATGTGAAACCTCTTCCCTATGAGTTAAATATTGATGAAACCAAGAATATTATTGAAGCCCTAATTAATCAACCTGTTAATCCAAAGGCACCATATTTTGGGACATATGAAGAAGCTAAGGAGAGAATTGAGCTTAGTATAAAGCTTCCATAGGCGGTTAACAAAGGAAGAAAGATGATGGCCAAAATACAAGCTAGCACACCTCTAATGTCAACTGAGGAAAAAGGAGAGGACTTTGAAGAAGTAGAGAAAAAGGATGAGGAGGAAGAAGAACAAGTACCATAAAAGAAGAAAGGAAAAGTAATTATCACCAAGACACCCAAGCAACCCTCTACAGTATTTACAAGAAGGAGTGCAAGAGGCAAGGCAGGCAAAGACAGTGAAGAAATAGTATTCAAAAGGCCTCCTCCTTCATTAAAAGAAAAGATCAAGGATATGAGAGAAGGATCTGGAATTGTAAACTTCAAATCTCTCAAATATGAAATCAGATCTGAGGAAGAGCAGTAGGAAATTGAAGATGCTATTGTCGAGAAAATAGGAAAATGGAAATACTCACCTAAAGAGATAGCTTCTCAAATCCTAGGAATTCTGCTAACAAAATTAAGTTGAGATGGTCCAATGCAAGACAAAATGTCAAGAATATATATGCTCAAACCTTGAGGCAATTAATGCCAATTTTGATAAATGCTGAAATTAATAAGGCATTGATAGATAATGAGAATAAGTTGACACTCAAATTCAACAGTTGTTTGATTTTGATCAAAGATATTGAGTCAGTTGTGAAGAGTGCCACTACCACATGAAAAAACATCTATAATCTTCACAAACCAAGTGCCGAAACTGTGATAATCAAGGATATTGATGATGATAGTGATGAACATGAAGAAGATACCGAGGTAGAGAAGTAAAGTGATGAGGAAGATAATATTGTTTGGATAGCTATAGAAGTCATTGCCTCACTTCCTCACTCTCCAGCAGAAGTTGCTACACCTAGCATGGAGATAACTCCAAGTATGATTGTGACAACTTCCACAGATACATCAAATGTCAAATCATCACTAGCACAACTCAATGTATCATTGATAGAAATGACTACCACCTCTTTTACCGAGTTGCAGTCTCCTGTATCTACTTCAGCACCTACTTCCATATCAAGTTTTCCAGCAGTAAGTACCTCAGTTTTGGATACTTCAGTAAGTATTTCAGTTTTTGATTCTACAATTGTGAATACTTTAGTTTTGAGCCCTTCAAGTATTCCAGTCGGTAGTTTATCATTTTTCATAGCTAGTCCTACAATGTCTACAATAACTTCTACAAAGGGATTAAGTGCAATAATAGTTGGTCCTAAGGCTCAATCAAGTACAAGATTTTTGAGTAGGAATGTAGAAGAGGATACAGACTTAGATGAGGAGATAGAGATTCCAAAATTAGACTTTGCAAATCTTTCAGCAGATCAAATGCAAAACATTGGTGAACTCCTCCAAAAGAAAGCAAAGCAGAAGAAACTAAAAGAAGAAAGGGACAAGGAATATAAAATTATTGAAGATGCAAAGGATATTTTGTTAGAAGCATTAGGTATTAAAGTTGATTCCTCTCAACATATTTTGTTACAGTTAGCTAAGGCAGTAAACAAGTTCCATGAGGATTCCTCTGCATCAGAAAAGGTTCTTGAGAAAGCTGAGAAGAAGTTTGATAATAAAGTGCTTGAGCATGTTGCTCAGCATATAGCTATTAATCAAGCAGAATTATCTTTAGTTTTGACAGATATTGAGTCCTCCTATTCCAATGTTACCTCACTTGTTGCTAAGCTATGTAATGTTGCCGAGTTCATTAAGGAAGTCAAGGATAAATTGAATAAGATTGATGAGGATCTGAAGGACAGTGTACAGAAGTTGCAACTTGAACCTAGTTCAAGCTCTGCACATCATATGAAAATCACATTCCTATCAAATAGGTAGTCAGAATTATTAAAAGAAGATACAAAGATCCAATCAACACTGCTAGATATTTAGAACATGATCCTTCCCATCATGGACATAATGCAAAAGCACATTGTTCACTCAAAAGTATTACTCCATGACAATCAATTTTTCATTGTAGATCACATGATTGAACTCTCTGCAGAAGTCCAAATTTCACTACAAACATGCAAGATTCTGCAAGAGAATTGGGATAGAACTTTGGCACTAATCATAAAGGTACATTCTGATTTTCTTTCACATTTTGGATTCTCCCTGTAAAATACTTGTATATACACCTTTGGCATTATTGTCAAAAAGGGGGAGAAAATGTATAGGAGAAAGTGTATAAGATTAAGGTGTGTAATACGAAAGGGGGAGAAAGTACTCTATATAAGGGAGTAATGAAATGTATAAATAGTAGTTTGACAATGATAAATTTTGAAAAATCAAAAAAGATTCAGCATGATTCTTGTATATAAGTTTTGGCAATAAGTGCTTTTGTCACTAATGCCAAAGGGGGAGATTGTTGGAATTAAGCATGATTGTCATTAGTGACAATACTTATTTTGAACAGTGCATACCAAGTAGAATAGTACATACCAAGTAGAACAGAGCTTACCGAGTAGAGCAGAGCTTATCAAGCAGAGCTTACCGAGTAGAACAGAGCTTACTGAGTAGAGCAGAGCTTACTGAGTAGACCTTACCGAGCAAAATAGAGCTTACTGAGTAGAGCAGAGCTTACCAAGTAGAACAGAGCTTACCAAGTAGAATAGTGCATACCGAGCTCACAAAGTTTCACAGTGTTTACTGAGTGCTGCATGGTTAAACAAGAAATTTAGTTTCTACAGAGTAACACTTTATCTACCGAGTCTCCAGTATTTATCGAGTTTGAAACTATGACCGAGTGGTTAGTATGGACCGACCTTCCACTTCTATCGAGTGCATGAGGATGCCGAGTAACGTAGTGGATGTCGAGTATCAGAAAGTCACCGAGTTAGTTTGCATTAACCATGTAACTATATTTGGCCTATCTCAGTAATATTTGTGTTTACTTGTTTAAGAGCTGACTTTGTAATTATTTTGGAATTGACTTAGATTGATATATAAACAATGTTTTATGTCATATCCAAAAAGAAAGATATAGAGAAGTAAAAAAAAAAAATAGAGAGAAAGGCAGAGATAAGTGAATTACAAAGGGCTACAACAGTATAAGAAGTAGCAAAGATCTATCCATCACAGAAGGTGATCAGTACATTAGAGAATCTCAATCAGCAAGTACAGTTGCAAGTAAGAGATCTATTGTTTCATCCTAACAGGTGAATCAACTTGAAATCCTTTAACCGGGTAGACTTAACAGTCTTTGTAAAAATATCTTAACCAAGTGCATACTTCATTGTATGTTTGTAAAACCTCTAACAAGGTGGACCTAGTAGTCCTTATTACTCCTAACAGGGTAGATCATCAGAAGTGATCATTGTAAGCCTTAACCAGAAAACTTTATACCGCAGTATTGAAGTTTTGTGGGTATCATCCCCACCCTAGTTTTACTTTCTACTTGGAAGGTTTCTAGGTCACCAAATCTCTATGTTCTAAGTGTTATGAATGTTTTATTCTTTTTGTTACTCATGCATGTAGTCAGATTATCAATCTAATATTATTAAGATCTAAATCTGTTAAAAGTTTTGAAGTTACTGATTCACCCCTCCCCTCTTAGTAACCTAGATAGTCTTGAATATTTCCCACAAGTCTTCTATTTTCATTAGGTATCTTAAGATTCTTTTAGTAGCAATCATGTGTGATTTTCTAGGATTAGAAAAAAATCTAGCAACTATTCTCATGTGTGCTATATCTGGTCTACTATGAACTACATACATTAGCTTACCAATCATTAATCAGTATAGTGTCTAGTTTACTTCTGTAGTTTCATCTTCCTTATTCAGTTTACATCCAATAGCCATTAATGTTCCCACAAGTTTAGCATCTTCCATGCCAAATATTTTAAATACTTCTTTTATGTATTTAGACTGTGTGATGAATATCCCATCACTCCGCTGAGTCACTTATAGTCCAAGAAAGAACTTAATCTCTCCGAACATTGAAATCTCAAATTCATTCCTCATATCATCAACAAAGGCTTTACATATCTGATATTGACCTCCAAATATGATATCATCTAGAAATATCTTAGCAATAAGAATTGTATCATCAGTATCTCCTTTCATATACAGATAGTTGTTCTCATTTGTTCTTACAGATCCTATACTTAACAAATAAGTATGCAACCTCTCATACTAGGCTCTTAGTGCTTGCTTCAAACCATATAAAGCTTTATGTAATCTACATACCATGTCTTTCTTTTCTGGATCAATGAACCCTTTAGGTTGTTCTATGTAGACTTCTTCTTCAAGTATTCCATTCAGAAACACTGACTTGACATCCATTTGATAAACCTTGAATTTCTTATGTGTAGCATATGGAAGTATCATTCTAACTCCTTCCAATCTAGCAATAGGTGCAAATGTTTCACCATAATCAATTCCTTCCTCCTGTGCATATCCTTCACATACCAATCTAGCTTTATTTTTGGTTACTTCTCCATTCTCATTCTGCTTGTTCTTGAATATCCACTTAGTACTAATAAAATTATTATCTTTAGTTTGGGGTACTAAGGTCCAAGTTTTGTTCTTCTCTATTTTTTCTATGTCTTCCTTCATTGCATTAACCCATTCATCATTCTCTAATGCAACTTTTACATTTTTCGGTTCATAATCACAAACTAGACATGTACCTTGTCTTATTTTTCTTCTTGTTTGCATGCCCACTTGTTTGTCTCGAATGATTCGTGATTCAAGATGGTGTCTTCCAATAGAACTCACTAGTATCCTATCTATCCTTTCATGTTCATCCTGTGCAGGTTCATTTTCTTACTTGGTAGGGCCATCCTGCTCTTCCGTTTCTCTTTGCTGTTGTTCGATATTATTTCCCCGCTGACTGGTTATCACTGGTTGTGGCTTCGGTAAATACTCTGGTTGTTCAATGTAAGTGAATCTACTAGTCTTCTAGTTCCTTTGTACTTTCCTCTATGTTCTTTTCATCAAACTCATCAACTCTGACATTAGTGCTTTCAATAATTTTATTAGTAGTTTTATTTAGACACTTATATGCTTTTCTTTTACTGGAATATCCTAGAAATATCCCTTCATCACCTTTTGAGTCAAATTTACCATTTCTCTCATCTTTCAGAATAAAACATTTGCTTCCAAAAATTTTGAAATAACTTATAGTAGGTTTGTATCGAAACCACAACTCATAGGGTGTCTTCTTGGTGTCCTTCTTCAGTTAAACTCGATCAAGTACATAAATAGCTATACTGATATCTTCCCTCTAGTATGTTTGAGAAACATTCTTTTGTAGCATCAATGTCCTAGCATAGTCAACTATTGACCTATTCCTTCTTTGAACAATTCTTTTTTGTTGAGGTTTCCTCAGTGCAAATACCTATCTTTTAATACCATGCTCATTACAAAAATTAGTAAATTCATCAAAGATAAATTCACCTGCTCTATCAGATCTTAGGAATTTCAATTCCTTACTAGTCTCTTTTTCTACCTTAGCTTTCTACCACTTAAACATCTTAAATGCTTTAGATTTTTCTTTTAAGAACATAATAGACATCAATCTAGTATAATCATCAACAAAAAGAATAAAGTACCTATCACCATAATAACTTTGAGTTCTCATATGACCACATAGATCAGTATGAACCAACTCAAGTATCTTCTTTATTGAGTAATCCTTACTTTTGAAACTAGATTTAGTCATTTTCCCTATCTAACATTCATGAGACGTAACATGATCAGGTTTTGACAAGTTAGGAAGCCCTCTAACTCTTTTCCTTTTACTAATCTTAATCATGTTATCAAAGTTCACATGGCATAACCTTTTATGCCACAACCAAGCATCTTCATTTTTCATCATCAAGCAAGAAGCCTCATCAATATGAAGATAAAATAGATTACCTCTTGATTGTGCTCTAGTTCCAACTAGTCTTCCTTTATCATCAAAGATTTTCACTTTCTTGCTCTCAAAAGCAACTTGTTGACTTGAATTATTTAGATATGCCACACTTAACAAGTTATAGTTTAGTCCATCTACCCAAAAAGCATTATCACATTTTATCATATCATTTATCATTAAGGTTCCTTTACCTCTTACCATATAGGGTGTGTCATTACCCATCTTAACTGATCCTCCATTTTATTATTCAAGTTGATCAAACTTCTCCTCATCACCAGTCATGTGATGTGTATAGCCACTATCCATGATCCATGTATTATTTTTGTTAACTTTAGAGATCAGTGTTGTTTCTTCATGTTTTTCTTCTTCTTCCTTTGAGTCATCTTTCATAGCAATAGATACAACTTCTACATCATCATCAGAATCAGATTCAGATTCATTATCCTCAGCTATGAAACATACCTTTTTTCCTTTGTCATTGATGTCTTGGTTATCTTTGTTGTGTTAGCAGCCTCTGTTGAATCTTCTGCCATAGCTTCCTTTAGATTGGTCTTTGTTTCTTTCATCATCTTTCTTATGTGGACATCTAGCAGCAATGTGGCCAACCTCTTTATAGTTAAAGCATGCCAAAGGTAGCTTACCAGTATACCTTCCTTTACCTTTGGGTAGTCTTCTGGCCATAAGAGCTTCAAGTTCATCAAGCTCATCATCGATATTGCTGTTACTATCATTTTTATTATTCCTACTAGACTTACTAATCTTTAGAGAAGACATGAAAGGGGATTCCACAGATGGTAAAACACTATTATCAAAGTTATTTAACTCAAAGGTTGTAAGTTTACCAATCAGATTGTCAAGTGTAAGTACATTAGCAGATGTAGACCTTGTTTCTTGAATAGCAGATATTCTGATTGTGTAAGTCAGTAGTAAGGTTCTGAGTACTTTTCTTACAACTATTTCTTCACTAATGATTCCATCAGATGCTCTAATAGAATGTACTACCTCTTTTAGTCTATTTGTGTATTGCACTATATTCTCACCTTCTTTCATCTTCATATCATCGAATCTGCCCCTTAATATTTCTTCTTTGGATCTTTTGACATGCACATCTCCATTATAAACTTGAGAAAGTTTATCCCACATAGCTTTAGCAATAGTGCAGCTTTTGATATCTTCAATTTTGGTGTTGGTGCAGGCAGCAACAATTTCCATCATGGTAACATTGTGTTCATGCCTATCTTTCAGTTGATCAAGTGTCAGGGGACCTAGTGTCGGTTCTATATAACTATTCTCCATCACTTCTAGCACTGCATTCTAAATTGTAGATATGTGAAACTTCATCCATCTTTGCCATACTAAAAAATTCTCTTTGTTTAGCTTTGGCACTTCCTTATACATTTTGAGATCTTTTTACTGAAGTCCTTAAGACTCTGTTCAAAGAAACCAATGCTCTAATACCAATTGTTAGAATAACTGAGAGGGGGGTGAATTAGTTAATCACTATCCTAATACAAAATGTATAATCCAAAAACAAATACTTCAATTTCTATTGCTCGGTAACTTAAAATAATTTTACTGTCTGTGCATTTATTGATTACCAATCTAAAACTTATAGCAGTTACCGATGAAATCAAATATGCAATATGTAAATATGACATCAAAACAAACATCAAAATCAACACATAACATAAGATATTTAACGTGGAAACCCTGTGAAGGGAAAAACCACCTTGGACTGACAACCCAAAATATTCACTCTTATGAAGTGAGGTTGGTGAAGACCCAACCCTGTTAAAGGTTACAAACACACTGTTAGGTGTGACCTTGTTAGATGATTTAAGACCAATTGTTATCATCCAACCCGCAGTCACTCTGTGGTTGACAGGATAACAATGTTCATTATATGAATGGTACATAATAAGACTTTCTTAGTCCACTCGGTTAAGGTATTTGACTGTGTACAATGGTTAAATATGTAACAGTAGGTGATCTGACTTAATACAACTTCAATTGCAAATTACAAATCAATGTTTAGCTCATACAAATCTTTTTGATCAATGTAACATTTCTGATTCAACAATATATCAACTTAATGTCCATCAGTAATCACTCTCTGTCACTTGGTAATTCTCTGTAGTAGGGTTCTTCTTAACCAGTATGATCAAAATGCATGAAAACTTGTTCACATTATGATTCTGCAATTTCCTTCTCTTCCGGCATCACACTCATTGTGAATCTTCAGTCTCTTATATAGACATGTAAACCATTTTCTTCTGATTCATTTGATTTTTCCACTTAATCATCTTTGTTGATTTTGCTTCTTAAACATACCTCGACAATTGTGTCAATAACACATTTGATTCTCATCCTTTAGATCTTTCTTGAATTTTGTCAGTCATCGATCTTCGTAAGAAACATTATCTATTAGCTTGAAATCATACACTTTCCAGCTCATCAATCTTATCGGCTAAACTAATCATTTAGTTCATTCTATTCTTCTCAGTTAAAAAGGAAATGCATCAGTAAACACAAGCTTGGTTTACACTATGCTTGGTATACACAGCACTTCGTCGGTGTATACTGAAATGCTTCATCAACTGATAACCTTGATTTGCATCTTTCACCTCTTTTCCTCATCATAGATGAATGCAACATAATTAAGTCAATAACATAAACTTATAGACTCATCAACAAGTTACTCAATGTATTCTATATCCTCATCCATCATATCCATCTTCTTCATGTTGATATTTCTGTTCTTCATCTCTTTCACTCCTTTTCTACAGATGTTTCGGTATAGACAAGGTAAGTTTTGTGAAACTAGTTGACATGAATGAGAACATAATACTGATTTAATCATATTACATATCTAATCAATCAGCTCAGTGATCTTAAATCATAGATTCTTCAATTAGGTTCTAAATCAGTTGTAGTTCATCAGTAGTGACTATGCTCATGACCATAGGATTTTGGCCAAGTTGTTTGCTAGAATTTTTCATGAAAAGTACATTCAATGGTATTGTTCCTTGCCTCCTTATTGTATTGATTATTTTTCAAAACTTTCTAATTCCTTTATCCAATAGTGCCAAAATAACATTGGTTTGAAAGTGTCCTTAATGGATTTGATGCATTGTACAAAAAATACTAAAGAAAAATTGACTGAATTTATTGGTAGATTTAAGCATTTATATGCTCAAATTTCTTATCCCATTCTTGATATTGATCTTTAATGTATGTTTATTTCAAATTTACAAAAGGATATTAGAGATAAGATTCTTCTTAATGAATTTACCTCTTTTCAATAACTTTGTGCAACACTTCATGATTATCAATTACGAGTCAATTTGAGAGCAACATTCCAATGGCTCCTATTCCAATTGATAAGAGTGATGGTGCTCCTAATCCCAAAAAGTTTTAAAAAAATAAGAACTATGTCAAGATAAATAAGAAAGAAAATGTAGTTTCTAATCAAGTTTCTAATGCATCCAATAATGCCACTTCTGCATCCACTTCTTTTTGTCTAAATCGTATGTTTACTCCTCTTTCTAAATCTTTACATTCTATTATGAATAAATTATTGACTGCTAATATGATTACTTTACCTCCTATTTGACCTCTTTAACCTACTATGATGGCATCCAAATCCTTTTATTCCAAATCCTTTTGTGAATACCATCATCAAAATGGCCATAATACTGAGAAGTGTTATTCATTAAAACATAAGGTTCAAGACTTAATTAATTCTAATACTTTATCTGTTGATAATTTTGATGGTAGTGGGAATAAATTTGTCTCTCCTCCTAATCAAAATCTCCAAATCTATATGAATCCTTTGCCTACACATGATACTAATACCATTGTTCAACCGTATTCTGTGGATATTGTTTAGGATTCAAAGATGGATGATCTTAGTAATATTGTTAACCATGTGGAGCATGTTGTTTTTTCTCAATCTGTATCTCCACCCTAGCCTCAATCTCAACCTCAACTTCAAATTCCTCCTCAACCTAAGCCTAAACCAAAACCTCAACCTACACCTCAAAAACAACCTAAGAATAAAAGACCAAGGGAACTCTTGATTACCTTTGATGATTCTGAGACTATTAAAGCTCTCGATGATCCCCTCTACATTTATGCTTGGATTTCAAGGATACCTACACATGATTTTCTTGTTGATCATACATCCTTAGTCAACATTATTACTGAATAAAATATTTTAATGAATAACTTACAATGTGACTCTTATGATACATCTAATGTGTGGATTGGTGCAGGAGCACCCTTTTAAGGGCTCCCACCATCCAATTTTGTTTGTGAGAAGCACTTCTCCAATGAAGTTTGTAAGTACAATAAGATTTTTGACTCATTTGTGTGTGGAGACCTAAGTAGAGGTCTTGGTTTTGGTATGTAACTCCTTACTTGGCTGTACAGTGACTTAGGGTAGGTTAGTATCCTAAGGTCACTTCTTTTCTAGAGTTGTCTAAGTTCTAACATAGAGGTTAGGAGAGTTTTTTTCAATATCTAAGCATTTAAAAGACCTTAT
The DNA here is from genome assembly GCA_027943335.1 of Chamaecyparis obtusa. Lineage (NCBI taxonomy): Eukaryota > Viridiplantae > Streptophyta > Pinopsida > Cupressales > Cupressaceae > Chamaecyparis > Chamaecyparis obtusa. Next base: position 301,172 of record BSBK01007993.1, on the reverse strand, counting down.
AAATGTCTTAGGAGTGGAGTGAGCAAAAATTTTCTCGAGCAAGAAAAATTTCTCTAAAAGTTGCTAGCAACTGTTCAAAAATTGCTTAGCAACTTTTCTTATTTGAAGGCTAAACTCACCAAGGTGGTTCCTAACCCTAACTAGGATCTAATCCCAAGGAGAAGTCTATATTAGACATGAAAAACCCTAATGCAAGGGTTGGCAAGCAAGGTGTACGACAGAAGTTTGGAATAATCAAACTATGTAAGAAAGAATAGTGTGTAATAGTCATTTTCATGGCTTGAAGTGAAGAATCAGTGTGTTGTTAGCATTATCTTGTGATTGTGTGATAGCATTGTGTTTTGTTTTACTTCATTTATCTACATCTAGATTAGGTTTGAGTGTTTAGTTTGTATATTCTTAGTTTGATAAGTCTGATAGTCCACTATTCAGTTTGAAGCGACTGATGAAGTAGGGCCTGTAGCTCCTATCCCTACTGTGGAAACACCATGGAACTTTGGGATAAGGTAGTATAGACCCCACCCTATAAAACTATGCAAGTATGGCCCAAGCTAATAGGTGAAAACAATAGTTTGAGGAAGCCCTAGGTGAGTTTAGCAAAGCCCGACTAGGAGCAAGTAGTAGTGTAGAAGCTCTTGTTGATAGAGGAATGAGTTTCAGAGGAATCCCTTTGGAGGGAGTCAAGAAGGTTTTTTGAAGGCTTGGTGTTGTGAAGGAGGAGGTTTGAATAGCCTTGGAGAGGTGCTATTGAAGACTAGGATAGTGAAGAGACCAAGAAGCCCTTAAAACTCTCATTTTTGGCACAAGTGTTGTGCGGCTTGTTGGAAGCCTAAGACCCCAAAAATCCTTGAGAATGGGTCATTTGTATGAGATTTTCTATAGAATAGGTGTTTTGAATCTTTGAGGGAAAGGTGTCAAAAACCCTATAAAACCAGAAGGAGGGCTAATTAGGCCTCTTCCTTGTAGCCCTAAATTGCAAAGGAACCCTCAAATCGGGTGATGACCCAACCATGCCAATGCATTAAAATGGTGCCAAATGCCCTAAAAACATCTTGGAACTCATGAAACCCTCTATTGGATCTTGGGAATGGAGTTGAACCCTATAAGACCCTTATAAGCCTATGTAAGGGATGAAGCTAGAAGGTAGAGCTTGGAATGTTGCAAGGTCAAATAGCTAAACTTGTTGGTCAAGCTAGGTAGGTCAGGGGGTCCTTGAATGTGTAAGGTATCCTATATACCAAACATAGGTGTTAGGAGTACACTTGAGTCCTTGGGTAAGGATCAGAGCATAGACTAGCTAGTCTATGCTAGCCTCCCCCTTAGATTGGTATCAGAGCCTCTTACGGCTTGGGAAGTGAATAGTGGATGTTTCAACCATAAAAAGAATCAGTTGGATCAACACATAAGAAGAAAATGGTGACTAATGTAGAGCTTTCTAAGAAGGTGGAAGATCAGGGGGAAGCTAATAGACTCCTATAGGAAAGATTGATGCAAATGGAGAAACTTTTGGATGATGTCCAAGAAAAAGTAGATAAGTTGAAAGATAGGATGGAGGAGAAGGATTCCAAAGGGAAAGAGAAAACCATTGATGATGATGTGCCTACACCTAATCCTCCAATCCAAGATGAGAAATTTCTTAAAGCCTTGAAGGCTATCACTAGCAAGGTACTTGAAGGTGTCCCATTACTGACTGGCAGGATGGATTTAGAGCTTGTGATGCAATGGATTAAAGGCATGGAGAATCACTTCAAATGTGAAGAGATCTCAGAGGCACAAAAGGTCAAAGTGGCCAAATATAGGTTGAGAGGACAAGCTTTAACCTAGTGGAACTACTTGCAAGATGAAAGGGAGAAAGAGGGAAATAACTGAATCTCTAATTGGAAAGAAATGGTCAATAAAGTTAGGGAAGCATACCTACTAGCAGATTATGAAATCCAAAAGCATAGGAGGAGATTGAACCTTAGACAAAAGGAGATGGATGTAGCCACCTACACTGAAGAGTTCCACAACTTGAGCTTAAGGTCCAAGATCAAAGAAGATGAAAGTATCAAATTGGCAAGGTACCTAAGTGGTTTGAAATGGAGCATAGTAGAGGAAATGAGTTTTTTTACTCCCACCACAGTACTTGAATGTCAGCATATGGCACAAAAGCTTGAAGATAAACAAAGAAGAAAGTAAGAACCTAACTCCAAGAATAGGGGAAGAGGCAGAGACTCTAGAGGGGGTCAAAGAGGAGGTTCTAGTAGAGGTGGTGACTCAAGAGGCCAAGGGGAGAGAAGACTCTTGGAACAAAGTTCAGAAATTAGTATAAGAGGATATTTTGGTAGAGGAATAGGTTCTCAAGGGAATAGAGGAAGAGGAGTAGGAAGAAGAAGCTCCTACTTTGCCACCATGAAGTGCTATCAGTGTCGATAGCTTGGACACCCTGCCTATAGGTGTCCTAATAAGCCATCAACCTCAAACAATGAAAAGAAGGTAGCCTATACCCAAGAGGATAGTAGCAGCTCATGTACCAATGAGGTCAACAAGTTAGAATTAGAAATGGGTGAGAACTTGATGTTCCTAAGAGTACTCATAAGGCAGACTAATCAAGGTGAACCCAAGCAGAGGAGGGCTCTTTTTAGAGTCAGGTGCAAGATACAAGGCAAGGTTTGTAAGGTTATTGTGGATTCAGGGTCTACTGATAACATCATAGCAGAGGAAGTAGAAAAGAAGCTTAAACTCACAAAGGTTCCCCATGCAAATCCATACAAGGTGACTTGGTTGAACCATGAGCAAAGTGTGCTAGTGAATGAGAAGACATGGGTAGAGTTTTCCATTGGAGGCTATAAAGACAAAGTTCTTTATGATGTCTTGCCCATGGATGCATGCCATCTTCTATTGGGAAGACCCTTGCAATTTGATAGGAAGGTGATCTATGATGGAGAGGAAAACTCCATTTCTTTCAAGAAGGATGGGAGGACTTTCAAAATTCAGTCCTTAATAGAGAATGAAGAGGGCACTTCTAAGACACCTAGTGTGTTGCTTAGTAGTGGTAAAGAGTTCTTAAAAGCACTACATGATGAGGAGACCATAGGATGTGCTATCATGGTAAAGCCAAAGGAGGAAGACAAGAAGTTGTAGGTAGAAACACCATTGGAAGTGCAAAAAATGCTGAAAGAATTTAGAGCTATAGTGAGTGATGGAACCCCTGCAACACTACCTCCAAGAAGGGCCATAATTCATCAAATAGAATTTGTACTCGGTGCATCTTTGCCTAATAAAGCAGCATACAAGCTTACCTCGAATCAGAACAAGGAAGTGGCAAGACAAGTGCAAGACTTATTGGATCAAGGGCTGATCAAGAAGAGTATTAGTCCATGTGTAGTCCCAATGGTCTTAGCATCCAAGAAAGGAAGAAAAAGGAGACTTTGCAAAGATTCAAGGGCTATTAATAGGATCACTATCAGGTATAGGTTCCCAATTCCAAGAATAGAAGATTTGATGGATTGCTTAGGTGGTGCTATGTACTTCACTAAGTTGGATTTAAAGAGTGGTTATCACCAAATTAGAATTAAGGAGGGTGATGAGTGGAAGACCGCTTTCAAAACCACAAATGGATTGTATGAATGTCTTGTGATGCCATTTGGGCTTACCAATGCCCCAAGAACCTTCATGAGATTAATAAATGAGGTCTTGAAGGACTTCATAGGCAGATTTGTAGTGGTGTATCTAGATGATATACTCATCTATAGAAAAACAAAAGTAGAGCATCTTGAGCACTTAAGGTTGGTTATGAAGAAGCTACATGAAGATAAATTAGGCATAAACCTAGAAAAGTGTGAGTTCATGCAGAAAGAGCTGGTTTGCTTAGGATTTGTAGTGTCCAAGGGTACTCTGAAAATGGACCCAAGTAAGGTGGAGGCAATCTTGAATTGGCCTGCCCCTAAAATAGGGACTGAAGTTAGAAGTTTTCATGGCTTGGCACAATTTTATAGAAATTTTGTGAGGAAATTCAATGGGATATGTGCACCAGTGCTTGACACCATCAAAGGAGGACTCAAAAAAAAGTTCAAATGGACTGAGGTAGCTGAGAAAGCATTCAAAACATTGAAGCAAGCGATAGCTACCAAACCTATTTTACTCTTACCAACTTTTGACATGTTGTTCACCATTGAATGTGATGTAAGTGGTGTAGCAGTAGGGTGTGTATTGAGTCAAGAAGGAAGGCCTGTGGCATTATTTAGTGAAAAAATCAATGAGGCAAAGAAGAATAATTCAACCTATGACTTGGAGTTGTATGCATTGGTACAATCTCTCAAGAAGTGGAGGCATTACCTCCTACCCAAAGAATTTGTTATCTTTACTAATAATCAAGCTTTAAGCTACATAAATAGTCAAGAAAAGCTTAGTAATAGGCACTTGAAGTGGATGGAGTATATCCAATCCTTTACCTTCACAATTAAGCACAAGAAAGGGCAGCTCAACAAGGTAGCAGATGCCTTGAGCAGGAAGTTATTGACTATCCAAGAGGTACAGCTGCAAAGAATTGGAATAGTAGGTTTTAAAGACTTATATGAGGAGGATGAGGACTTCTCACAAGTCTACAAGGTGTTCCTACACTTTGAGAACCATTTCCATAGTGAGTTTGCAGATTACACCCTTCAAAATGGATTGTTGTTTAAAGGTAATCAGCTTTGTGTACCTAGAGGATCCATGAGGGAAAATCTAATTCAAGAGAAGCATAATGGAAGCCTAAGTGGACATTTTGGCATAAATAAGACATTGGAGTTAGTATAGAGATACTACTTTTTCCCTAAGCTAGCAAGGGATGTAAGGAGGTATGTAGAGCAATGTGGAGTATGTCAAAGAGCTAAAAGAGGTTCAAGCAATGTAGGACTTTGTTAGCCTTTACCCATTCCAAATAGGCCTTGGGAGTGTGTAAGTATGGACTTTGTGGTTGGACTCCCTAAAACCAAATCAGGTATGGATAGCATCTATGTTTTAGTAGACAGGTTCTCTAAAATGATTCATTTCATTGCATGTAAAACTACTCATGATGCAAGCTATGTAGCACATCTCTTCTTCAAAGAGATAGTTAGGATTCATGGACTCCCTCTGAGTATTGTGTCTGATAGAGATAGCAAGTTCATGGGTCATTTTTGGCAAACCTTATGGAAAAGGATGGGAACTAATCTCTCTTTTAGTTCAGCATACCATCCTCAAACTGATGGTCAAACTAAAGTCATCAACAGGGTGCTTGGCAACTTGCTAAGGTGTTTGAAAAAGGAGTATGGGTAGACTTGGGATCTTGTTATATCTTAGGCTGAATTTGCTTACAATGATAGTGTAAACAAGACCACAGGAAGAAGTCCTTTTGAGATAGTCTATGGAAGACACCATAGAGGAGTGTGTGAGTTGAGAGACTTAGGTTCTATGGAGTTGAAGAGTGGACAAGCTAAAGATTTCACTCAAACCATCAGGGAGGTTCAAGAGCAAGTAAAGAAGACCATTATGGAATCCACTCATAAACTCAAAGCTAAAGTGGATGAAAAGAGAAAGGAAGTATAGTTTTAGATTAGGGACTATGTCATGGTCCATCTTAACAAAGCAAGGATGCAGAAGGGCATGCCCACCAAGCTACAAATGAGGAGATTAGGCCCATGCAATATTCTAGCCAAATATGGGGAGAATGCCTACAAAGTGGACTTTCCATCAGACTTAGCCATCTCACCAATGTTTAATATTGTAGACCTGATTAGATTCAAAGGAGATATCAGTCAGCAAGGTACAGCTCCACCAAAGGTACTGCAAGATATAGACACCAATCCAATGCCCAAGAAGAAGCCAGCCAAAGTAGAGAAGGTCTTGGATTCCAGAGTGAAGAAGACTACAAGGAATCAAGTTTACATGGAGCACCTGATCAAATGGAAGGATCAGCCTGAATCTAAAGCCACCTAGATTGAGGAAGGATAGTTCAAGAAGTTTCGAATTGACTTGGCTCTTCTTGACCCCAAAGTGCCTTAGTTGTGCCGAGGGGGAGTATGGTGCAGGAGCACCCTTTTAAGGGCTCCCACCATCTAATTTTGGTTGTGAGAAGCACTTCTTCAATGAAGTTTTAAGTAAAATAAGAGTTTTGACTCATTTGTGTGTGGAGACCTAAGTAGAGGTCTTGGTTTTGGTATGTAACTCCTTACTTGGCTGTACAGTGACTCAGGGCAGGTTAGTATCCTAAGGTCACTTCTTTTCTAGAGTTGTCTAAGTTCTAACATAGAGGTTACAAGAGTTATTTTAAATATCTAAGCATTTAAAAGACCTTAGAAAGGTCTTAGGAGTGGAGTGAGAAAAAAGTTGCTTGAGCAAGAAAAATTGCTCTAAAAGTTGCTAGCAACTGTTCAAAAATTGCTTAGCAACTTTTCTTATTTGAAGGCTAAACTCACCTAAGAAATTCCTAACCCTAACTAGGCTCTAATCATGAGGAGAAGCCTATATTAGACATGAAAAACCCTAATGCAAGGGCTGCAAGTAGTGTGTACAACATAAGTTTGGAATAATCAGACTGTGTAAGAAAGAGTAGTGTGTAATAGTCATTTTCATGGCTTGAAGTGAAGAATCAGTGTGTTGTTAGCATTATCTTGTGATTGTGTGATAGCATTGTGTTTTTTTTTACTTAATTTATCTACATCTAGATTAGGTTTGAGTGTTTAGTTTGTATATTCTTAGTTTGATAAGTCTGATAGTCCACTGTTCAGTTTGAAGGGACTGATGAAGTAGGGCCTATAGCTCCTATCCCCACCATGGAAACACCATGGAACTTTGTGATAAGGTAGTAAAAACCCTATGCTATAAAACTATGCAAGTAGGGCCCAAGCTAACAGGTGCAAACAATAGTTTGAGGAAGCCCTAGGCAAGTTTAGCAGAGCCTGGCTAGGAGCAAGCAACAGTGTAGAAGGTCTTTTTGACAAAGGAATTAGTTTCAGAGGAAGCCCTTTGGAGGGAGTCAAGAAGGTTGTTTGAAGGCTTGGTTTTATGAAGGAGGAGGTTTGAATAGCCTTGGAGAGGTGTTTTTAAAGACTAGGATAGTGAAGAGACCAAGAAGCCCTTAAAACCCTCATTTTTGGCATAGGTGTTGTACGGCCTGTTGGAAGCCTGAGACCCCAAAAATCCTTGAGAATGGGTCATTTTTAGTAGATGTTCTTTAGAAAAGGTGTGTTGAATCTTTGAGGGAAAGGTGTCAAAAACCCTATAAAATCAGAAGGAGGGCTAATTAGGCCTCTTCCTTGTAGCCCTAAATTGTGAAGGAACCCTCAAATCAGGTGATGACCCTATTGGCATTAAGAAGAATTGACACTAGTGACAACACTTATTTGCATTCTCAGTGCAAACTGAGCAGAATAGTGCAAACCGAGAAGAATAGTGTAAACCAAGCAGAACAGTGCAAACTAAGAAGAATAGTGCAAATCAAGCATAACAGTGCAAACCGAGCAGAATAGTGCAAACCAAGCAGAATAGTGCAAACTGAGTAGAACAGTGCAAACCGAGCAGAACAGTGCAAACCGAGCAAGATAGTGCAAACCGAGCAAGACAGTGCAAACCAAACAAGATAGTGCAAACCGAGCAGGACAGTGTAAACCGAGTAACATTATGTCTACCGAGTCACCAGTATTTACCGAGTTCAAAACCTACTGAGTGGTTAGTATGAACCGTGCCTCCACTTCTATCGAGTGCATGACGATGCCGAGTAATGCAGTGGATGCCAAGTATCAGAAAGTCACCGAGTTAGTTTGCAGGAACTGTGTAACCATACTTGGGCCGACTTAATGGCACTTATGTTTATTTGTCAAGCTGACTTTGTAATTGTAATTAATTGTTTAGACTTCTATATAAACAATGTTGTAAAAATGTCAAGATGTAATAAATGAGTATGAATGTGAAAAAGAAAGAAAGACAGAGATAAGCAAATTACAAAGGGCTACAGTAGTATAGGGAATAGCAAAGACAAATTCATCACAGAAGGTGATCAATACATCAGTGAATCTCAATCAGCAATCCAGTTGCAAAGCAAGAGATCTACTGTTTCATCCTAACAGGTGAATCAGTACTAAAATCCTTTAACCAGGTAGACTTAACAGTCTTTTGTAAAATCTCTTTACCGAGTGCATACTTCATTGTATGTTTGTAAATCCTTTAACAGGGTGGATTTAGCAATCCTTATTGCTCCTAGCAGGGCAGATCATCAGAAGTGATCAAATTGTAAGCCTTAACCGGCCAACTTTATTCTGCAGTACTAAAGCTTTGTGGGTTTCATCCCCACCCCAGTTTTACTTTCTTTTTAGAAGGTTTCTGGGTAACCAAATCTATGTGTCATTGTTGTGAATGCTTTTAAGTTTCATGCTTTCTACATGCATAAGGAAAAAGTAAACTATATGTTAATACATCTGTAATTGTAAGAAAATTTAGAGTTACTGATTCACCCCTCCCCTCTCAGTAACTTGGTTAATTCCTCAATATTTCCAACAATTGGTATCAGAGCTTAGTTGGTTCTAAAGATAAAGCTTAACTAGCTTGAGCAAAGATCCAGGACAATGGAGGTATTCAAACTGAACAAGGTGATTGAAAATGAAAAGCTAGATCTGGAAATGGCCATAGCTAAACTTAAAGAAGCAAAAGAACATCTTTCCCAATCCCTAAAAAGAAGGAAGGAACTTGCAAATCAGATGAATGATCAGAATTACATTGAAGAAAAGATTGAAGATCTTTTTCCCTCAAATAGCTCAGATGAAGCAAACAATGCTGTCAAAGAACTCCTAGAAAAGAATGGGTCTCTGCAGGAAGAAGTGAGAAAATTAAAAAGAGAACAAGAGCTACACTCAACAAGATTTTGTGAGATCTTAGAACAAAGAAACAAGTTGAAAGATGAATTAGATGGAAGTTACAATGAAGTCCAAAATAAAACCCTTCAGCTAGAAAACCTAATTGATCAGATCTCCCATACAAATGAGGAAATTCTGAATCTAAGATCAGAAATAGAAAGCACAAGAGAAGAACTAAGATCTGAAAAGGAAATCAATCTAAGATTGGTGGATGACCTAAACACCGAAAAACAAATCAATGAAGGAATGCTAAAAAGCCAAGAAGACTTGAATCAGCTGTATGAGCGAAATCTTCATAGGCAAAAAGGAAAAGCAGGACTTGGATACAAAGGAGAAGGTGAATCTTCTAAGCAAGGTACTCAAAGAAATCAAAAACCTACTTGTAATCATTGTGGTAAAATAGGACATACTTGAAATAAATGTTGGAGCAATGAAAAAGTAGAATTCAATGGAAAATGCTACAACTGCAATCAACATGGTCACAAAGCAAATGAATGTAGGGAAAAACCAAGATTCAGAGGTAATTGTCATAAATGGAACAAACAAGGTCACAAAACATCTGAGTGCAGATCCAAAACATTCAATCCAACAGAACAAATTATGAAAGCAATGTTTGGATGGGATTACAACACCTGGTGTAGATGTCATTACTATGGAGAATATGGACACATTGGCATGAACTACATAAAACATCATCTAAGGAAAAGAGATACTACTTGAAGATGCTTCAAATGCACTAAACTCAGTCACATAGCCAGAAACTGCATGAATGCTAGTGAAGTTGAAGATGGAAAGAAGAATGAAGCAACTAAAGTCAGGAAACAGGTGAGACAAAAGTGGATTCCTAAATCTACCAAGAAAACCAGTCCAAGTAATGGAATGGGTGGCTCTACCGACTCAAACTAAATTTCCAAGAAAGCACTGGAACTGTATTCTCATAGACAAACTTCAAGTAGTTCCAGAACTGAATTAAAAGAAAGATCTAAATCAGCATACAAGATGCAGTAAGATCACAGGAAGGTCGGTACCAGTCTTTATCAAGTGAGGTCAGAGCAATATGAATTCTCGAGTTCACCGAGTTGTGAAGTCTTTACCGAGAAATTAATTCTTAGTGGGTGACAGTCTATCAGAATTCATACCCTAATTTGTACTGAGCATTAATGACAAAGTTGTAACCAAAAGGCAAGAAATCGAACTCATTCCTCACCGTGAACTTTGGCACTTTGAGAGCAAAAAATTTCAAGAGCAATCCAGCGATTCAAATACTTTTGTGAAAAGAATTTTCTGTGAGCTACCATGGCATCATCCAGCACTTTAGCGAAGAAAGGATCAGAAATGTTAGTCCAAGAGGAATGGAGAGCACCAGATTTCAAGATCGTGCCTACAATTGCAGCAGCCCTAGACCTGAACGGAGCTCAATCTTAGATTCCTCCTAAGGTACTACTTATTAATGATATTCGCAATCATTTCAACTATGCAATTCATGAAATGGGAAACCTAGAGCTAGATATTGTGCATGAAGAACTATGTGTGGATGGTATTCTAAAACCCGAGCACAAACATCTGGAAGATAAGGGATTAGTTCACATTGCACATTTACCTCAAAACTTTCAGGAGAAATGGGTTAGATACATTCTCAGCCGTATACATGATGGCAAGATTTGGCTTGAGCAACCCATAGAGATCACCAAGAAGATGATTCATCAAATCATCGGTCTTCCCATGTTAAACAAAGCAAAAACTACCAAAACCGTAGGTCGGTCGGAACTGGAGAAGAAAACCCTAGCTGAGTGGGATGGTAGAGGCATGAAAGTTAGCAGCATTACCGATGCTGAACTAAAGTTTGGTACACACATAATTGCCCATAAAATATACAGTTCAAGTTGACAGAATAGTGTCTCCTGTGAAGCTATTGACCTAGCATACAAAGTGGTCAAGAATAACTTATCATTTGACCTTGCAGATTTATTGTTAAAACAATTTAACAAGAACATGGAAAGCATTCAAACTTCCAAAAACAATCCATGTAAGTTTGGATCTCTACTGGTCTGTTTATTCTTCTATGTTCAGAAATTCTTCCCTTCCAAAGGAAAAGTTGTATGGAGAAAAGATGTGCCAGTCCTTTATGAGATAAATGAATACATCTTAGAAATGGGTGAAAATTTTGAAAGCGTCATGGATAGTTATTTTGAGTCTTTCAAAGAGAAAATGAATGATAGATTTCGGATTCCACAGAAGTTGGTGGAAGATTATAAGGATGACATTTGTTTCATGGTAGACTGTGACAATGTATATATTCAAGCAGCTAAACTAAGGATTGTATATGTAAAACCTCTTCCTTATGAGGTAAATATTGATGAAACCAAGAATATCATTGAAGCCCTTCTTAATCAGCCTGTTAATCCCAAAGCTCCATATTTTGGAACATATGATGAAGCAAAGGTGAGAATTGAATTAAGCATAAAGCTTCCATAGGTGGTAAACAAAGGAAAGAAGAGGATAGCCAAAATGCAAATGCTAACCGAGGACAAAGGAGAAAATGATGAAGAAGAAGAGGAAAAGGATGAGAAAACAGAGGAACCAAAACCTGCAAAGAAGAAAGGAAAGGTATTCATCACTAAGGCACCTAAGCCTCCCACTACTGTATTTACAAGGAGAAGTGCAAGAGGTAAGGCAGATAAGGCAGACAAGGCAGACAAAGATATAGTATTCAAAAGGCCTCCTCTAAACTTTCAAGAGAGGATCAAACTTTTTAGAGACAGATCAGGATCTGGAGTAAGTAACATAAAATCTTTTAAATATGAAACCAGATCAGAAATAGAACAGAAGGAAATAGAAGATGCTATTATTGAAAAGATGGGACAGTGGAAATACTCTCCTAATGAATTAGCCCCACAGGTTCCAGCAGTCTTATTAGATCCAATGAAAATGAGATAGAGCAATGCAAAGCAAACTGTAATAGACATATTTGATCAAACCCTAAGATAGTTAATGCCGAGCTTGAAAAATGATGAAATAAAGAAGGCATTAAAGGAAAATGAAAATAAGATGACACTAAAGTTCAATACTTGTTTGATTCTGATCAATAATATTGAATCGGTTGTGAAGGATGCAAATGCCACATGGAAGAACTTATACCATCTTCACCAACTGAGTATTGAAATAGTAATAATAAAAGATATTGAAGATGGCAGTGATGAACAAGAAGAAGCCACTGAGGTAGATGATATTGTGAGGATAGTAGTAGAAGTCATTGCATCACTTCCTACCTCTCCAGTAAAAGTTTCTACATCTAGCCCGGAGACACCTTCAAGTATGGTTGTGACAACTTCAACTTTTGTCCAATCACCTATAGCAACAACAGAAGCAACCACCATTTCCTCTACCGAGTTGCAGTCTCCCACTTCATCAAGTTTTCCAGCAGTAAGTATTCCAATTTTTGATTCTACAAGTGTAAATACTTTAAGTTCTCCAGTAGATAGTGTGCCAGTCTCTATAGCCAGTCCTACTATGTCTATTGTCACTACTACTAAGGCATTAAGTACAGATAAGCCTAAGGCTCAACCGAGTATAAAATTTTTGGGTAAGAATATAGTAGAGGATATAGACCTAGATGAAGAAATATAGATTCCAACATTAGATTTTGCAAATCTATCAGCGGACCAAATGCAAAATATAGGTCAAATCCTCCAAAGGAAAGCAAAGCAAAAGAAGCTTAAAGAAGAGAGAGACAAGGAATATCAAATCATTAAGGATGCTAAAGACATTTTGTCTGATGCATTAGGTATTAAAGTAAACTCCTCTCAACATGTTTTGCTACAATTAGCAAAAGTAGTAAATAAATACAATGAGGATTCATCTGGGATAGAAAAGTTAGTTGAAAGAGCCGAGAAGAGATTCAACAATAAAGTGCTTGAGCACATTGCTCAACACATAGCTATTAATCAAGTGGAATTGTCTTCAGATTTGTCAAACATTGAATCTACCTATTCGAATGTCACCTCTCTTTTGGCCAGACTGTGCAATATTGCCGAGTTCACAAAGGATGTTAAGGATAAAATGAATAAAATGGATGAGGATATGAAGATTAGCATACAAAAGCTGCAACTTGAACCAAGTTCAAGCTCTACTCATCACATGAAAATCTCATACCTATCAAATATGCAGTCAAATCTACTGAAAGAAGACACAAGGATCTAGTCCACACTGCTAGACATCCAGAACATGATCCTTCCCATCATGAATACAATGTATAAGCACATTGAACATTCCAAAACATTGATTCATGACAATCAGTTCTCTATAGCAGATCACATGATTGAACTCTCTGCAGAAGTCCAAATTGCAATCCAAACATGCAAGATTCTACAAGAAAATTGGGATAGAACCTTGGCACTAATAATGAAGGTACATTCTGATTTTCTATCAAATTTTGGATTCTCTCTGTAAATCACTTGTATATACACCTTTGGCATTATCATCAAAAAGGGGGAGATATGTATAGAAGGAGATATGTATAGAAGAAGATTTGTATAGAAGAAAAAGTTAGCACATTGAAAGGGGGAGATAATGTATAAAGCCCTATAACAAAGACAAATTTTTTTAAAAAAATCAAAAATCTCAGCATGATTCATGTATATAAGTTTTGGGCAATAAGAGTTTTTGTCACTAATGCCAAAGGGGGAGATTGTTGGCATTAAGCAGAATTGCCACTAGTGACAACACTTATTTGCATTCTCAGTGCAAACCGAGTAGAATAGTGCAAACTGAGCAGAATAGTGCAAACCAAGCAGAACAGTGCAAACCGAGCAGAACAGTGCAAACTGAGTAGAACAGTGCAAACCGAGCAGAATAGTGCAAATCGAGTAGAACAGTGCAAACCAAGCAGAACAGTGCAAACCGAGTAGAATAGTGCAAACCGAGCAGAACAGTGCAAACCGAACAGAACAGTGCAAACCGAGCAAGACAGTGCAAACCAAGCAAGACAGTGCAAACCGAGCAAGACAGTGCAAACCGAACAAGATAGTGCAAACCGAGTAGGATAGTGTAAACTAAGTAACATTATGTCTACTGAGTCACCAGTATTTATCAAGTTCAAAACCTACTGAGTGGTTAGTATGAACCGTGCCTCCACTTCTACCAAGTGCATGACGATGCTGAGTAATGCAGTGGACGCCGAGTATCAGAAAGTCACCGAGTTAGTTTGCAGGAACCGTGTAACCATACTTGGGCCGACTTAGTGGCACTTATGTTTATTTGTCAAGCCAACTTTGTAATTGTAATTAATTGTTTAGACTTGTATATAAACAATGTTGTAAAAATGTCAAGATGTAAGAAATGAGTATGAATGTGAAAAAGAAAGAAAGGCAGAGATAAGTGAATTACAAAGGGCTAGAGCAGTATAGGGAACAGCAAGGACAAATTCATCACAGAAGGTGATCAATACATCAACGAATCTCAATCAGCAATCCAGTTGCAAAGCAAGAGGTCTACTGTTTCATCCTAACAAGTGAATCAGTACTAAAATCCTTTAACCAGGTAGACTTAACAGTCTTTTGTAAAATCTCTTTACCGAGTGCATACTTCATTGTATGTTTGTAAATCCTTTAACAGGGTGGATTTAGCAATCCTTATTACTCCTAGTAGGGCAGATCATCAGAAGTGATCAAATTGTAAGCCTTAACCGGCCAACTTTATTCTGCAGTACTAAAGCTTTGTGGGTTTCATCCCCACCCCAGTTTTACCTTCTTTTTGGAATGTTTCTGGGTAACCAAATCTATGTGTCATTGTTGTGAATGATTTTAAGTTTCATGCTTTCTACATGCATAAGGAAAAAGTAAACTATATGTTAATACATCTGTAATTGTAAGAAAATTTGGAGTTACTGATTCACCCCTCCCCTCTCAGTAACTCGGTTAATTCCTGAATATTTCCAATAGACCCAACCATGCCAATGCATTGAAAAGGTGCCAAATGCCCTAAAAACATCTTGGAACTCATGAAATCCTCTGTTGGAGCTTGGGAATGTAGTTGAACCCTAGAAGACCCTTATAAGCCTATGTAAGGGATGAAGCTAGAAGGTAGAGCTTGGAATGTTGCAAGGTCAAATAGCTAAACTTGGTGGTTAGGCTAGGTAGGTCAGGGGGTCCTTGAATGTCTAAGGTATCCTATAGACCAAACATAGGTGTTAGAAGTACACTTGGGTCCTTGGGTAAGGATCAGAGCATAGACTAGCTAGTCTATCCTAGCCTCCCCATCATCAATTCAAACTTGTAATGGTTTTCTCTATCCATCATTTGGTTCTATTAAATTTTCTGTTGAACTTTGTGGTAAGATTGTGGATACTACCTTTTTTGTTGTTCCTACTTCTAATCAGTTTCAAGTTATGTTTAGTTTTCCTTATTTGAATGCCTTGCATGAAATTCCTTCACCTATCCATAAGTGTATTAAATTCATTAATGATGAATAAGTGAAGATGATTAATAATATTTTATATCAATGTTCTAGGCCTAGGGATTGTGCTACCCTTGACTTTGTTTTTGGCCTTCATTACCTAATTCATGTCCTTCTCAACCTGATAGCCTTTTTCACTCATATCAAGCTTATAAACATCACAAGATTGTTGAGTTAAGCATGGCTCAGATGGATCTTAAACTTGGTCTTTTGCCTATGCCTTCCATACCTCCTTTATCCATGGACTCTAGTTCTGTTAATCAAGCTTCTAGTGTCTCTTTTTGGGCTACTAGGAATCCTACTAATCCTCCTATAGAAACTATGAGGGAACTGGTGGTTGTTCCTCCTAGTTCTCAAAATATTTCAAAAAAGACAAAATGTAACTGATCTGCCAATGAACGTTGTAAGAAGCGTCAGGCTCAAGCTAAGGCTCGTGCCTCTATTCTTCAAATTTATTCACCTTCTTTTGACTAGCCTATGCTTGATGTGTTAGAAGAATTTAATGTTAATAATTATGTTAAGATGAATGATTATGATGATTCTATTGGTATCTTAGATTCTATTTTGATTAATCTTGATGAAGAAGATACTCTTGATGATCCTAATGATGCGAATGATACATATGAGACTATTGACATAGTTTAACCTAGTATCAAACATAATGATTCTCAAGAGGATCCTTGTTTGGAACTAGATATTATTCCTACTGCATTGGATATAGTCCCTCTTGTGAGTTTTCCACCTTCCCTAAATGATATAGAATGAGATAGGGAGAGTAAGTGACATTCATGATTGTCTTGTCCTTCATAGTAGATTTTTGTGTGTTTTCTTTTTGTATTGTGCTTCTCTCATAATGTGTTTGCTAAATGTTTGTTAGATTCTTTTATATGACCCTTGTTACTTTGTTGGTATAAGGTGATAAAGGAATCAAACCTATTGTACTATTCCTCTATATGTATCTCTATTCTTCTATATGTTGTTTTCATGTTATGTTGTACCTATGCTATTGTTTGTAAATATTTTCCTTGTGTAGTCCACTTCGATTTGCGACTTCATAGCGCTGATTCTTTTTGGTCTCCATATTGTGGTCTGAAAAGACTCTTCTTTGTAATACTTATTTTTTCTTTCCTGCATTTTGATTGTAGTTCTACTTTCCTTCAGGAATGATGTCAATTAATTTGCAATAATATCATATATAAATATTATCTTATGATCATACTGAACCCATGTCAGGTAGATCCCTTTTATGTTCTATGTATGTTTACGTGGTATTTCCATTGATTTGTCTTTGCTTGGGGGAATCTTGTAGTGGAAAGGTAATTAGTCGAGTTGTTTATGTTTCTATTCAAGACATTCTTCTTGTTAAAGTGTTAGCAATGAATTTAATGTGGGGGCATATGCTCTACTCACTTTTTGCACACACGCACTTTTGATATATTTTTCAAAGTGTTTCTCCCTTTATGGATTAGAGACTAATCCTTAAAGCATGGATTTTTACCTTATAGGTGTATACACCTAAAAATGGTCACCTAGACTATTAGCCCCTATTTGCTAAATCATAAATTGCTTATTCTAGATCAAATCCTGGTTCTATCATTTATTTGATTATTTTCTATGGGCTAACCATTTTATCCTAAGTCTTTATTTATTAAAAGGAATATTTCCTCCCCTTTTAATAAATAAAAAGCCCCCACTTTTCCTCTTATCCTAAGTTGCACAAATAAAACACTATTCTTATTTTATAAAAAGAGAAAAAAATAAAAAAATAAAAATCTTATTTAATTAAGAGAACATGCTCCCTTTTAATTAAAAATCTCTTTTAATTAAATAAAAAAATCTTTTTAATGGAAACCACTTTTCTAAAAACAATAAATAAATAATAAAATAAAAATAAAAATAAAAAGACTTTTTGTCTTCACATGAATGCACACTTTTCAAGGTGAGTGGAATATCTTTTTGCCTCTTAATCTCTTCCACATATCTTTTTTGCCTCTTAACCATGTCCATTGATTTTGCCTCTTGAGAATTTTGAGCACATGGATCAACCAAGATTTAATTTCCACCTTTGATAATTCTTTTTTGCCTCTTGATCTTGACCATTCATTCATTTCTAAAATCCTTTAAAAGGAGGCTCTCTCCTCATTCTTAATCACTCATCTTTTCCATCTCTTGCGAATAATCCATCTTTTGCATGATTTATCCTCTTGGAGTCTTGGCATCTTACCATCTTGGAGTCTTGGAGCTTCTCAATCTTGGCATTTTGGAGCTATGGTATTCTTAGATCTCTCATATTGAAATATTGCATCATCATTTCATTTTTATTCTTGCATCATAGCTTAGTTTCATTATTATTGCATTTTTAATCTAGTTTCCTCTATGCTATAGATTAGCTCACATAGTTTAATTAGCAAGGATTTGTAATACTTCTATTTTTCATTTTTATAGCTTAGCTTTCATCTTCATTCTAGCATAGTATTGCATTGCATTCTCATGTAGATTTCTTGTGGATATTGGCATTCTTGCTCTTTTCTTCATTGAATCTCCCATTGCATGGTTTACTAGCAAGGTTATAGGCTTAATAGCTCTAGTTGAGAGAAAACTTAAAATACCCTTGCACTTCATACCTAGGGAGCTCTAGGTCGCTTTCTCAAGGTTTCCCTCTCATGGATTCCCTTGGATATAATGACTTAGAGAAGTGCACTATTTAGAGTATGCATTTTTGGTGCCCACCCTGGGGCAGAGTAGCTTAACTTTGTCCTTTCATTTTTGCATTTCCTTCAATTTTTTGGATTAATTTTGGCTTAGTTTTCCTAACCTCTTGTTGGTCTAACAAGTTGTTTTGAAGGTGCTCTTGCTTCCATGGAAAATGTTTAAAATTGCTTGAGGTACTTTGTTCCATCTCTACAACATTTAGATTTTGGGATTAAAATTGAACCTCTCATGTGTTTGGCTTGAGTGTTAACATGCTTTCATAGAACACATTTCAATTGATGCTCTTAATGGGAAATGAAAGAACATAGATTTGTTTTTACAAGTTTGTGTAAGTGAATGCTTGTGTTTAAACCTTAAGTAATTCTTGGTTCCAATATCAAATATCTCATTGAGTGATTAAGGGCATGGATTCATTCCTTGTTTACATAGGGAGTTAAATGCACCACTTTTTGGACTCACTCTATGTTTGCTTGGAAAGTTAAATATTCCATTGTTCAACCCTTTTTCATTTGTGAGTAGTATTGATAAGCAACTTTGGAGTACTTTTGATTGATCTTGTTAGTAAATTGGGTGTTGGACTCACTTATTTCTAATCGCCCCTTATTACCACCCTTTGGATGCAAGGTCAACATTCATACATAGGGGAGGGGTCTACTTGAAAAGAGTGTTAAGTGTTCCACAAAGTTCTCCCTTTTATGCTTTCTTGATCTCATTAGTTTTCTAAGGTGTGGACTCACTTTGAGTTTGTGTGAGGAGTTAAATGTTCCACTTTTGGACTCACTTCACATTTACTTGAAGAGTTAAGTGTTCCACCTTTAGTGCTTTAAATACTTTTGATGTGAATTGCTTACCTTTTTATTTCTAGAAGGCCTGCTTGGGGACACACCACCTCAAGGGATGACCTTAACTCCTATGTTCCGGTGGAGTATAAATAGTGGGTGGTGAATCAAAAGACACCTCTCTTGGGAATTGAGTTTGATATCACTCTTGGCTAAGCCTCAAAAAACTTTATACCTTTGAGAAGTGAAGGAGGAGATTTGGGTTACCGTCTCCCCCCGACTATGTGATTTTGGATTCTTCTCATCTATGGATTTGGGCCTCACGTACCTTGCGTATATCAAGGAATCCTCTTAGAAAGCCATGTATATCCATGTAGATAGCTTGATAGGATGTTTTTGTGTCCTAAGTGCCCACTAAAACATTTTCAAGAACATACACAAGTAGAATCTTTAAGGAGTAGAAATACTAAGTCACTATTCTTGTTCATGTGCAAGGTTGCTTTACCCCTTGCTCATTGTTTGAAGATAATTACTTGCTTGAAATCCTTGATTGCTATCTTATGTGCTTGATCAATGATAAAAATCTGTTGATATACTTGATCTTTTAAAATGCTTCAAAACTAAGATTTTTATGTTCACTGGTCATAGAGTCGTATGACCCTGGAATAGTGTTGCATCCTATTCTAAGAATTGTCATGCGACAGTTCACCCCGCTTGCCTAGAAAGTGTCACCCAGAACCTTTTTTCTATCTTGTTGCTATTGCAATTTAGAGCTACTAAAATTACATTTTAACCTGTTGTAGAGTGTATTTTTCTTGTTCTTATCTAAAGCATGCTTGTTATCTACATGCTTAGACTTGTTATAGACTGAAACAAATGAGCTAAAACTATTGGATTTGAGCTTAACAAATGCTACTCTTGATCACTTGTCGCATCATGGTTACCTCTCTAGCTACTTGCTTATTGAGCTTCTTGTTCACTGGTCAGCTTTAGTCAATTGATTGTTGTAAGTGCTTGAGCACTTTTGATGAGCCATCTCTCTATTGTTCTACTTTGAAAAGTGATCTTTATTAGCTCTACTTATCTCAAATTTGAGAAACTTTATCTCATTCTATTAGTCAACCAACATCTCTTTTCATGACGGTTACAACTCGGTCTCAATTTGAGCAAGAGAATCACTCTCCGTTCACTTATACATAGTTACCTTCTCCAACTAGACACTCACAAGTTCCCATTAGCAACAACAGTTCTAGTTCTAACCAATCTAAGGATTCTAAGGCTACCCCATGGTACAAAGGAGGTTTCCTCTTTTCCGCATTCAAGACCCCCAAAAACACAAACATTGTCTCACTCACTTTGACTGAACAAGAAAATTTTCAAAACCTGCAAGAACACTTTGAGCGTAAGGATAACCAAGCGCACTTAGACAAAGAACACAATCAAAAAAGGATGGATGCTACTAGGCACATGGCTTCTAGAGGAATGTCTTTTGAGAAACCCAAGACTAGTAACTTTGATCATCGACCTCTTTTTAATGACAACAATGGCAACAACACCCCACCAAGATCTCCTCCAAGACCCACTTTTGGTATGCCTTCTTCACCTCCTAGGCCTCCTCCCTCTCAACATGAGGTAGAGGCTAATGATGAGATTTCTAGTGAGGATCTTATGAGATTTGAACAAGATGTGGTTTCCCAATGAATGATGCATAAGCTTTTAGAGCATAATGGTGATCAATATTTTCAATATATGAATTCTAGAGGATACAAGCTTCCTCCCAGCTATGATGTCAAACAAATTGTCCAACAAAGGGTACCAACTGAATTGGAAGTCCTTCAAGAAGAACTACATCAAAAAAATCAATGCCTTACCCAAATGGCAATAGAAAGAGAGCCTCCAAAGGTCTCTTTTGTAGAATCAATTTGTGCTCTTCCTTTTGATAGGAGTCTATACATGGTCCCATTTCCTAGGGATATTGAGGTTCCAAAATACGACAAGTATGATGGAAATGGTGATCCCTAAGACCATGTGTGTCACTTTTATGCTCTTAGTATGGAATTTATTCATGAAGACACATTTCTTCTATGATTATTCCCTCGAAGCTTAAGAGGCCAATCTTTAGAACGGTTTTTGAAATTGACACCACCTCTTAAGACTTTTGATGAGTTGCCTCAGCGATTTACCCAACATTATTCTTACAACATCCAACAACCTGTCACCATGATAGATCTTGGTAATCTAAGACAACATCAAGGTGAACCATTTGCAACCTACTTACAACATTGGAGGTCATTGTATTCTAGGTATCCTCGTCAGCTACCCGAGAGAGAAAAGATTGACATTTTCGTCAACACTCTTGTGCCTGAGCTATATTATGATTTAAGGAAACAACTGTTCTCTTCTTTCAATGACATGGTTGAAAGTGCATATAGAATTGAGGATGTAGCTATAAGAAAAGAGGATATTGTTATTAATAAAGATGCTAAAGGCAATGGCAAAGACAAGAACAAACCTTGGAATAAAAAAAAGTATGTTGTTAATGATGGGGTTGTTGATGCTCCTAAAGCTAAAGAGCCTGCTTTCAATCTCTCCAATGCTATCTATGCAGCAAAACAACAAGAAGCTACCAATGCTCACAGTGCTCCTAAACCTCAATATGCAAATAAGCCTAAGAAGTCATTTCGAAAGAGAGTCTATACCAAGTTGGTAGAACCTTATGATGTGATCCTTAAGACTTTGGTTGATAATGGATATCTTATGCTTCCTGATAAACCTGGTAATTGGGATCCAATAAATAGGCCTGATTAGTGGCGAGAGGATTCTTATTGTCATTATCATAGAAACAAGGGACATCTGACAGATAATTGTTTTAAGCTTAAGGATGATATTTAGGATCTTATTGAGAATGGCACAATCTCCACTAATGGCTTCACTAAAAATTCTGATCACACAGCTTTCAAAGATCCTCTACCTAAGCATGATAAGGGGGAAACCTCTCAAACACATAAGAAGAATCATGATGCAAAGATCAATTACACATATCCTTCTAATACACCTATGATTAACATGGTAAAGCCCGTTGAGAGTGTTCTAATGATGAGGTCTCAAGATGATAATAGAGCCAATCATGGTAAGACAAAGTTGGTCTTGCAAACACATGGTAGTTCATCTCCCCGAAGTGAGACACTGAATGCTGTTACTAGGGGGCAAGCTAGGATTGTCCTTAAAACTGCGCAAGATCCCAAGCAAGCTTTTCCTTCCAAACAAGTGGCTCCTTCAGCCACCCTTAGCTATGATCTTGTCCAACATTTGCAAAATACACCAACATAGATATCTATCCTTGAGTTTCTTCGGTTATCCCCTTCACATAGAGAGATTCTTGATGACGCTCTACATACAACATGTGTTCCCAATGACATTGATCCAGATCAATTTCAAGATATGGTCAACCACATTTCATCTCCGCCATCTCTCTCCTTTTTTGTAGAAGATGACATATCTATTGCTCACTCACATAATGTAGCTTTACACATTGAAGTTCTAGTCTACAATACCCAAGTCCGCCGAGTCCTGATAGACAATGGTGCAGGGTTAAATATTGTTTCTTTCAATGTCATACAATAGTTGGGTTTGTCAGAATTTTCTATGGATTCTAAGAAGAAGATTACTATAAAAGCTTATGATGAAGTGGAAAGATCTTCCAAAGGTCTTGTCACATTGCCTGTCCAAGTGGGCCCTATCACAAAAGATATTAACTTCCAAGTATTGGACATTCCACTTGCATATAACATTCTTTTGGGTCATCCTTGGATCCATGACATGCAGGCTGTTCCTTCCACTTATCATCAGTGCATCAAATTTCCATACAATGGCACTGAAGTTGTGATTCCTAGAGACCATACTATTGCTATTAATGCTCTTGCTGCTACTAAAAAATTTGTTCCTCACAATGAACCTTCTGTTGATGCTAGTACATCTCTAGTTGCTACTAAGAAAACACTTAAGATGATGAGCCTTGGTATGGGTGAATATACGCTAGATTCCTTTGCTTCTATACCTATTTCTCCTAGGTCATATGGGAAACCTTCTAATAAAATGAAGCCTTCCACTTTTGCTATGGTGATCTTTGATACTTTTGTTCCTTCATCCATTCTTTTAGAAGTAGAAAGAGAAGATCAAGCTATTCAAGAGTGGATCTATAGAGAAGATTCCAGAAATACTCCCATGCTCAGTAATTCAGACATAGATACAGATGAGTCACCACTACACACTATGGCTCACATGGGAGATGATCTTCCTTCTATTTCACTTCTTTGGGGAGAAGAATGTATATCTACTGATGATATGGCTGAGGCCTCTATGTCTAGAACCTATATGCCTAAAGAATCATTGAACTATGATAGACAATGTCACAACATTGCACGACTACTAGAAAGAGGTGATCTCTCACCTAATGACATGAGTATCTCTACTTCTCAGCATCTTAATCCTTTTCCAGAAGATTCTTCCATGATAGATATGGATGTTGATGTAGTTCATACCTCTTGTAACCCACCTGACGTAGTTGATGAGTCTCATGTCGGGTCTGATGAGTTTGTTCCCCATATTGCCTTAGTCGACTACGTTGGTCCTTCTATGAAAAATTTAGATCTAGCTACTTTTGGAGCTTACCCTATAGGCTCAACCTCTCTTGTTACTAGAGCTGACACCTCTCACATAAATGCTATTGAACCAATCACTTCATTTCATCTTGCATCAACACCTATTACTTCTTCCACCAATGAACTAGCAACAAAAAAGATTGAATCAACAATCAAGTATCACAGTCATCAAGTCAAAAGAAAAGAGCAATGGTCGGATGGTGAAAACCACATTTTGGTAGTATTCACACCTAAGAAAAGTAAAAATAAAAATCTGCTAAAAAATAATGATTCTCAAATAAAAGATGACAAGCTGATTCTCTACAAAAAAATGGTGCACTACTTGAAGCATGATCTCATATCTGGTATACTTCAGCCCATTCCTAAAGCTAAGAACAAAGTTTCTAATGCCTTGGTTACTTCAACATCCATCTTATGAATGAAAAGGCATAAATCTCACTTCAAGTTCCTGGTGGATGAATTACGCTATCCTGCTCACAAATCTTACAATCCTACCATCTTTTCATATCTTCCACCTCATATTCCTCTTGCAAATCTGCCATGCCTTTCTTCCCACCATCCCTTACACTTTACCTTTGTCTTTGGTGACTTGTATAGGAAGGGTCTAGATGGAACTCTCCTTAAGTGTTTAGAAATAGAGGAGTCAGAAAAAGTGCTAGCTCAAATCCACGATGGCATATGTGGATCACATTCTAATGATCCTCCACTAGCTCAAACATTGCTTAGGGCTAGTTATTATTGGTCAAACTGGTTGAGACCTCCTATCATCATAGTTGCAGCATTTGGGCTTGGGGCCTATCAGTTCTCTACATCAGAGGAAATAGATTCTTGATGCCCGTTTCTATCTGGCACATTCTTTGTACATACTTTATGATCCTAAAAAAACTCCAAAAAAATTCATATATGATGCTAAAAAAATCCTAAAAAGCATAAAAAGTACTAAAAAAATGAGCATCCTAGTGAAAACCTAGCAATAGGCGCTTTGATGTCTCACCAAAAAAATAAAAAAATAAAAAAGTGCCTTGGTAAAAACCTGGAAATAGGCGGTAGCAAAAATACAAAAAAAATAATTTATAAAAAGTCTTGAAAAAAATTGCAATAAATCTATCAAGTGGTGAGAACTTGGAAACATGTGCTGCTTGAGACCCTTGCACCTATGTCTATTAGTCTTGCATGGTGCTCATTCGCTCCACTTTTCACTTTGCCTCTCCTAGCCTAGAATTGACTATTGTCTTAGTCTAGGGGGCATCTGTTGTTTTGAGCTTATCTTGGGTCTCTTTGTGCGTTAGGGTTTCTTGGGAAACTTGGTTCAAACTATGTTTTTCAACACTACCCTTGCATTGAGTGTTTCTCAACACTTATCAAATGTCCTACCCTACAGTCTAGTATGATATGATATTTCTCATTTGCAGATGTGATACTCAAAGTTTGACTCTATGATCTACACACACGCACTTGACTTATTGAGATTTGTTTGACTTTATTTCTTTGCGTGCTATCTATGATGATTTCTTTGCTGAGTGTTCTAACCCTATGATCATTTTCAATGATGCATAGCTAGAAGACTGAGGGAATGAGAACATGTTTTATTGCTTTTTCTACTTGTGGGTATGTTTTGTTGGTCCTAACTGCCATGAGCATTTATGCTGGTCTTACTTAACACTATGGACCTACAAGGTATTATCCTTGACTATTTCATAATTGTATGCTTATAGCTATCCTAACTTTTCATGTGTCTTGATGCTAGCATAATCTTGCCATATCAAACTTAGGTAATCTCACTACACTAGTCATCTTGACTTACATGTCTTTGGTGCCTAGGTGGGATTCCCACATTTCTATTTGATATAGATCATATTCATATCCACATAGTTATGCTAGTGTGCATTGTATGATCTTGCAACACTACCAATAATGCTTGATGATGATAATTAGATGTCTATTGGCTTTGTAACCTTGCATGTAAACCACTTTTCATGTAGTTTGCATTCTTGGGTTCATGTTAGATTAGTTTTGCATCTTGCATATGGAGAGAGCTCTCCTTTATCTTTCATGGACTTGTTAATCAACTGCACTCACCTTTCACTTCTTCCTGATCATGTCTTTCACTTCTGGTCTTTCATATCACATCATTTTCCTTTCATTTCGGGATCCAAACTGAAATCCTTGATCACCCAAATCAACTTTCTCCTTCTTCCATGTAGTTGGTTGACCTTTTGAGGCCTGATCCTTCAATCTTCACTAGGGCATTCTTCACCTCTTCATCTCCATCTCTCTCACCCTTCTAGTCTTTCATTCACTTTCAAATCCCAAGTTCAAATCCCCCTCCATGGTGTTTCCATGTTGAGGGACCGATATGTTCATGCCCTGGGTCCCATGTGTGGGGCATACCTTCACTACTTAATGGTTATTCTATTCTCTCTCTTCGATTATGATTTCTAGTGATTTGATCATGTCACTCTTGCTTCTGCATTCCCTCAACCTGGATTTCACTTTCGATCCCGAGGGGGTAGACACATCATATCTTATTGGCTATCTCTTTCCTAAGTGTTCAGTAATGTTGCTACCAGGCTGACCATGCAGGATTTTCTATTTTTTTGTACTTCATTCTTTGGAGTCAGATTGCTATTTGCTTGCTTTCTTGGCTGTCTCTTGCCTTCTTGGTTGATTTGAGTTGTTTTGTGATCCCAAATTGATCTCACATTTCAACTTCTATTCTTTGACTACATGTGATCCCAAACTAATCTCACATTTGTCAAAGAGGGGCAAAATGTATACACCTAAAAATGGTCACCTAGACTATTAGCCCCCTATTTGCTAAATCATAAATTGCTTATTCTAGATCAAATCCTGGTTCTATCATTTATTTGATTATTTTCTATGGGCTAACCATTTTATCCTAAGTCTTTATTTATTAAAAGGAATATTTCCTCCCCTTTTAATAAATAAAAAGCCCCCACTTTTCCTCTTATCCTAAGTCGCACAAATAAAACACTATTCTTATTTTATAAAAAGAGAAAAAAATAAAAAAATAAAAATCTTATTTAATTAAGAGAACATGCTCCCTTTTAATTAAAAATCTCTTTTAATTAAGTAAAAAACTCTTTTTAATGGAAACCACTTTTCTAAAAAACAATAAATAAATAATAAAAATAAAAATACTTTTTGTCTTCACATGAATGCACACTTTTCAAGGTGAGTGGAATATCTTTTTGCCTCTTAATCTCTTCCACATATCTTTTTTGCCTTTTAACCATGTCCATTGATTTTGCCTCTTGAGAATCTTGAGCACATGGATCAACCAAGATTTAATTTCCACCTTTGATAATTTTTTTTTGCCTCTTAATCTTGACCATCCATTCATTTCTAAAATCCTTTGAAAGGAGGCTCTCTCGTCATTCTTAATCACTCATATTTTTCATCTCTTGCAAACAATCTATCTTTTGCATGATTCATCCTCTTGGAGTCTTGCAATCTTAGCATCTTGGAGTCTTGGAGCTTCTCAATCTTGGAATTTTGGAGCTATGGTATTCTTAGATCTCTCATATTGAAATATTGCATCATCATTTCATTTTTATTCTTGCGTCATAGCTTAGTTTCATTATTATTGCATTTTTAATCTAGTTTCTTTTATGCTATAGATTAGCTCACATAGTTTAATTAGCAAGGATTTTTAATACTTCTATTTTTCATTTTTATAGCTTAGCTTGCATCTTCATTCTAGCATAGTATTGCATTGCATTCTCATTTAGATTTCTTGTGGATATTGGCATTCTTGCCCTTTTCTTTATTGAATCTCCCATTGCATGGTTTACTAGCAAGGTTATAGGCTTAATAGCTCTAGCTGAGAGCAAACTTAAAATACCCTTGCACTCCATACCTAGGGAGCTCTAGGTCACTTTCTCAAGGTTTCCCTCTCATGGATTCCCTTGGATATAATGACTTAGAGAAGTACACTATTTAGAGTACACAATAGGATCTCTTGATCCATCCAGTTTCAATTTTCAAAGTTTTTGATCCCTTAAGGTCAGAGGTGTCCTTAAGACTGGATCTCTCTTGTTTTGACTTTTCTCTTTTGGAATAGAATATTCTTGAGAGTGAATCCTTGATGGGTTGACTACTGAGTAGCCAGATTCACTAGGCATTTCAACTCTATCTTTCTAGTTGCATTGTTTCTTTGTGTGGTTCACAATGGGACATAAGGTCTCATTGGCTAAGGTAATCACACCCTCTCCTCTCTTCTTTCTAGAGATGTCTCTCTTATTGTAATCTTCAAGTTGACAAAGACTTGAGTCCCTAGGGGCTTGAGGATTCCTTTGTCCCTTTGATTTCAATAAGATTGTCTTTTTCATTATGAGCTCCTTTACCAAGAGTTTGCATCCAATCCATACTCTTGCTAAACTAGGGGCTAAATGTATTGTCAAAAAAAGGAAGCACTTCCATTTAGGAATGGTTTAGCCCTCTGATAAAGTGGTCTAGGGTCATGTCAAACACCTTGAATGGGTCATTGGCTTGGATGTGGCTTTTGCCCCCATTTTGCCCCATTTTCCACTTCCTTTCCTACCTAATCCTGGCAACTTGCTCTAAGAATTTGAGGTTCTTGACCTCAGGGTCAAGGTCAATCTTCTGGGTCAAGGTCAACCTTGACCCTGACCCAGGGTCCAAATTTCAAAATATGAGAGTTTCTAGATGTCAGGTTTCAGAAAGATTTGTTTCCCGCTTCCAAGTTAGTTATTTTGGGCTTCAAAATGGTAAATGATATTTAATTTAGGTCCATTTCCAAGGGTATAGGCTTAATGAAAATTTATTTCTCCTATGTTGGCCTCTCTAGAAGTTTTTTCCCTAGACTAGTATAAAAGGAAGATTTCTCCTCTCATTTAAGGCCATCAACACATCCCACTTATCAATCAAGTGTGAAATCCATCATCTACATATCATATCTCTCAAGAGAATTCAAGAAATCAAGAATCAAGTAGGAAGGAGAAAGAAAGCATTCAAGCATTCATCTATCTTCAAGCATTCACGATCCAATTCGTGAAGGAGATCCATTGGTAGCCATTGATGGATTCAATCTCTATGGAGCCCTCTTGTTGAAGATTTCTCCATCCATATCCATTTAAGCTTCATCCTATTCCAAGATCCATTCAAGATTGGTGTTGAAGATCTAAAGAAAATTGATTTGAGACATCCTACATCCAATTATACATTTATTTAGAGCATCCATACTTGTGGATTTAAGGATTCAAATCCTCTAGAAGGGTTTCAACATAAGCAATGTGAATTGTTCCATTTACTTTATTTATTACTGTAATTTCAATTCAATTTGAAGGTTAATTTGAAAAGCTTGGTTTGACCAAGGAAAACTCATCATCCAAACAACAAAACCATTGTTATTACAAGTGCAGGTGCAGGATAGTGAATTACAGAGCAGATTTAGACACCCTTTTTGAAAAACTTTTGGGATCCATGAACAGATTTTCCATTAGAGAAGCATAGGTCAAGGTCGACATAAAGGGGTCAATGTTGACCTTTCATAGAAAAAGAGAAGAATTCTGGGTTTTCTCTATCTCTATTTTCCTGTCCCAAATTTGGTTGTAGAATTTCTAGAAACTGAATACAGAAACCAAAAAACAATATTTTCTAGATCTGCTATACTTTGAGTTTAGTATTTTTCTTTAATTCAATTGAGATCTGATTACTCTCTTCTATAATGGAATATAAGGTTTTCCTCTTTCTTCATATTCTTCATCGATTGATTCATTTATGTATTGACCATTTTCTTGTGGTTAATCTATTTGGATCTTTCCTTTGGGAATTTGGGGTTAACAAGAAGATATTATCTTCCCTAATCATTCTACACATAGAGATCATTCATACCACACATACTCACATTTACACACATTTTTATCTATTCCATTTCTGGTAATCTATTTCTACATATTACATATGATAATATTGATTCTCTTCTTCAAGAGACCTAATCATGCAATTGGGGTAGACTAGGCCTGAAACCCCCAAAAAAACATATCAATTTTTGAGACTTGAAAACCTTAGTATTGTGCTTGAAATCCCCTTCAGCTACAAAAGAAATCTTGAGAGAAAGAGAGACACTCTGACACAGGGGCAGGGTAGATACAAGCAGAATCAAGAAAAATTAACTCTACTTGAATCAACAACCAGCCCTTCTCAGAGTTACATATGGAAGCAATATAAATACCACATGAAATTGTGAAAACACAATGGATATGAGACAAACAACTAGCAACAACAATAGAGTAATTATATTAAATCTTTCAACATGCCCGGCTGTGAGGCCTTCCGAGTTCTGACCTTATACAAAGAGAATTATGAATTCAAAGTCTTAGCTCACATATTATCTTCTCTTCTTCTTCTACTATTCTTCCACTATCACCATCTTGCCATCAAATAAACAACCTAAGCTTCTTATATAGCCAGCTAAGCCACAAGTCGGCTAGTGAGGCATTTAATTACATTATAGGTCCAACATGGAAGAGAAAACCAAAACTAAAGAAAGAATGAACAAAAATTAATGTGAAGTTATATTTAGGTCCACACATGATCTAAGAACATGTCCTTAACTTATCAAGATCTCATTTCATCACACAGAACCGCACAAGATGGAAAACTCCATGTTTTGCATGTAAACTAGCTAAAAATTGATACCCAAGAAAAATAGTCATAACTTTCAACTCATAATTAATTAGGACTTGTGATCATAGGAGAGGGTTCCAAAATAGGTCCTCAACATCATGTAAGCTTTGAAAAACATGAAACAAATAAATGCAACAATTATAATGCAAACAACATAAAATAAGAAATCATTTTGGTTGATGCAAGATTGCTCAAAGACCCAAGATGATCTTGCATTAGACATCTGGGGTAAATAAAGAACTAATGTCCACATCAGGCACTACTCATATTCTAACTTGAATCATAAATATCTAACTCAGCTTGTGTAATCCATGAACTATCATCAACTAGCTTATCTTTCCACTAAACTAGATATTCCATGTAGTCTTTTCC
This sequence comes from Chamaecyparis obtusa, assembly GCA_027943335.1. Taxonomy (NCBI): domain Eukaryota; kingdom Viridiplantae; phylum Streptophyta; class Pinopsida; order Cupressales; family Cupressaceae; genus Chamaecyparis; species Chamaecyparis obtusa. The sequence continues at coordinate 270,671 of BSBK01007993.1, read as the reverse complement.
TCTTGTACTCTTCCTTACTCTACTATTCAAGATCTTTTCAATGTTGTCTTTATTCTTCTTAGAATAATCTAGATCATCTTCTATCACATCATTTGATTCAAAGTACTCAAAGATATCAACAATGTTTAATATAGGAGATATATCCATGTCATTTGGTAATTCCTCTTCATAAGCATTTCCACTGTCAAACTTCTTCAGAATCTTACAAGGTCCAAACTTCTTCATTTTTAGCTTGTTGTAGATACCAACTAGAAATATATTCTTCTTCAAATGAATCATAACCTCATCTCCAACTTCAAAAGATTTATGTCTCCTTTTATCTTCTCTCTGTTTATATTTCAGATTGTTGTCCTCCAAATTCTTTTTGACTTCGTCATGTAAAGTTCTCATGAACACTACAAAATCCTTAGCTTCAACACTTCTTCTTGTCTCAGTAGGTAAATCTCTCAACTCTATGGCTCCCTTAGGATGAAATCTAGTAAGAATATCAAATGGTGTCCTCTTAGTACTTCTATTCACAGAATTATTATATGCAAACTCTACTTGTGCCAAAACTAAATCCCAATTAGTAGGCCTATCTCCAACTAAACATCTCAACAAGTTTCCCAAACTTTTTTTTAACAATGTTAGTCTATCCATCTATTTGAGGGTGAAATGTAGAGCTAAACTTCAACTTAGTATTCATCTTTTTCCAAAGTGTTCTCCAAAAGTAACCAGTAAACTTAGTATCTCTATCTGAAACAATAGACTTAGGAAAACCATGCAATCTTACCACTTCCTCGAAGAATAATTCAGCTAAATGCAATGCATCAGATGTCTTTTTACAAGGTATGAAATGTGCCATCTTAGAAAATTTGTCAACCACTTCCAAAATAGAATCATTACCTCTCCGAGTTCTACGCAATCCAAGAACAAAGTCCATACTCACATCTTCCCAAGGTCTATCAGGTACATGAAAAGGTGTATACAATCCAAAATTCTTACTAGTTCCTTTTGCTACTTGACAAATTTTGCAACCTCTAACCATTCTCTATACATCTCTATAAATATGTGGCCAAAAGTATCTTTCTAAAATCAAATTCACAGTCTTATCAATTCCAAAATGTCTAGCAAGTCCACCACTATGTTTCTCCTTTATTATGTTCTCTCTCGTAGATCCTCTAGGTATGCACAACTGAACTCCTTTAAACAACATGTCTTCTTGGATGAAATAATTAGCCCACTTTTCATTTACTATGTGTTCTTTACAATCTTTCCAACATTCTACAAAATCAATGTTATTCTCATACAAACACTTCAAATCATCAAAACCAAGTACCTCAACTCTCATTTTTGTTAGAAAATTTCTTCTTTGGCTCAAGGCATCAACAACTTTATTTGAGTGTCCACTATTATGCTTCAATGAAAAGGAAATTTTTTTCAAGAACTCAACCCACTTCATATGTCTTTGATTTAATTTATTTTGACTTCTCAAATACTGCAAATCTTTATGGTCAGTATACAACAAAAGCTCTTTAGGCATCAAATAATGTCTCCATTTCTTCAAATCTTGAACAATAGCATAAAATTCCTAGTCATAAACTAAATATTTTCTGTTAGCATCATTCAACTTCTCACTAAAGAAAGCTATAGGTCTTCCTTCTTGACTCAAAACAGCTCCTATTGCACTTCCACTAGCATCACATTCAACTTGAAAAACTTTACTAAAATTAAGAAAAGAAAGTGTAGGCAACTCTCCAATTCTTTATTTCAATTTTTCAAAACTCTTTTGTGCTCCATGTGTCCATTTGAAATCCTTTTTATCTCCTCTCACAGTTTTAGTCATTACATTACAAATAGAATTGAAATTATTGATGAAATTCCTATAAAAACTTCCCAATCCATGAAATGATCTTACCTCTCCAACATTCTCTAGTGTAGGACAATCAAGTAGAGCTCTTACTTTCTCATGGTCCATCTTCAATCCATCAGCTCAAATCACAAAACCAAGGTACACAATCTCTTCTTTCATAAATGAACATTTCCTCAAATTAATCAGCAACTTTTCTTCCTTCAATCTCTCCAATACTTGCCTGATATGTTCAAGGTGTTCTTCCTTACTCTTACTCAATATCAAAATGTCATCAATATATACAATCAAAAACTTACCCAAGAATCTTTTCATAATTCCATTCATCATCCTCATGAAAGTACTAGGTACATTAGTCAAACCAAAAGGCATAACCAACCATTCATACAAACCTTCATTAGTCTTAAAAGTAGTTTTCCATTCATCCCCTTCTCTAATCCTAATCTGATGATATCCACTCTTTAAATCAATCTTTGTGAAATACTTTTCTCCACTCAAACTATCCATTATGTCATCCATCCTAGGAAATCAAATCTATACTTTACTGTTATCTTGTTTATAGCTCTAGAATTAGTTTACATTCACCATTCTCCATTATTTTTAGGTGCTAACACAATAGGTACTGCATAAGGACTTAAAATTTACCTAATCAAACCTCTCTCAAGCAATTATTGCACTTGTCTATTCAACTTAGTCTTTTCATCAAGTGTCAACCTATATGGTGCTTTATTAGGCAAACTAGCTCTAGGTATCAAATCCATACAATGACTTATACTTCTCATAGGTGGTAAACCATCAGGTACATTATTAGAAATGATGTCATGAAATTTAGTCAATAAAGGCTTAACCTTAGGTGCATGTTCTAACTCATCTTGTTTCTTAGTTTTCCTTGGAATTAAAGCAAAACAAACATTATGTTCTTTCATTTCCCTTGCAAACTTTTTACCATCAACCAAGCATACTCTAATTGTAGTACAGTGACCTTCATCAAAATTCTCTACTAAAGGCAATAATACTTGTTTCTTCCCATCCATCCGAATAGTATATTGATTCAATCTACCATCATGCAAAGCTTTCCTATCATACTGCCAAGGTCTACCCAAAAGAATATGACAACAATCCATAGGCATAATATCACACAAGACTTCATCATGATAATTCCCAAATTTGAATTTAACAAGGCATTGTTCACTTACAAGTAAAATATGCTCCTTCTGGATCCAAGCAATATGGTAAGGCTTAGGATTTCTCAATCTCTGCAACTGCAATTTGTTAACCAGCTCTTCGGTTGCCAAATTATTAGAACTTCCACTTTTAATGATTACCTTGAAACATTTTTCATCGATCTTACATCTAGTTCTGAACAAAATTTTCCTCAAAATAGGTTCCTCATCACCTTCTTCATTACACAAGATCCTTCTTAGCATCAAGTTTTCACCATTTTTAGGTTCATTAGACATTTCCTCAACTTCTTCACAAACCAAGTTATTTCTGCCATTACCTCTAGTCTTCTTTCCAGAGTTAGTACATTCAAAAGCTCTATGTCCTTCAACACATTTGTAACAAGTACCTTTAAACCAAGATTTCTCTTCTCTTTTTGCACTATTGTTATTCCTAGAGTAACTAGTATAGCTACCTCTAGAGTAATTACCTCTTTTAGCAGGTTCATCTTTCCATCCTTTATCTTGTACTGCATTGTCAGATCTGCTACTTTCTCCATAAGATCTGCCTCTACTTCTCTGAAATTTTCCACCTCTTCCTCTTTGTCTTTGTTCATGTCTCTTTGTCAATCTTCATTCTACCTTCAAATAAATTTGGTATGCTTCTTCCACACTTTCTATCTTCACATAGCTAATCTCATCTTGAATCGATGTCCACAAACCATTCTGGTATCTAGCCACTTTCTCAAATTCATCATCCACATGTCCATATCTGATATCCAATTTGTTAAATTCCTTAGTATATTCTTTCACACTCATTTCCTTTTGTCTGAGATTTTGCATCTTTCTCATCAAACTAACTTGGTAGTCAGCTAGAAGAAACTTCTTCTTCATCCATGTCTTGATCTTTTCTTTTCCTCTGTTCTATTTCTTAGTTTGGAAATGATCCCACTAAAGAGATGCATAACCTTTCAACTTTGTGACTGCTATCTTAACCTTCTTATTATCAAGAGTACCTTCATACTCAAATTATTTATCCATCTTAGAGATCCAATCCAAAACTGTATCGGTCTCAAGTCTTCCATCATAGCGAGAAACTTCAACTGCAGGTCTGGAGTTATCCTTAGAAAAAACTCTCAAAAGTCTTTCCTCATCTTGTTCAACTTCAGGTTCAGGATTAGGTGCTACTTCTTCTTCATAACTAACATCTTCAAGATGTGCACCTCACTACTACCTTTGGGGCCAAATTTCAATAGAAGTTTCCAACGGGTAACTTTTTATTATGAATGGTGTTTTTTTTTTGTAATAGGCCCTGATGATGTTGATATTCCAATGGGTGTTTAATTGACCATTGAAATTCTAACAGATTTGGGGTATACATTAAAAAAAGAAAAGTGAAATGACCTCATCATTTTTATTTCAATTGGATAGAGAAGGAGCAGGAGAAAAAGGAGTAAAAGGTGAGTGCGGGAGAAGGTATGTGATTTCTTCATCTTTCAAGCCTCTAGCATCATATTCAAATGCATTTCATTTTATTTGATCATGAATGCTCTCTTAAATGACTGTATTCTACTAGTGTCATGCCCTAGCTAGTGCTTTATCTCTATTATTTGATGTTATTGGTGCTTGTGCTCAAGGATATCGATTCACTGTATTCAAATGTTTGGATTCGCATTTGTTGATATTACTAGCATATATGCTTAATGACACCATTGTATATTATTGTCACTAAAATGACTACATTCTACTAGTGTCATGCCCTAGACTATGCTTTAACTCCATTATTTGATGTTATTGGTGCTTGTGCTCAAGGATATCCATTTTTTTGAAATGTTGACTGTGGTTATCAAATGGACAGCCCATGACTTCTAGCTAGGTGCCATTTTTATTGATCACTTAGGGCATCAAATGTATTGTATCATTGATAGTTGAGACTTTGTTAAAAGGAAATAGGAAAAAGAATGATTTTTATTTAGTTTCTCTATTTTGAGCCCTAAGTGGCTTACAACCCTAGAGAAGTATATACAGATTTACAAATGCAGTTGTAGGATACATAGGAGCTGATAATTCACAAGAAATCCATGCATCCAATTTGAATAGCAATTAATACAAAGAATTAGTGTCCTCCAATGGCCCAATCATCCAGACCTTGACTGTCCCCTCAACTAGTGACCCTTCAAAACTAGGTTATCATGCAATTAGTGAGTGATCCTTCATTCTCTCGGTCTTCCCTACATCCAAACATATTGAAAATACACAATACAATGACAACAAGTCTTTCACAATCCCCCTTTCCCCAAGGAACACTATCAACCATCCCTTCCACATAGCATTTCACTATTTTATGACTGGATTGTGCAGGAACAATTAACATTAAACAAGGAGCAATCTCCTCAACACATCTTGGAAACCATTTAATTCAAAAATAAATGAAACCTAACACCAACACTATTCCTTCCATAGTTGCAGGATACATAGCAGTCGATAATTCACAAGAAATCCATGAATCAAATTTTTATAAGGATATCCTACTAATCAATAAGAATTTTCTTGATATGACCAATGATTATGCATTTTGATAGTAGTGTGCTAGTTCAAAAGGATAACATAAATCTAAAATATTTTTTTCTAATTTTCTCAAACTATAAATGTGGTTAAAGGGAAAATATTATGTGAAAAACCCACAAACCAAGCTAGCAAATGATTGTACATCAAATTATTCATATATTCACTCAAGTATTGCTATGCTTTAGCTACCTGACCTTTGAGCTTCATCTAGATTAATGTGTAGCTTTATGTTAGAATTTAATCTTTCCTTGATAAATATGTAAGGGTAAACCAAGGTATCCTATTGTATTCATCCACTAGTCCAAGTGGGAGGACATGTCATATTTATAATTTCCTTTATTAAGGAAAATAGATATTCCTCCTTATGAGGAATCCTACACTTGTCTCACACACGAGTGAAATGTGGTATACATAGAAATGGGAGTTACAATGCAACTCCTTTCTCACATCTCTATTAAAAGAGATGGCTCTCCTTCTCTCAACATGCAAGATACTTCTTCTTCAACAATATTGTATGACCTAAGCTCTCACTCTATCTCTCTCTCTCATTCTTAGGCATTTTTGCCACTTTCATTATATCATGGGGGTTTTTTAATGCTTTTCCCCCTTCAAAATATTGTCTCCTTTGTTGCTTTTCTATTTCGTGAATGCTCCTAGTTTTGTGATTATTCATGGTAAATCTTCTTACTCCTTTCTCATTGATTAAACAATTTTCTATCTCTCTATATTTTGTTATTATTTTACCATGGTATCGGAGTAGGTTGGTTTAATCATATTTTGAGTGTGTAGGTAAAGGAGCTACCATATCTTGGTGCACTCCAAATTTGGAGATGTTCTGTAGAGAGATTTGAATCTCATTTTAGTTATTACAATTAGTTTATTTCAAATCATTTATATTAATCTTTTTAATTTTGGTTCTTTCATTTCTAATTCAGTTGGTGAAAATATCATAGAATATTTATTTAGTCTTTTTAGTTCTCATTATTTTGTTATTTTTTTCTAATTTAGTTTCTAATATTAATCTCTCTCATTATTACATTTGAAATGTACGTAATTAATTATCAATAGTTTAACCAAATATTTTTGGCTATTTAACAGTTTGGCTTGTTGTTCTATCTTTGCTTACATACATTTTTAAAAAAAAATCATTATAGTTTCTATTCTTGATCTGCTCATTCTAACTTTATATACCTTTCTAATTAGAGTCTTTCATCCTCATTGCTTGCATTTTTTTTTCATTATTCCTTCTTTGGATGCGTTTCTTTATGATTGCTTGCATGTGTTTTTTGTTTTATGCCCATGTATCACCTTCTTCCCATTCTTGATCAATTTTTTATTACATTCATTTATTTCGTAAGCTTTTCTAGTCATCTTTTTTAACTTGCATTCTTAAGTTCACTAGATATACAAAACTATGCCTCTCGTAGCTACTCGCTAGGTCATAGTTTTTTAATCTCCTCTTGGCCTCGATTTGGATTTTCTTATTCCTTTTGTAGATTTGAGTTTTTTATTTATTCTCCTCTTGGCCTCTTTCTTTTTGCCTTCGTGCAGCCTGTCCTCCACTAGTGTTTCTATGAGATTCGAAGTGTTCCTATGTGTTTCTGTGCACGTGCTTTGTATCTCCCACACCTTTTTCACAATCCATAACAAAGGACTCCTGTGACCTGCTCTTTGAGTGGTTTTTCATTTGCATGCATTTTCTTTGCATGCATCACCTTTTCTCTTGTCTTTCGTAGCTTCAAGCTGAGATTAAGACCCACCTCTTGAATCCTTTCCCCTCTCGTTTCACCGCAACTTCTTCCCAATTCTATCATTAGCGCTCTTCAATTTTTCATGATCTGGTTTCATTTTTTTTAGTATGCTTCATTGATATCGATGAAATTTTTTATTACAAACTTTCAATTTTTATCTCGCCACTAGACTTCTCTCTCACAAAGTCTTTAAATAAACAAGGTTACAGTTCTGAAAGAGTTATCTTTTAGTTACATATAACCAATTGATCCTCTTATTCTTTTTTTATAAACTTTCTCTTACATATCGGTAGTTGGAAACATTTTGCTTATGTCAAAGACATTGTTAATTGCCTTTGCTCATTTATAAAGGTGAACTTTAATGTTTGAATCATATTTGCTTCTGGCTTAAACATAATCCTGGACGATAAGATCTATTTTTTAAATATTCTAGTCAAATTTCATTGCTCTTAGTATTCTCAATTTCTATAAGTTGATAGCAGCTATATAAGATTTAGTTCTTTTTAAGCATTCTTTTTTAGTTTTTTTTAGTAGTTTATTAACTTTTTTTTAGCATTCTTTGTTGCATATGTAAGATCTAGATCCATCTAGTCACATTTGGCTTTCAAAGGCCAAAAGGTGGAAGAAAAAAAGAATAAGGGTTTGGTTGAAATCATCATAGTGTTTTTTCCATTGTGAATCTCACAAGATTAGAGTTTTTTTTTTAAATTTATATCAGCGTATTAAGGGGATTATTGCACTGTAGAAGTCCTACAGTTTGTTTTATAAATGAGTTATATTTTTTAGTGCTAAGGGTTTTAGTTAGTTTCAAATCATTTTTTTAATGTTATTCCAGATTACTAATCTAGCATTATATTTACCCGGTTAATATTTTTTTTTCTAATGTTCTTTGCAGGTTCAAAACTTATTTAGTTCTTACATTTTTCTTTTTCATGCAATAAATTTAGTTTCTTTCTCTTTGCATGCAAGAGATTCTTGTCATTATCTATTAATCAATAACAGCTTAACCAAGATTTGTTAACTCTTATGTGTTCTTAGTTTCAGTTTTTCCTCTGGTTGTTCTTTTTCCTTGCATGCCTCCTTACCGTAAGCTTTTATAGTTTTCTGTTGTTGCATGCAAGTGTATATAGTGATTTGAAGTTCTTTTCTGAGTTCTGTTAAGGGCTTTCATTTATTTATCTCCAATTTAGGTGTTATTTTCTTTATTTTTTTCCATATTTAACCATGACCATCCTGATGCCAGAAATAAAGTTAACTTGTACAAATTATCATGCATGGAAAATACACATGACCTTCATCTTTAGATTTAGACATATTTTAGATATTGCAACTAATGCCACTTCAAAACCAGCAACCTCTGCTCCTCAAGCTGACCAAACTACTTGGCAGACTAAAAATGAGGAAGTGCTTGGTTTAATCGAGATCTCCTTAGGTCCCACATTGTATGTCTTAATTTCTACTTTTATAGAATCCCATCAAGCTTGGGACATCCTGAAAAATACCTATGACAGTGCAGATGAGACTCAAAACATCTAGCTTCAAGACCAACTTGAAGACCTCAGGTATACCGACTTCAACTCTGTTGATGATTTCTTGCTCAAGTTTGATCCAATTAAATTTTTACTAACTGGTTTGCAAGTTCCTCTTTCTGATTTAAGGATAATCCACATAATTATTCATAAATGTTTTCCTAGATAGTTCCAACAGTTTATTACAAATATCTACTCTTAGTTAGCTATTCTTTCTTTAGCATGTCAACTAACTTATGTTATCTTTCAAAATATGTTGCGTCAAGAGGAAGGAAAATTGATACAATTTGGCATACTTAAAACTCATGAACATGAAAATGTCTCTCAAAGTCACAATAACAATAGATCTTCTAACACTAATCAAAATAACCAAAATTATCAAAGATCTAACAATACTAATAATTCAAATAATAACTCAGGCCAACAATTTAATTCTAGGCCTTCTAATAATTGTCATAATAGTAATTATTCAAATAGGCCACATTGCACCTATTGTGGTAAAGACGGTCACGTAATACATAACTATTTTAAGAAACAAAAAGATGATCAACATAACTCTCAAAATTACTCAAATGGAAAACCTAATGGAAATCAATCTTGTTCTTCTTTTACTGTCTATTTTAATGCTTCTAAACCACTTGAATGGATTATTGATAGTGGTGCATCTCAACATGTTACATCTCATAAGGAAGTCTTTGATTCTTTGCGACCTGATTCTATGAATATTCCTATTTCTTTGGTTGATAACCATTGCTGACAAGTTGAAGGAACTAGTAATGTTTCTATTCCAAATGGTAAATTACATGATGTGCTTCATCTTCCTGATTTGAAAGCTAACCTTATTTCTGTTCCTCAATTATGTCAAGATTATAAGGTTGAGTTTCATAAAAATAATTTCCATATCATTGATCCCAATACTAATCAAATAGTTGCTAATGCTAAATTTGATGATGATAATCTCTTTAAATTTTATCAATTTTGCTCTCCTAGATATTCATTACTCACTATTGTTGATTTTCACATTTGGTATGAGAGGCTAGGACATTTAAATTATGATTATATCTCATTAATGCAAAAATAAAATATGGTAGATGAGCTACCTAAGTTTACTACTTCTAAGTTTGATTGCAATGGATGTATGAGTGGTAATAGGCATAGAGAATCTTTTCCCCATAAATCATCTTGGAGAGCTAATAATAAGTTAGTTCTAATTCATAGTGATCTTTTAGGTCCTATGGAAAATACTTCTATTTCAAGCTCTAAATATGCTTTAATTTTTGTTGATGATTATTCTCGTAGAACTTTGATTTATTTCTTACATAGTAGCGATCAAGTCCTTGATATTTTTGCTAAATTTCATGTTTCTGTAGAAAGACAAAATGGTTGTAAAATTTAGATTCTTAGGACTGATAATGGTACTGGATATGTTAATCATGCTTTCCATTCTTATTTGAGATCTTTTGGTATCAAACATGATCTTATTGTTCCTTATACACCAGAACAGAATGGTGTGGCAGAATGGAAGCATAGAACAATAGTAGAAATGGCTAAATATTTTTTACATGCTAGAAATATAGATTATAAATTTTGGGTTGAAGCCATGGCATGTGCCACCTATATTCTTAATATAACTCCTACAAAGGCCCTTCCAAATAAAACTCCTAAAGAAGCTTGGTCATGAAGAAAACCCAATCTATCTCATTTACGGATTTTTGGCTCCACTGCTTATGTTCACACACCTAAACAGAAAAGGAAAAAGTTAGATCCTAAATCCTCACCTCATATATTTGTTGGCTATTTTGAGAACACTAAAGGTTATAGAGTTTATGATCCTCTTACTAATAAAGTTCACATAGCTAGAGATGTTTGCATTGCTGAAAATGGTGTCCATGACTGTTCTCAAATTTTAGATTCTAATTTTAGTCATAGCAACATAGTTCTTGTGGAGGACCAACCTTCGTCTCTCAACCCTACTACTAAAATTTCTTCTCCTAATGTTTTTGTTCCTTCTGTTTCTACTCCTAACACTAAGGATAATACTAAGGATAATGATGAACATAAAGATAGTAATGATACTCCTTCTAATGATTTTGTTCCTTCTAGTAGTAGCAGTGATGATGGTAATAATCTATTTACTCCTCCTAGTAATATTTCTATTAATTCTAGGAGAAATCTTAAATGGTTTAAAGATTTACTTAATGAAGGTGATGATTACATTGCTAGAATGGGTGGACTTAAACCTAGAAGGATAAACTACTGTAATTATGCTCTTATGACTTCTCTCTCTAAATCTAATGATCCTCAAACCTTTGATCAAGCTAAAATCAACCTCATTGAAAAATTGCTATGCAAGAAGAATATGACTCTTTAATTTCTAATAACACTTGGGATCTTGTTCCTTTACCTCATGGTAAAAATATAGTTTCGTATAAATGGTTATATAAAACTAAGTTAAATGCAAATAATGATATTAGTAAGTTTAAAGCTAGACTAGTAGCAAGAGGTTTTTCTCAAGTTGAAGGAATAGACTATAATGAAACCTTTGCTCCTGTTGCTAAAATGCCTACCATTAAAGTTGTTCTTTCTTTAGCTACTAAAATGAATTGGCCTATTCACCAAATGGATGTTAAAAGTTCCTTTTTGAATGACGATTTGCATGAAGAAATATACATGTCTCAACCTAATAGTTTTATTCAACAAGGTAATGAACATTTACTTTGTAAACTAAAGAAGTCTATTTAGGGTTTAAAAAAATCTCCTAGAGAATGGTACTCTAAAATCAATTCTTTCTTCATTTCTCAAGGACTTGACAGAAGTAAAAATGATCCAAACCTATATATCAAACATACTGAAAAAAACATTGTTATTATTATCTTATATGTTGATGATTTAATCCTTACCTCCAGCTCTACTCCTTTACTTTTTGAAATTAAATTTCAACTCAATCAAACCTTTCAAATGATAGATTTAGGCATCTTGCACTATTTCTTAGGCATGTAAATTTGGCAAACTTCTAATGGTATATTTGTTTCTCAATCTAAGTATGCTCAAGATCTCTTACAAAGATTTGATATGACTAATGCTAATGATGTCTCTATTCCTTGTGAATTGGGAACTAAGTTAATGATAGATATGCAATATCCTTTCATAGATGCTACTTCTTATAGAGAACTTTTAGGTAGTTTAATTTATCTAACCCTCACTAGACCTGATTTATCTTATAGTGTAGGCTTAGTTTGTAGATACATGTCTAAACCTCAACAATCTCACTTAAAAGTTGCTAAAATAATCCTAAGGTATATTAAAGGTACTCTAAATTATACTTTATTTTATGATGCTAATGCTGATTTTACTCTTAAAGGTTATTCTGATTCAGATCTAGCAGGTGACCCCAGTGATGGGAGATCCACTAGTGGTTACTATTTTTTCCTTGGTTTAGGTGCAATTTCTTGGAAAAGTAAAAAGCAACAATCAGTTTCATTATGTTCTACTAAGGCTAAATATAAAGGATGTACTACTACCTCTAAAGAATCTCTATGACTTAGAAGAATACTTGAAGATTTGGGTCTACCTCAACAAGAACCTACACCACTGTATTGTGATAATCAAAGTGCAATTGCCTTAGCAAAGAATCCAGTTTACCATGCAAGATCTAAGCACATTTCTCTCCATCATCACTTCATCAGAGAACACATTCAAGATAGATAAGTGTCCCTCATCTTCTGCAGAGGAGAAGATCAAGTTGTAGATATCTTGACAAAGCCTCTCTCTAGAGAGAAATTCCAGATTCATTTTACAAATTTGGGTTTAAAACTCTTTGATTGTAAACCCCCAAGTAAAGATTAAAGGGGGGTGTTAGAATTTAATCTTTCCTTGGTAAATATGTAAGGGTAAACCAAGGTATCCTATTGTATTTATCCTCTAGTCCAAGTGGGAGGACATGTCATATTTGTAATTTTCTTTATTAAGGAAAATAGATATTCCTCCTTATGAGGAATCCTACACTTGTCTCACACACTAGTGAAATGTGGCATCCATAGAAATGGGAGTTACAATGTAACTCCTTTCTCACATCTCTATTAAAAGAGATGGCTCTCCTTCTCTCAACATGTGAGATACTTCTTCTTCTTGAACATTATTGTATGAGCTAAGCTCTCTCTCTCTCTCTCTCTCTCTCTCTCTCTCTCTCTCTCTCTCATTCTTAGGCATTTTTGCCACTTTCATTATATCACGAGGTTTTTTTTATGCTTTTTCCCCTTCAAAATATTGTCTCCTTTGTTGCTTTGTTCTTTGGTGAATGCTCCTAGTTTTGTGATTATTCATGGTAAATCTTCTTATTCCTTGCTCATTGAATAAAAAATTTCCTATCTCTCTATATTTTGTTATTATTTTAACACTTTAAGATAGAGTTACTTCTTGGGCCTTACAATAGGGTGGAATATGATCAAGATTTGTTTAGGCTATATCTTTGTTAGTCCCATTGTTAGGTTCTTATGGTTCATGGTTTGAATCTATTATGGTTGTGTAAGGGATTTGTAGATTCTTTTTCTAACAAAATTATTGGACACCATGATTGGAAGAACTGGTTGTTGGCTATTGTACACATGAATCATAACTGTCAATGGTTCTTTGTGTTCAAGAATTCGTTGATCAATCTTTGAGATTTATTGTCCCAGCTTTAAAGAGTGATAAAAGATATAGTGAGTACTATCTTTTCCAAGTGTTTTGTGGGTGCCATTATCTTCTAGGACTAATTGTTGGAACCAAATTATGTTCTTTGCCTCTAGTAAATATTGCAGACACAATCATCTTCTTGGTGAAGGGTTGCTTCCATCCCCATGAGGCACTATTGCATGGTTTCCATTCCCTTGTAGTATAGTGAACCTAATTTAATACAAGTGTGCACTATTTTGGGATCCATAATTTGTGGCCCCTACACTATGGTTGTTAGCCCAAGAAAGGCCTACCTTTGCATATAATAAGAGGCCAACATGAAACAAACATCCAGAAGTTAGGGGGTTGTTTCTTGTCCATAATTTATTATTTAAGTGCTAAGTGATGATGGGTATATAGTGTAATTCATACCTAGTGTGTCTCTTTCTTTCTCTCCACATTTCACATTAGGAGTATATGCTATAAAATACCAATGAAATCAACTATTGGTCAAATCTAATCAAAATTGAAGTATAAATATTAAAATAGATCTTGAAGAAATATGGGGACCATTTTTGATAGATATTGTACAAATGAAGAGAATAATCCCAAGAGGAAATGCTTCAATGTGGAACAATTGAAGGACAATATTTTACTTTTATATGAACATCTGTAATTTTTTTAATATATTTATGAGATAACAAACCATAGAAAGAATAGCATATAGAAGAAAGTAAAGAATAATGATCATATTCTGAGATATTGTGGAAACTTAAAGGAAAGAATGCTTGGTGGGGTTATCATGCAATCAGTGAGTGATCCTTCATTCTCCTGGTCTGCCCTGCATCCAAACATATTGGAAATACATAATACAATGATAAAAAGCCTTTCAAAATCCCCCTTCCCTCAAGGAACACTATCAACATCCAGACCTTGATTGTCCCCTCAACCAGTGACCCTTCAAAACTGGGTTATCATGCAATTAATGAGTGATCATTCATTCTCCTAGTCTACCCTACATCCAAACATATTGGAAATACACAATATAATGATAAAAAGTCTTTTACAATCCCCCTTCCCTCAATAAATTCCTATCAACATCTAGACCTCGACTATTCCCTCAACTAGTGACCCTTCAAAATCGGGTTATCATGCAATCAGTGAGTGATCCTTCATTCTCCCGGTCTTCCCTACATCCAAACATATTTGAAATACACAATACAATGATAACAAGTCTTTCACAATCCCTCTTCCCTCAAGGAACACTATCAACAAGTGATCTTTCTTCTTATCAGCCATATCCAATGTTTCGTTGAAGTCATGACTGAGAATGAAGGTCATCTTACCCATACCATTCATGGATTCTGAAATGTTGCTCCAAACTCCTAAATTTTTTTCTATTTCTTCTTGTTGCTTCTTTAAATACTTCTTCTACCACAATGTCCTCCTGCCCCATCTTCTTCATCTTCCTAGCTAAAGTGGATGAATCCACACACAATAACCCAAAATGAAGGGTTTTGTATCCTTTAATGAATCTCAGTCACTGGTAATGCATGGACAGTCAAACCAATAGTCTCCAAATCATTCAATAAGTGAATATGAATGTTTGAAAACTTTCCTCTCAACTTCCCCAACCACTCCTAATCGGTTAGAGGGATATTTCTAGAATCTCCACTATTCCTATCCTTACCAACAATTCTTAAACATACTTTATCTGATATGATAATAACATGTTAAACTAAACCAATGGAATGTTCTTCATGTGGTACAAGGAAGATTTGGCTATCAAATCTTCCTTCATGAAAGCTGAGTGCGAGAGAAGGGATGTGATTTCTTCATCTTTGATTGGTATCTTTGACGGGCAACATCTTTCAAGCCTCTGACATCATATTCAACTGCAAATTTCAAATGCATTGCATTTTATTTGATCATGAATTCTCATTGAAATGATCGCATTCTACTGGTGTTGTGCCCTAGCCCATGCTTTATCTCCATTATTTGATGTTATTGGTGCTTGTGCTCAAGGATATCGATTCACTATTTTCAAATGTTTGGATTCACATTTGTTGATATTACAATTCATCATATCAAATAAAGTATGTTTAAGAATTTTTAGTGTCTAAACACTCAACTAATCCCTCTAACCGATTAGGAGTGGTTGGGGAAGTTGAGAGGAAAGTTTTCAAACATTCATATTCACTTATTGAATGCTTTGGAGATGACTGGTTTGACTGTCCATGTATTAATGTTTAGAAGAGATAAATAAAGTATTTAAAGACATTATTACATATTTGGAGAGGTTTAAGAGGCACTTATCATGACTGTACCCTCACAAACAACGGCATAGACTAGTTTTACTAAGTTTCCTTTCTCTATTTTGAGGTTTCCTTTGTCTGTTATAGGGGTACAGTCAGAGGCTTCATTGAAAAAATGATCTTTTGAATGGTTACTATGAATATGAATGACTTGATATAGCATATTGCTCATTTTACTTGAAGTTTGGAATAGCTTGTGCAAGGGTGAAAGTAGTTTTGATCATTTTGGTCATGACTATTCCTCTACATAGTCACAAAATGTAACTGTCTAATGATTACATGTAATGTTGAATGGATTAAATGCTTTATTCTTGGTAGAAGTGAATGGAAGGAATAGTGTTGGTGTTAGGTTTCATTTATTATTGAATTCAATGGTTTCCAAGATGTGTTGAGGAGTTTGCTCCTTGTTCAATGTTAACTGTTCCTGCACAATCCACTCATACAACAGTGAAATGCTATGTGATTGAAAATTTCATACAACTGGTCCTTTGACATGTATTAAATACAATCCAGTCACTTATTGAATGCTTTGGAGACTACTAGTTTGACTTTCCATGCGTTACTAGTGTCTGAGATTCATTAAAGGATACAAAACCCTTCATTTTGGGGTTATTGTGTGTGGATTCAAAAGTAGGTTTGATTTGGTTAATGTTTAGAAGAGATCAATAAAGTATTTAAAGACAATCTTACATGTTTGCAGAGGTTTGAGAGGCACTTATCATGACTGTACCCTCACAGACATAGGCATAGACTGGTTTTACTAAGTTTCCTTTCTCTATTTTGAGGCTTCCTTTCTCTATCATAGGGATATAGTTAGAGGGTTCATTAAAAAAATGATCCTTTGAATGGTTACTATAAATATGAATGATTTGATATAGCATATTTCTCATTTTACTCGAAGTTTGGAATAGCTTGTGGTTGTGCTAGAATTCTTGGTAGAAGTGAATGGAAGGAATAGTGTTGGTGTTAGGTTTCATTTATTATTGAATTCAATGGTTTCCAAGATGTGTTGAGGAGTTTGCTCCTTGTTGAATGTTAACTGTTCCTGCACAATCCACTCATACAATAGTGAAATGCTATGTGATTGAAAATTTCATACAACTAGTCCTTTGGCATGTATTAAATACAATCCAGTCACTTATTAAATGCATTGGAGACTACTAGTTTGACTTTCCATGCATTACTAGTGTCTGAGATTCATTAAAGGATACAAAACCCTTCATTTTGGGGTTATTGTGTGTGGATTCAAATGTAGGTTTGATTTGGTTAATTTTTAGAAGAGATCAATAAAGTATTTAAAGACAATCTTACATGTTTGGAGAGGTTTGAGAGGCACTTATCATGACTATACCCTCACAGACATAGGCATAGACTGGTTTTACTAAGTTTCCTTTCTCTATTTTGAGGCTTCCTTTCTCTGTCATAGGGATATAGTTAGAGGGTTCATTAACAAAATGATCCTTTGAATGGTTACTATAAATATGAATGATTTGATATAGCATATTTCTCATTTTACTCGAAGTTTGGAATAGCTTTTACTTGAAGTTTGGAATAGCTTGTGGTTGTGCTAGAATTCTTGGTAGAAGTGAATGGAAGGAATAGTGTTGGCGTTAGGTTTCATTTATTATTGAGTTCAATGGTTTCCAAGATGTGTTGAGGAGTTTGCTCCTTGTTTAATGTTACTTGTTCCTACACAATCCACTCATACAACAGTGAAATGCTATGTGATTGACAATTTCATACAACTGGTCCTTTGGCACGTATTAAACAAAATAGAATTTTCAGCATATTATTATCATTCTATTTCTTTTTTGTAAACATGTAATTGGTTCAGTTTTGTAAAAAAAATTTCGTGTACAATTTTTTTTTCTATTTTTTCCATTTGATAACCATAGTCAACATTTAAAAATAGTGAATACCATCAAATAATGGAGATAAAGCATGGGCTAGGGCATGACACTAGTAGATTAAAACTAAACCAATGACATGTTTACAACAAAGAAATAGAATGATAATAATATGCTGAAAATTCTATTCTATTTAATACATGCCAAAGGACCAGTTGTATGAAATTGTCAATCACATAGCATTTCACTATTGTATGAGTGGATTGTGTAGGAATAATTAACATTAAACATAGCCAATGTTCTCTTTACTTTCTCAAATCTCTGCAAGTCAAGTACATTAGAGTTGTATAATACATTGTTAGTATCCTTTTTCCATGGGTCCTAGGTCTTTGGGTCCATGGAAAGGAAATAGATTACAAAATACACTTCAAACCAAAGGAAAAACCTAGCAAATTTAGTCTAACTCACTGTAGATGAAGGAATAGTCATGCTAATAGTTCCTCTAAGTCTTCCAAAACATTTATTGAACTCCCCTAAAGTCCTATTGGATCCCCAAATTGCTTAATCCAATCAAATTACATCAAGATCATGAGAAACTTCAAAGGATTAAAAAAATTACTTGGAACAGTCAAATCATTATGTTTTCAAATCAATTACCTATCGACATATCCCTTGTGAGGGAGAGAAGCCAAACACATAAAGAACATGCACATAAATGCGACAACTGAAAAACTTAAATGGAATACACCAAGAAGTACCAAATGATGAATGCTCAATTGTTGTAATGGAAAAAGCATCAGAACCGTCCATTTCTAGAACTTGATTTTATAGTCTAAATGATTTTTCTATAGTCGTAATGATTTTTCTAGAACTTGATTTTCTAGTCTTAATGATTTTTCTATAGTCCTAATGACTTTTCTATCATACTCTTAATGATTTTTCTAGAACTTGATTTTCTAGTCTTAATGATTTTTCTATAGTCCTAATGATTTTCTATACTCTTAATGATTTTTATTTCATCCTAATGTTTCTTGCTCTTGATAAATTAGGCCTTGAATTTGAATTTTTGTTCACTATTTTATTTCACCTTGATATTTCATTCATTTTTCATCTACACAGAGACTACACATGCTGATAAAAAAATGAGCTATTTGATTAAGGTTAACTATTCATGATTGTAAATAGTCAATATTTCTGATGGTACTCCTTGGTGTATTTAATTTTAAAATAATCATGTTTCTATGGCTATGATAAATGTCCCTTTGTGTTGAGAAAAGTAGAGTTGAAAATATGATTGCAAAGAAATCATCCTTCTTCCACCAACATTCTGGTCAATGTACAAGTAACGAGTCATTTCATTCAATAAAGACCATGATAAAATTAACATTTCCTCTACCATGAACCATCTTGACAATCAGGTTCCTGCAAGACCATAACCTTCTGCAAGTTATAGGTTAGATCTCAGATCTGCCACCCTACAACCAATCAAATAAGGTTCTCCATGATCCAATCCATAAGAAAGAACTCGCTCTGATACCACTTGACGTAGGGGCAAGGTAGATACAAGCAAAATCAAGAAGAATTGACTCCAGTTGAATCAACAACTAGCCCTACTCAGAGTTACACATAGAAGCAATATGAATACCACATGAAATCAGTAAAAACACAATGTATATGAGACAAGCAACTGGAAGCAACAACAAAGTAATTATATTAAATCTTTCAACATGCCTGGTTTTCAGGTTTAGGCCTTATACAAAGAGAATTATGAATTCAGAGTCTTGGCTCGCATATTATCTATTGACACTGAAAATTTCAGCTCCTAAAGGAACAAAACGTGAGGGAAGTATAATATATAGTTTTCATATTTTATAATTTTCCTTTGATAAAAAACTAAAATGGATAAAAGGCGTGTGTGTTTGTTATTTTTATTCTCATGTATTAGGTTGTAAATTGCTTTATTTTAATGCATGTTTGTTTTGAATAAATAATGATTCTAAAAATAAAAAATAAAAAATGTTGAGCAAAAAGGTGCCGAGAGGGAGTTGAACACTTGACCTCTCAAGCTGACCTTTTTCCTACCTATCTACCCTCCTACCCCCTAACCAGTTAGTCTATTTGTTTTCTTTGAGAGGGTTAGGAGAAGATACTTATTTATCTTTATTTTTATGTGCAGGTGAGAAGTAAAGTACAACTTCTTACTCAGGGAGTAATTTCTTCCTTGGTTAACTTTCAAATTAAATAATAATTTATGTATTTTTCTAATTTTAGGAAAAAGAATGGGAAGAGGGAGTTGAACACTCGACCTCTCAACCCATTCCTTTTCCTACCTAACTACCCAACCCTACCCCTACCAATTTCTCTATATTATTCCTTGGGAGTGTAGTTGTAAATAAATGTATAAATTAAAGAAAATCTTATCTCCTTTGAAATAAAATGTTAAAATGAATTGTGTTTATGAGATAGGAATTTCATATGTTATAGTCACTAATAATTATTTTATTCTTAATTTTTTATTTACCCCCAAAACCCTAAAAGTAAAAATATATGATGAAATAAAGGTAAACTTTGATGAATATTAATTTGTTTAGGGTTCTGGTATATTTTGATGTTAATTCTTAAATTTTTCATATCCCTACTTTTAATATGATATATTCACCTTGGTTATATTTTAGGGTAAAAGGCATGTAGGTTGATTATTATTGTTTAGGGTTAGATATTAATTGATTGATTTTATTCTTTAAATTCAAAATCCCTAAAAGAAGTTTTTTACTTTATGCCTTGATCTTAAATTTTAGGGCAAAGTGGGTGTAAATAGTTTTACCCCACTTTACTTGATTTCTCATTTCACGAATTAATTTATTAATGCACTTCATGTAATTGTAATGTTAATTTGCATGATGATTGTTTTTTATTTTAAGCAAAAGCAATTTTTCCTTTCATTAGGGTTGAAACATAAAACCTTTTTACCCTAATGTTTCTAAAATATGTCTATGTAGCATTATTTTTTTATGTTTGTAAATGAACTTATTTTATTTTGAAAATAAAAATAAAATGCTACTACCTGATGTCATTTTATTAATTTAGGGAATTATCTCATTATTTGAAGTCTTTTAACAATTAATATACTTGCTTATATTTTGATAAATAATGTGGATGATATATTATTAATTATTTAAAGTTTCACTTTTCACTCTATGATAAAGTATGAAACCTATTTATTTTTCAATTAATTATTAATTAATAAATGAATAATAAATAGTTTTTATATAAGATTAATATATTACATATGTAATGATTTTTATTTTTAGGTTTAAGATAAGCTAATATTAAGTGTTTTGTGCAGGAAATTAAAAGATGAACTATTATGCACAAGACACCAAAATTAATGTAATTATAGGGGAGATATTTCTCAAAAAACCATTATTATTGTTTAGTTGTACATTTTAGGGTTAGTTTTATAATTAGGTCCTCTGAAAGGGCATGTCCTTTCACAGGGAAGCATTGAAAATATATTTATACTAGTTCATATTGTAAACTAAAAAACACAATGAATCACAACAGAAATCTACCTCTCACAGATTGGAATTTAATCCCCAAAATCTTATGTACAAATATCAGATAAGTTTTTGTACCCTACTGTTAATATAGTTTTTTACGTTCAATTGGTTTCTCAGATTACTCTCTAGCCAAGGTTTCCTACTGTGTTTTCTATTTCATGCTTTGATTTATGATTAATTTGTACAATTTGAATAATGGTAGCATGGTCTGAGAATCTATTATTGTTTCCTTTTGGGCTCTTCAGTTGAGTTAAAAACCATAGGAGCTATTGTATAAGTTGTAAATTTTGTTTCAATAGAAAGTTGTAGGTTGATGGTCTCATTTTAAAGAAGTGAGTTATCTTGAAACCGTCTCCGGTTATAGATAGCATTGAATGTATTTGAATGTATTCCCATTTTGGTACCAGGCACTAGTCTATTCATTCATTTGAAATTGTCATTTATTTCTTTTTGTGATTTACATATCTTATATATTATCCCATTTACAAAGCATTAAATTAGGTTTAGCATTACTTTCTAACCTTAGTTTAGATTTCAAGCTATCTGACAATTAGGATATTTGGTTGTTTTTTCCTCCAAGGATCATTAACCCCTTTGGAAGGAATTTTTGTTATTTATGCACGTGTTTGTGCAGTTAGACAACATATTCAATTTAGGCCTACCAGCCTTGGTTTGATTGAACCGGAATTACAGAGGCATTTATTGTGCCTATCAGTTGGCCTCAAAATGGTCAAACATTTTTTAGCACCAAAAAATTGGTGACTCTACTAGGGATGCCTATTAGTGAAAGTCAGTTTCAGAATCTCTAGTTAGTGTTGTAAAGACTCTACTAGGAAGAAGGATTCAAAACAATTATTGATTCCTCACAAGAAGTGAGGTGGCGACTCTAGAATACAGTATCAGGTGAAGCCTATGTTAGGGAGAAGGTCCCTAAAGAACAATTCATTCGCTGAATTGAAACTGAATAGGAGGAATAATAAATCGAAGAAGAAGATGTTGTATGTATCTCCTGAAAAGAAACCTGAAAAAAATAAAGGTCAGGAATTTGCTTGTGAGCAATTCCCAACTTTAGATCACCGTAACATAAGGAATAACAATGAGGGGGTCATGTGTGAATAGGAGAAGAGGGAGAGGCTAATGGATGATATAGTTCAGGGGATGATTAGATTGGAGCATAAAGATAAGGAGATGCTCAGAGCCCTTAGAAGATAGCTAGATGAAGCTCTTAGGAAAATAGGAATAGAAAGGGAAAGCCTTATTTCGCCTGATAGAAGTGATGGTAGAAATGATGAAGTAAATAATAATAAAGTTGCGAATAGAAGCATTTAGGTGCCAGTCTACACTTCTCGCAGAAAGAATAGTGGTCACATTATTCATGATAATGCCACTAACCCTATGTTTAAAATAGACAAAGAAGGGAGAACCACAGGAGATGACAGTGAATGGTTTAATATTTTTTTTAATCCAATGTGTGACCTAAATAACAACTCAAAAAATATTAATGATCCCTTTGATGTTCATGACAGTGTGAAAGGGACTGGAAGAAATAGTAGTGATCAAGAAAATCAAAATGAGGATAATGAACGTGAATTGAATAAATTATAAAGACAATCGGTGCATAATGGAAATGTTTATAGTTTATTCAATAAAGGTGAAAATAGTCATTTCTGGTATGATAATGATCATTTTGGTCATAATTTTAATCATGTTGATCAAAATCAATGTGAAATACATTATGACAGTATGCAAGGTGATCATGGAGTAGAGGTTGCTCAAAACCATATACAACAAGCAAAGGCAAGCATATATGTTAGGTTTGCAAGATGAAGATATGCAAGCTAATAATATGCAAAGTGATATATTTCAACCGAAGTATGAAATTAAACTTACTCATGCATATCAAAATAATTATGATAGAAATTATCCAGTTGCATATATGCAAGACATATATAATAAAGGCTTGCAAAAAAATAATAATGCACCTGAGCAGTAGGGAGGTAATATATTGAAAGGGAATTATTATCAATAGAAACAAGGGATTCACACAAACCATGAAAAAATACAACAAGTTAATAATGACGTTTGTGAGCAGCACTATGTTTTTAAACTTGCACAAAAGGAGTATTATTATAAAGGTAATGATAACATATGGGAGTAGAACTGAATACCTCAACAAGTAAATAATGATTACCCATTTATATAGAAGAATGCAAAGTATCGTAAGGATCCTTATGCTAATGACTTAAGATAGCAGCCTGGAGATTCATGTGAGTATCAAAACGGTAGACATAAAACTACGGAAGAGGAGGATATTAATGTTCTAAAAAACATTCATGCAAATAATGTTTGGTCAATTAAAGATGCATTTGGCTCATGTAATGTGGGGGTGCATTGCATAGAGTTAGATGACTAGCATGTTATTGCATTGCAAAACAAAAATATGAGTTATCCAAAAGTATCTACGCAATAAATTGACCATATATGCTCCAAATATTGCAAAATGTATGATGATAACACCTCTCATTTGCCATCGAGAGTCAATGCATATGACAGGCATTTTGAACAAGGAGAAGGCCGTAAATTTATGGAACATGATATGTAGTCTGGAAGCTCACATGAGTAGCCAGATGGACTTGGGTAGAACCAAAATGATACACAGGTCATTCACAAAAAACAATAGGTAAGCAATATGAGTTGTCAAGAGAAAATTTGACAATCTGGGAGCCCACGTGAGTATCCATATGAGGCTCACCAACTTGGGCTAGATAAAAGAAATATTCAAAAATAGAAAAGTAATCAAGTATATTATCAAAACTAAAAATTGTGTGAGCAGCCATATCAATCCGAAATTGCGCAAAGGGGAGGTGATAGTAATATAAATAAAAGGGACAATGCTCAAAGTAACCAAAGTATTTTCTAAAATAATGGTATTTATAATCAAAATCAAAATGATAACATGTATTATCATCAGTGAATGCACCATTCGGGAGATTCACATCGCAAACAACAAATTGGGAATAATATGCATAAACATGAGTAGCCGTATAATCCCAGAGTTGCGTAGAACGTGGATAAGGACATTCCAAATAAGAAATATAATAATACACTTAATGGTTATGTGCAAAACAGCCTTGAGAATCAACATGTATATGATATGTGATACATTAATTCATGTGCACAAAAGGGTGGAAATACTTGAAATAAGGAGTGTGATAATGGTTCTTGTGAGCAGCGGGATGGAATCCATCAACCCACACAAGACACACGGAATGTATATCATGAGTAAATAAATTTACATCAAAGAGACCACATGCTGAGAAAGCTACAAGATGGTGGGCAGAATAATGATGACCAATTGCAAGATTTGGATTACAATTAGCATTCGCAGAGTTGGTTTGGTGAGGTTACTAGAAAATCTTATACGAAAGATATGAATGATTATTGTTTACAGTTGGCTTTTAATTCCCAGAAGCAGTGTGAAGATATGTTACCACACAAAAAGGAACATACCATGCAAAATAAAATGAGTTATGGTGATGAGTAGTTTGGTGAATGTGCTTACAATTTATGTGACAAAGAGATGTATTATCAAAGTGTACAACCATCGAATGCATAGCCACATGGCCCAAATCAACAAAGATATGGTACATGTATCAACCTAATTACAACCATGACAGATGGTTTGAATCTCACATACATCATGAAGACATGGAAAAAGTAAATGATAATAATTATTTTGAGCCCAATAAAGGAAGAAATGAAAATACATAGGCCAAAGGAGTAAATAATGGTTCTGATAATCACAATTTTTTTAGACGAACATTTATTTGAGGATACTGTGTAGCAAGGGCATGGAGAACACATAAGAGCTTATAATTATTATCCAACAAGGCAATCCAGACAAAATGAATATGATATAATAGATAAAAATAATGTATTGTATAATAACTTAAATACAGATAACTGGAACAATAATCAACAACATTCTATACAATACAATAACTGGAATCACAGATATCATGATTCTAATTAGAATAATTGAGACATAAGAATTGGTATGAATTATCAAAACTGACACAGTCATAATAATGCAGCACAAAACCATGCACAGTATTATGATGTAGGCACTAATCAACAATTCGAGCATTCTGGACAGCATCATTTTGGAGGAACGATGCAACCCCACACTGGTCAATAGGGTCATTAGGTAAATCAATAGCAAAGAGGTAACCCTATTCCCCAAAATCAATATTTTCATAATAACAATAATAGAAATCTACTTGATGCCAAATTTCAAGAAATCAATGAGAGATATAAGCCATTGGATTTTTCAAATGTATTATGTTATCTTGACCTTATACCTAACAAGTTAAAGGCTTCTATCCCTAAGTTTACTAGCGATGGATCCCAATTAGCAAAATAACATGTTATTAATGTAAAAAATATTGTTTATGAATTCGACATTAATTATGAGGATGTGCATATGAAAATCTTAGTTCTCTCACTCAAGGATAGTGCAGATGAATGGTATAGAAATTTTCCAGATGGATCAATTACCTGTTGGCAGAACTTTATTGATCAGTTTATTGAGGAATTTGAGGATCACAAAGATCCATCCTTTGCAACTCATGAATTAACCACTATGAGGAAAAATTTGAATGAAATAGTAAAGGAGTTTAATAAAAGGTTTAAGAGGGTGTTGAATAAGATTCCAAAGGATATCCACCCTATTGACCCTTTTCTAATTACTTTTTATTTGAAAGCTTTTGATGTCAAGATGAATTATGAGATAAGGTCTCATAACCCAACAACCTTACAATAGACTTTTAAGATTACATTGAATATTGAAAACAATAGTATAGCTGCCAGAAGAATTGATAAAAGAAATGATCCTAAGCTATTCAATCTTGCAGTCCTGACAAATAGCAGTGAAAGTGATAAAATGGATGAGTTAGAAAGTTTGATGAAGAATTTGCAACCAAAAAAAAGTCACTTTCAAGCAGGAAGGCAGGACAAAAATTTCAATAGAAATGATAGGTACAGGTTGCAGGACATGCCTTATCACACAAAATGGAAAGACAGAAAGCCTTTAAAAAAGAAGACAAACACTCCAAATCCTCTTAAGAAAACTAATCATTTCATAGGGGATGAATTTTGGTGTGAAATTTGTAAAATGCCTCACCCTCAGGAGAAATGCCTTATAGCATAGAAGATTTTGGAGGAAGAAAACTAGGGATATGAAGAGAGGCCTGTGATAAATGCTCTTTCATCCACACCCTTTTGGTTAAGAGACAGTGATGATTTAGATGGTGAATACATGCCAGATGAAAGTTATAGGAGGTTGGGATACCAACAAGAGCAGCAAGTATTTTCAGATAATGATGAGAGTCTGAATATTAGAACGAAAACAAGAGAGGAAATAGAGGCTTACACTATAGCAGTGATGGAACAATTGCTTAGAAACTATCATTTGAGGAACAGGAATGTGAACTCAAGCAGTGAACAAGCAGCAAGGAGGTACAAGATTTCAAACAAGAATGTTGAGATAAAGAAGTCAAAGGCAGATGTCCCTAAAGGGAAAGTTGATCAAACATCAAAGATAAGCAAACCCATGGACAAGCAGAGCAATGGTAAGGAAATTTCAAACTATACTTCATTCATGTCTCAAGCATTATCTCAGGTAAAACTTTCTATCCCTCTAATGGAAATAGTTAAATTAACTGATTGTAGGAATGAAACGATCAAGTTAATAAATGACGTTGTTAAAAAAGATGCAAAGGAACAAAAGGATAGTGAAGAATTACCAATTATTTATCTAGGAACTTCTATTAATGAAGATGCTACTAAAGTAGATCCTTTCTTTCTAACTTTATTGATAAATAATAAATTGGTTTAAAATTGTATTCTAGAGTCTCAGGCGGCGGTTAATATTATGCCTCATGGGGTAATGAAAGAATTAGGAATGAATGTGGATACTACTTATGGAAAGTGTTATGCTATGGACAATAGGTCGGTCCCAGTTATTGGAATAATGAAAAATGTTGAATTTAAGTTACCTTCATGTCCTGAAAAATCTTATAAAATAGATATTACTATTGTTGAAGTACCACCTAGTTATGGAATGTTATTATCTAGATAGTGGTCTAATTTAATAGGTGGAAATATTCAATTAGATCTATCTTATGCTTCTATCCTAGTAAATGATAGGGTTGTAAGGATCGAAAGAGAACCAAGATCTACTTACATCATTGAAGATGTTGACCCAAGCTAGGTTACGCACTTTTGCCACACCGATATGGAGAATTTCCAAGTAAGAATTCATAAAAATCTCATTGGAAATACTAGTCCTAATGAAATATGTGCTAAGGAAAATAATGATCTCATTTGGAAAATGTTTTTTGATGGATCGTGTAGTAAAAATGGTAATGGAGCAGGTGTAGTGTTCATATCCCCAAATGGGAAATCTTTTAAATATTCCTTTTTGTTAGCATTTGAATGTACTAACAACACTGTAGAATACGAAGCACTCCTACTAGGTCTAAAAATAGTAGGTAAGCATGGTATCAAAATTCTTTCTATTTATGGTGATTCTAAATTAGTTGTATCTCAGATTAGGGATAAGTTTATTACTAAGAATCATACCCTAAAAAGGTACAAGAATGAAGTATGGGATTCTATAGAAGTTTTTGATGCTTTTTTGATAGCATGGATAGATAGATATGAGAATATTCTTGCTGATTTCATGGCTAACCTAGCACTTAACCATAATGATATTCCATGTGAAGAAATTGCACAGGTAGAGATCAAACCAAGGCCATCAATACCTAATAATGTTCATAACTGGCAAATCTTTGATAATGATAGAGACATTATAAAGTTCCTTGCATGTGAAGAAAGGTACGAAGATCAAATTATTGATTTAAATGCTTATGTTGAAACAATAGATGAAAATGATACTTTATTTGGAAAAGATGTAATTCAACTTAAAACTAATAAAATTCCTAAAGGGCTTGTCGCACTAGAAAAAATGTTTAATAGTAAAGATTCTAGTAATAAGTTTAAAATGGAAAATACTAATATAGAGGAAGTGGAAAAGATAAATTTAGGAAATGAACATACTCCTAAAGAGATTTTCATTGGTAAAAAGTTAACCCCTAAAATTAGATCTGATATTGTTAGTTTGTTAAGAAAGTATAGACATGTGTTTGCTTGGTCCTATGACGATCTTAAGGCTTATAGAGAGGACTTGTTCCAACGTGAAATACCCTTAAGACTTGATCTGAAGCCTTTTAGACAAAGACAAAGACTGATCAATCTGACTTTGGCTCCTAAGATGAAGGAGGAAATCATTAAGATGAAGGATGCTGGTATCATAAAACTGATTAGACACTCTACTTGGGTTTCAAATTTGGTACCTGTTAGGAAGAAGAACAGAGATTTTAGGCTTTGTGTGGACTTTAGAAATCTGAACATATCTTCATCAAAGGAAAATTATGCATTACCAAACACGAAAGCATTATTATAGAAGGTTATAGGAAATGAATTATTATCCATGATGGATGGGTTCTCTGGGTACAATCAGGTTAAAGTTAAAGAAGAAGAAAAATACAAAACAACATTCACTACACCATGGGGTACATATGTTTATGCAAGAATGCCATTTGGACTTACAAACGCAGGAGATACTTTTCAGAGGTCCATGGATGTGGCTTTTGGGGATTTCATTGATACTATCATGGTAATATATCAGGATGACATCATAACTTATTCCAAGAAAGTAGAAGATCATTGCAAGCATCTAGAGAAAATCTTCAAAAGAGCCCTTGAATATGACCTTGATAACAACCAAATCTGGTGCAATCAATTAATCTACCGACTATAGTTCCCACAATAATAGAATAGTAGGGCCGCCTTTAGAATAGTAGGGCGGGTGGTGCATTGGGAATCATAGGGTTCCCAGCCCACCCCTCCTTGGTTTCAGTCCATGTAAGTCCATTCTTTCCTTACCAGTCTTATGGATCTAAATCTAGATATTGATCTGGCTATGCAGAGCGGGGTAATATTACTCGTTGGTTGGTCCCATACTCATGTTGCTACTGGTCTCACACACGCAGGGTCAATAATGCACGAGCGATATAAACCTTTTTTCTATGAGAATGCTACGATAGAACCAAATGACAAAGGTGGAGTATCCTTAAACCCAAAGAAATGTCATTTCAGGTTAACTGAGGGTAAACTCCTTGGTCATATTGTTTCCAGGGAAGGAGTCAGAATAGATCCAGAAAGAAATGAAGCAATTGATAGGGTTCAGATCTCTAAAAATGTTAAGGGAATACAATCTTTCCTTGGACAAATCAACTTTGTAAGATGGTTTGTCACAAATTTTTTAGAAATTCTCAAACCTATTGCAAAGATGTTAAAGAAAGATGCAGTTATAAATTGGATAGATTAGGCCTTAGAAGCATTTTCCAATATTAAGAAAGCAATCAAGGAAGCATCAGTTTTGAAGTCTCCTGATTTTTCCAAACCATTTCAGTTGTTCTCCTTTGCTTCTTTCCACACCATAGCAACAGTCTTGTTATAGAAAAATGATGAAGCATATGAGCAACCAATAGCATTCTTCAGTAAAACTCTACAATTTTCGATAACATACATGAAAAGAAGACTTATGCATTAGTGAAATTAGTGAAATCATTCAGACTCTATCTGATTGGAGCTAAGATTGTGGCATACGTACCGAATGTAGCAACTAAGGATATCTTGAGGTAATCAAAATTCACAAGTAAAAGATGTCGATGGATAAATCAGATTCAAGAATTCGATATTGATATTCAGATCACTAAGTTAATCAGAGGACAAGGATTGGCTAAACTTATGGCAGAAACAAATTTGGATACAACACAAGTAAACCAAGTAGATTTGGAAAGTGCAAAAATGAGCATCAAACAGTGTCCATGGTACACAGACATAGTATATTTCTTAAAACATATGAAGTTTCATGAAGGTCTAAATGATAATCAGAGAAGAACCATAAAGTTACAAGCATCCAAATATGTGCTGATTCAAGGAGACCTATATTGGAAAAATAATGATGGTGTCCTCCTATTCTGTCTAGACACCTATCAGGCCAAGTCAGTTATTAAGGATTTACATGATAGGGTATGCGGTGGTCATTTTTTAGCTAAGACAACAACTCACAAGATATTGAAAGCTAGGTATTACTGGCCTCCTATTTTTAAGGATTGTTATGATTATGTTAGAAAGTGTGAGTCCTGTTAGAAGTTCTCTAGGAAACTGAAATACAATAGTGCTTTACCCCTTATTCTGTTACAAACTAAGGAGCCTTTCAAAATGTGGGGAATAGACTTTATTAGGGAAATTGCAGATGCTTCTAGTGGAGGTCATAGATGGATATTTGTTGTGATACACTACTTTACAAAGTGGGTTGAAGCTATACCCATAAGGTAGGCTACAAGCAAGGTGGTCATCAAGTTTTTGACGGATAATATAATTACTAGATTTGGAGTACCTTATAAGATTCTTCGTGACAATGGCATGTGTTTTAGGTCTAAGGAATTTTTAGAATTTTGTGAGAAATATGGCATCAACCTATCATACTCATCTCCATATCATCCGCAAGGGAATGGTCAAGAAGAATCAAGCAATAAGAATATACTGAAGATTATCAGAAGAATGTTGAGTAACAATAAAAAGGCCTGGGACTCAAAGCTAAATCTAGCTTTATGGGTAGATAGAGTAATAGTGAAAAGATCGACAGGTTTTTCTCCTTATGAGTTGGTTTATGGGAAACAAGTGAGGTTACCGTTGAATAATCTCATGTCAGTTTACAAATTCATTCAAGAAGAAGAATTTGAGGATGTAAACTTTATGGAAGACCGGCTGAGCTAGTTATCAGAGTTAGATGAAACAAGAAGAATAGCACAAGAAAGGAATCTTCATCAACAATGACAGATTAAGACCCTGCATGATAAAAAAGCATCAGATAGACCTTTCAAAGAAAGTGATTGGGTATTGAAATGGAATGCAAAAGACTAAGACAAAGGAAAACATGGTAAGTTTGAGGCTTATGGCTGGGACCTTAAATGGTAGTCTCGAAAGTAGGTGAGAATTCATATTATCTATAGGACACTGAGGAAGTCATTCAGGTGTTCCCTACTCACGGTCAATATTTTAACCCATTTTTCTCTTAAAATAGGAAGTATTCTCTAACTTGTATATTACTATTTTTGTTTATTTCATTTAAGAATCATGTTTCTTTTCTCACTATGGTCTACTTTTCCAGAGATAATTGGGATCTCACTACATCTAGGCATGAATGCACATCCCCAATAAGAGCCACTATTGACATTGAAAATTTCAGCTCCTAAAGGAACAAAACGTCAGGGAAGTATAATATATATTTTTCATATTTTATAATTTTCCTTTGATAAAGATCTAAAATGGATAAAAGGCGTGTGTGTTTGTTATTTTTATTCTCATGTATTAGGTTGTAAATTGTTTTAATTTAATGCATATTTGTTTTGAATAAATAATGATTCTAAAAATAAAAAATAAAATAGGTTGAGCAAAAAGGCGGCAAGAGAGAGTTGAACACTCGACCTCTCAAGCCAACATTTTTCCTACCTATCTACCTTCCTACCCCCTAACCAATTAGTCTATTTGTTTTCTTCGAGAGGGTTAGGAGAAGATACTTATTTATTTTTGTTTTTATGTGTAGGTGAGAAGTAAAGTACAACTTCTTACTCAGGGAGTAATTTCTTCCTTAATTAACTTTCAAATTAAATAACAATTTATGTATTTTTCTGATTTTAGGAAAAAGAATGGGAAGAGGGAGTTGAACACCTGACCTCTTGACCCATTCCTTTTCCTACCTAACTACTCGACCCTACCCCTACCAATTTCTCTATATTATTCCTTGGGAGTGTAGTTGTAAATAAATGTATAAATTAAAGAAAATCTTATCCCCTTTGAAATAAAATGTTAAAATGAATATTTTTTATGAGATAGGAATTTCATATGTTATAGTCACTAATAATTATTTTATTCTTAATTTTTTATTTACCCCCAAAACCCTAAAAGTAAAAATATATGATGAAATAAAGGTAAAATTTGATGAATATTAATTTGTTTAGGGTTTTGGTATATTTTGATGTTAATTCTTAAATTTTTCATATCCCTACTTTTAATATGATATATTCACCTTGGTTATATTTTAGGGTAAAAGGCATGTAGGTTGATTATTATTCTTTAGGGTTAGATAGTAATTGATTGATTTTATTCTTTAAATTCAAAATCCCTAAAAGAAGTTTTTTACTTTATGCCTTGATCTTAAATTTTAGGGCAAAGTGGGTGTAAATAGTTTTACCCCACTTTACTTGATTTCTCATTTCATGAATTGATTTATTAATGCATTTTGTGTAATTGTAATGTTAATTTGCATTATGATTTTTTCTTATTTTAAGCAAAAGCAATTTTTCCTTTCATTAGGGTTGAAATGTAAAACCTTTTTACCCTAATATTTCTAAAATATGTTTATGTAGCATTATTTTGTTATGTTTGTAAATGAACTTATTTTATTTTGAAAATAAAAATAAAATGCTACTACCTGATGTCATTTTATTAATTTAGGGAATTATCTCATTATTTGAAGTCTTTTAACAATTAATATACTTGCTTATATTTTGATAAATAATGTGGATGATATATTATTAATTTATTAAAGTTTCATTTTTCACTCTATGATAAAGTATGAAACCTATTTATTTTTCAATTAATTATTAATTAATAAATGAATAATAAATAGTTTTTATATAAGATTAATATATTACATATGTAATGATTTTTATTTTTAGGTTTAAGATAAGCTAATATTAAGTGTTTTGTGGAGGAAATTAAAAGATGAACTATTATGCATGAGACACCAAAATTAATGCAATTATAGGGGAGATATTTCCCAAAAAACCATTATTATGGTTTAGTTTTACTTTTTAGGGTTAGTTGTATAATTAGGTCCTGTGAAAGGGCATGTCCTTTCACAGGGAACCATTGAAAATATATTTATACTAGTTCATATTGTAAACTAAAAAACACAATGAATCACAACAAAAATCTACCTCTCACGGATTGGAATTTAATCCCCAAAATCTTATGTATGAATATCAGATAAGTTTTTGTTCCCTATTGTTAATATAATTTTTTATGTTCAATTGGTTTCTAGAATTACTCTCTAGCCAGGGTTTCCTACTATGTTTTCTATTTCATGCTTTGATTTATGATTAATTTGTACCATTTGAATAATGGTAGCATGGTCTGAGAACCTGTTATTGTTTCCTTTCGGGCTCTTCAGTTGAGTTAAAAACCATAGGACCTATTGTATAAGTTGTTGTAAATTTTGTTTCAATAGAAACTTGTAGGTTTATGGTCTTGTTTTACAGAAGTGAGTTATCTTAGAACCGTCTTCGGTTATACATAGCATTGAATGTATCTGACTCTATTCCCATTTTGGTATCAGGCACTAGTCTATTCATTCATTTAAAATTGTCATTTATTTATTTCTATGATTTACATATCTTATTTGTTATCCTATTTACAAAGCATTAAATTAGGTTTAGCATTACTTTCTAGCCTTAGTTTAGATTTCAAGCTATCTAAAAATTAAGATTTTAGGTTTTTTTTTTCCTCCAAGGATCATTAACCCCTTTGGAAGGAATTTTTGTTGTTTATGCAAGTGTTTGTGTAGTTAGACAACATATTCAATTTAGGCCTACCAGCCTTGGTTCGATTGAACCAAAATTGTAGAGGCATTTATTGTGCTTGTTAGTTAGCCTCAAAATGGTCTAGCATTTTTTAGGACCAACATTATCTTCTCTTCTTCTTCTACTATTCTTCTACTATCACCATATTTCCATCAATTAAACAACCTAAGCTTCTTATATAGCCAACTAAGCCACAAGTTAGCTAGTCAGGCATTTAGTTACATTATAGGCCCAACCTGGAAAAGTAAACCAAAACTAAAGAAAGAATGAAAAAAACTTAATGTGAAGTTATATTTATGTCCACACATGATCCAATAACATGTCTTTAACTTACAAAGATCCCATTTCATCACACGGAACCGTGCAAGATGAAAAACTCCACGTTTCACGTGTAAACTGGCCGAAAATTGATACCCGAGAAAAATGGTCATAACTTTCAACTCATAATGAATTAGGACTTGAGATCTTAGGAGAAGATATTATTTTAGGTCCTCCTAAATTACATAAGAGTAAAAAGGCTGATTCATTAAGGATCAATGGCTACACGATGCGTAATTAGCACGTAGAATGTAGGAAAATACGGCTCCGATGTCAAGGAAAACAACTCTAACATTGAAAAAGTCCATCCAATCCTAATGTGATCATAGGAGAAGGTTCCAAAATAGGTCCTCAACATCATGTAAGCTTCGCACAACATAAAACCAATAAATGCAACAATTATAATGCAAACAACTGAAAATAGGAAATATTTTTGGTTGATGCAAGATTGCTCAAAGACCCAAGATGCTCCTACATCACACTCATAGGAATCAAAGTGATGGAAGATGAAATGCTAGAAGAACCTAGGCCCATTCGAAGCCTTGATAACAACCTTGGAAAAATAACCCACCAGGAGAGAATGTTGCAGACCAGAAGATTTGAAAGAATTCTCATTAGATGATAGAGAAGATGAAGAGATGGCAACAGGAAGAATGCCCCTAGCACTAGCACACATCAAAGAGGATGGCTTCATAGAGGTCATCCCTCCAAGAGCACAAATCTCCTTCCTAGTAACCAGAGAAGGCCCATAACACCCCCGCCAGCAGCGCTAGAAGAGCCAACCTTGGAACTAGATGGGTAGACATTCAAACTGTATGGGTAGGTAAGCATCACCATGAGCAACATCAAGAAAAATATTAGTAAAAATTTTCTCCACTTAAATAGTGAATAGTTACTTATATATACATAAACATTAAAAAAAAAATATGAAAAATAATATTTATACTTATTTTAAAATATATATTAACTAGAAACAAAAATAAAATTGGTATAAAACTATTTCAAATAATTGGATGCATAGTTTATTTGAAGTTATCAATTATCCACTCAATCTGTTTTAGCAAAAGAAGCATCATTTTCTAAATAAGTTATCAATTGATATCACTTACAACACAAATATACCCAAAAAAAAGACCAGTTTCTCTGCTATTGACTTTCTACGCATCTTCGGCTTATCCATTGCACACCATGGTATGAAAATTGTCGAGATGGAAGGCAAAAAAAAATTCTTTTTGAGGTGTTTTAAAAATTTATATTTCTTTAATTAGCTGATACAGTTTTACTACGCGAGCTCTTTTAGTGTCGAGATGCTTAACACCGCTTCTGCATCTGATCATTCTCCAAAGAAAAATAGCATAGCCAAGGGTAAGAGATAACAGAGAAGGGTTCATCTTCAGTTTAGAGCATCACTTTCATTTCAAAGGATCCAACGCTACTTTGTAAGTGCTAAAAGAGGTGTGTTTTAAACCCTAATATCGATGTTTTCTTGTTCTTGTCCCATCGTCTAGCTTGGCTTCTCACATGAAAAATAGGTTGCACATATATCATGTGTATAACGCAATGGCCTTCTATTGGTTCTTGGTGGAAGTAAGGGGTCACTACCATTTCAAGAGCACCATCCTTGCTGCGAAATTCTTCCAATAGGTGCTCTTCAAACCCTGATTCATGCGTACCCATCTTCTCAGTTTTGCTATTTAATATAGATTATAATATATTTGATGTTCTATTGAAAACCATATATCCTTCACGCATATTGCGAAACTATCAATTTACCGTTTGTTTGCACACTAAAAATAATTCAATTGTTATTGTATATCAATCTGGTTTTCTAAATAGATATATCTCCAATGAAGCATACAACCATTGCAAGTCCCAAGATGATCAAATTTTTATGCTCATTCTATCCTCCTTCCCACCGCCATTCAATTTGTGTCTTCTTCCCTAAGAGGCTTCTGCATACAATGAGAGACTCTGACTCTTGAAGACGCCCTGCACTTTATTGGATTCCACATTCATTATGCTTTGATAGATGATGACAAGATAACGAATGATGAAATGAACCAGGGTTTTGTTCAACCAGGTATTCAGATAAATGCAAAAATTAAAATAAAGAAAACTTGTGTCCTTTGTTTTGTTCCTTTCTTATCAATGTTTCTCCTTTATTTATTTGCATGAATATGTATTCCATTTTTTTTAATGTTTAATAATAAATAGGCTACAAATTTGTATAAAAATTATCATTTATATTTATTTTCTATATTGTTGTTTCTTCTTTTAACAAGATGCACAATTTTATATATTCCTCTACTATAAATCTAGAGAAATGGTGTTTTAACAATTATGGATAGCTGAACCCCTCATGTTCTTTCCAAATTCTACCATCAATGTAGAAATCTATTAGTTGAACTCATCAAAAACATACAAGGGAACTTCCAAAAATTGAGTTTAATCTTAAACATAAAAAATAATAAATATGCACTCCCAGTTCTATTTCTTACACTCATAGAGGTCTTTTTCAATTTTTGTTATGAATTCAACATGGTGTATAGAATTCATTATACCATTAACTCAAATTCAATTGTATTTAATAAATTTGAACTAGGTAGGAAACAACTATATAAAATTATTGTAGTGGAAAAAAATTGGGTAAATATCATAAAATAATTCATTGGGGGTATTACACAAAGCACATAGATTAAGCTTCCAATCTAGTAATGAAAATATTCAACAAAAGACCTTGGGACAAGGAAAACAAACTCATTGAATCTCTTTGAATTATGGATAAACTCTATAGCTATGGTAGCTACAATGGGTACTTCTTAAGTGCCCCCTATATAGACATAATTGAGTATCACCATTGAAACTATTATAAGGTGAATTTGTTGATAGAGGACATGAAAGTTTTCTCATGGCTTCAATATCATTATTGACAGGAGGATAGACATTATAAAATGCTCACTTATGAATATTATTGTTTCATGCATGCATGCACATTGCTTTGTTAGGGAAGTTGAATACTATTGAAAATACAAGGATGCAAAGTCTCAGTTTCAGATTTAAAGATATGTTATTGAATCCTCCCAATGGAATGCAACTGGTTAGTTGAGTCCGACTATAGGTAAATATATCAAAACCTTTACTTTATACATACCATGAACAATACACTCAATGATATCATCAAATTAGTTGGTGAATAAGGTTGTGGTTGATGAATGACATTTGCTAAAATTGATCTTATGGTGTAACTTTAATTGACCACTAAAAAATCATTTGGATTGATGAGTCAACTATGAATAATAAGTCATCCATATTCATATCTAAGAGTAGTTAGCCTAACCAACAATGAGCCTTTGTAAAAATTACCTTAACTTTTGTCACCTTAATTGGTTTTTGATTTGATAAGAATTAGATTCTCTTTAGTTTTTCCTAGTTTGGGTTTCCACATAATATTGGTTTTCTTTGACTTGGTGTTTCCATGCTTTCATGCTTACATCTATTATGAATTCTTCTTCTCATTAACCAGCATATTAAAAGTTGGTATTTCTATTGTTTATAAGTTTATCGATAAAATAATTTTTTTATAATGTTCACCCCTATCTTAGTTATTCAACCTGTTGAGCTTGGTTCCTCAATATAGAGCTTAATTACTTGAGGAATACTTGATGACACACAAACTAAGTATTCCTATGTTCAATGGATCAAAATACAATGTAGGTATAGGATTTATTATTGAGAAGGGTCTTGAATCTATAGTAACCAACCCAAACTAAATTTCACAGTCCCAATACTTCTTTAAACAGATTTATTGATTAAGATATATTTTAACCTATAACATCATTATCAGTTAACTGAACATTAAAAATCCATGCAAAATATAAAATCATTCACATAATAATAACACTAGTATTTATCTTATGGAAACTTTATTATGGTGAAATTCATGGTGTGAGAACAATGTCCAAAAAATAATTGTACTCTTTTGGAATAGGCCCGGTTAAGAGTCTACCCTAATAAAGGTCCACCTAATTAAGGTTAAAAAAGCATGGTTAAGTGCTAGATCGTTAAGGGATTTTCCTAGAGACCTGTTAATGTATTTTAATCTATTGAGAGTAACTTGGTTAGAGGATTTTAGACACTCTTTTGTGAATTCCACCTTGTTAGAGGATTTTACAATAGACCTATTAGGCTCACCCGATAAAGGATTTTACTATCACAATTATTCTTAGAGAGTAACAAATCACAAATAATATGTAGTTTGTACTAATATTTCTAATTCAGATCCAATGAATTTCCTTAATACAATAAGATACCAATTCAATTCTTTTTTCTTTACTATGATTGAAACAATACTTCTCTGATTAACTTCTTTGTTCTACTGATATCCAATCTTTTAGCACAATCTTCTTATTTTCTTTGTCATGATCTACAAAAAATTTTATTTATTCTTCCTTAAGTATAATTTACTCAATCATAAACCCTAAACCTAAATCCAATGATCTGTATCTTTCATATAAAAAATAACCATCCATATTTATTTTTTATAGCCTTGTCAACTTGCTAATTAATAAACCATTTTACTTTTGTAGAAACTTCCTTAATACATTTTTCCTTGATCTTTTTGTCATCACTTTTCCCCTTAGATTATTCTTGAGTCATCCTTCTTTCTTATTTCATAATCTATTCTTCTCTCACCTTTAGTTCTTTACTATCTCCAATTAGACTTCATTTTTATTGATAAGACTTTATTCAATGTTATTACGTTGATCGGATAGGGTATAGTTTATAAGGATGTTAATTCTAGGTTGAATATATCAGATTATGTTATCACCCTTATGGGATCAGGTATAGTTTATAAAGATGATAATTCTAGGTTGTACATGGACAATGACTCATATTTATCTTTCTAGTTCTTTCTCTAAGGATTCCTTTGACAAATATATAATAGATTATCATGTATACCAATCATATCTTTACTAGTAGCAACATAAATCAACAAGGTCCAACTATTTATGCCAACATATAATACATGGAATTATTAGATGGAGACAAAGACTTGGAATAATGTGGAGATAAACTATGTGCTTCTAGAGAATGGCCTTAATACTCAAGATAAAATCGAGGCATATGAGGAGAATAAAAAGGAAAAGTATTCTATTACTAGTGATTTATCAAAGAATGAATTAATTGTACCTTTCTAAAATTAACTGCTTATTTTTACGCACTTTTGGGGACAATTTTAGCCCTCGTTAGCATGTTCCTTACATTTAGGACCTCATAATACATTTAATTACATACATAATTTAAATCAAGTGCCTCGTTCTTTCTCCAATCTTTCTCAAAACTCTAGGTTGGCTTTAATTTCACATTAAATTTGCATTTTCCCACTTATCCCTCCATGTTGCCCCTTACGCCATCAATACTTATAAGGATCTAGGATCATTTCCTTGATTTTTTCACCTCTAGGTATAGGTTAATCTTTACCTGTACCCACAATTATGAATTTTGATTGGTTCCCAGGCCAAATGGAAAGTATTAGCCTTTCTCACTTTTCTTTGTTAGCCTTCGCAAGTATAAGCTATGAATCACTATAAAACAAGGACTCTTCCTATCATTTTCACATATAGGCATTCATTATGATCAATGACAATCCATTATACACTTCAAGAAATTAATTCTAAGGTACATTCAATATGTCCAAGCAAGGAAATAAAGGATTCATTGAAGGCATCCATCCATCACTCAATTAAGTATGGATTTCCTTTCATAGATCTACCTTCTTTCTTCATTCGAGATAAAGGAGTTGGATATTAAAGGAGGAGATCCTCATTCATAAATTCAAATTCTTCTTCATATTATTATTCAATCCTACATTGAGGTGAATTACTAGCATCTACTACATGAGGTTTTATCTTACATGATTTCCCTTTGGTTTTTGTGTTGAATCAATGCTATTGCATAAACATACTTGATCACATAATCAACACAATTGCATCTACATGGTATGACACATTGTATTTTTAGATGTAATCTTTACTACATGTTAGCACTTCTTTCATTTCCTTTATTTTTATTCAAGGTTAATTCTTAAACACAGTATCAAATGAGGCAAGTCTATTTCCCAAATAATTTTCCCTTATCTATTATGTGTAGGAAAAGGTTCAAAAGATAGATACAATTGCAGATGTGAGTACCCATTTAGAAGAGCCTCCTATATCCATCTTCCATTCTGAGTTTGGACATTTTTAGGTATAGGTCAAGGTTGACCTATACCCTAGTTTCAACAATACAAATTCTAGTGGAAAATTTGGGAAGCCTAACAACAGTTTTACAGAACCCAATTCTAGTTTCTGAGTCTAAAATTACCATGTATATGTCAAATTCGACCTATACCCACCAAGTCAACCTATATCTAGCATAGAACAAAAGCTTTCTTCGGTTAGATTTGTAGGTCTCAGGTGTTTCGGTCTAAAAAATAGGTCATTCTGAGGCTCTAGTAGGAAGAAAATTAGTCTTTTAGTGTCTCACCTCCTCTGTGTTTTTAGGTGCACACATTCCTATCACCATTATTTTCATCTAT
The DNA here is from genome assembly GCA_027943335.1 of Chamaecyparis obtusa. Classification (NCBI taxonomy): domain Eukaryota; kingdom Viridiplantae; phylum Streptophyta; class Pinopsida; order Cupressales; family Cupressaceae; genus Chamaecyparis; species Chamaecyparis obtusa. Next base: position 229,768 of record BSBK01007993.1, on the reverse strand, counting down.
TTTCATAGTTTAGATTCCTCTTTTTCACATCATTTAATAAAACTTCTCTTATGGAAAGAAGGACCAATGCAAGACCCTACATTGTGAAGATAATGAATCGGAACCTTACCTTGGGCTAATTGGATTTCCTTTGTTTTAAGGTCTTGTATCCTCTTACATGTACCTATAATTTTGTGAGTGATCTATCCTAGCATTTCTCACTATTTTATGTGGTAGATTTTGGTGAACCCAACTTCTTACATTTCTATTTTTATTTTGGTGTTAGATTTCATTTCTTTCAAGATCTACTTTGTTACATTGTATGCATCTAGTTATATCTCTTTTTCATTACATTTACATCATTTTTTTCGTAGGTTCACCATTTTAAACATATTACATTTTTTCTAAACTTAAATCTTTCATTCTTTATACCATCTCATTTGGTAGTTAGTTTTCCTTCACATTGAATTGTTTAGGTTTACTTTGTATGTATTTAATTTATATATTTGAACCATAATATTTATTTATACCTACTATAGCTATATTTTTTGAATTGTTTCATTTTTATGTTTTAAAAATACAAAAAAATTTCACTTCATGCACTCATTTAGTCATATAGATCATTTCATTTCCTCTTTATGTGTTTGTATTGAAATATAAGAATATAAATTCATTTTGCATATCCCATCACTAAATTTTTTTTTAGGTTAATCTCATTTTGTTCTCCTAAGTACCCTCCTCATCATGAGGACATATTAAGCTAACAAAATAATCCATATCTTTATGATCTCCCTCTTTGTGATGAGCCATTGCAAGATAATGTTGATTAAATTCTCTGAAAATGAATCTTCTCCATGAGGATAAAATTCAACTCCTTAAGGACACTTTACCTTCTACCAATGATGAATTAGTGCATAATGATCCTTCTCCTTTAACATGACCTCTTTATGACGACATCTTAGTGCAAGAGGAGGACATTATAAATACTTTTCTTAATTTCACCTTACATTCAATTGGAATTCCTAGTAGAGATAAATCCTTAAAGGATGTCTACAATCTCTATTTTAAGGACATCTTGGAAGAAGAGGATCCTATCAATAGTAATTTCCTTAATTATCTCCCTTCTCATGATGGACCCATGAAGTATAAAGTTAATGTTTCCAATATTCATGCTCAAACTACGATAGTCAACAATACTATGATAACTATCAAAGGTCATCCTCAATAAGATTCTCCTTAAACTCTGAATAGACCTATCATCACTATCAAGGGATATCCTAAAAAATCTAATCGTCAAACTTTCACTTTACCTATGATTTTATATAAAGGATATAATCCTCAAAGTTCTCTTTAATCTCCAGACAAGCCTATTATAATTGTTAAAGGAAAACCTAGTAGTCCTTTGGAGTTCTTTAAGGATTATCATGCGGTGGCTCCCACTTGTTGTGTAAGAAATATTCCTCAACCTTCTAATCCATTTTTTCCTATTTCTCTCACACCTTCTTATCTTGTGCTTCCTCCTCCACCCCATGTTCGCCAAAATTTTGAAAAGAATTATGATTTGGTAGAGAAATTACATAATACTCCTGCCAAGATTTCTCTTTGGGAACTTCTTCGAACTTATACTACATATCATGAAGGCTTGCAAAAATCATTAACCAATTACAACTCCACTTCCTAGTCAAGATAATATCAATTCCTTTTTGCAATAAATGAGTGGTATCGTTGTCCCACCTCAAATTGTATTTACTCAAGATGATTTACCTCCTAGAGAAGTAAAATATCAATATGATTCTCTTATGGTAGTTGTCCTTATCAATGGCAATATCAGTTGTAGGACCTTAATTGATAATGGGGTTGGGTTTAATGTTTGTAGTATGGACATTCTCAAAGAAATAAAATTAGATCTTTAAACTATTAACCCAAATAACATTCCTATATGTGTCTTTGATAATGATACTAAGAAAACATTATGCATTATACATTTTCCTTTCAAAGTAGGTCTAGCTATTATAGATACTCATATTGATGTGATTCTTGGACCTCTTATTTATAACCTTATTTGGGTAGACCTTGGTTACATAATATGCATGCAATTCCTTTGGCTCTTCATCGAAAATTTAAATTCATCTACAACAATGTGATGCACAATATTTATGGAGATGATAGAACGAATAGTTGTTTGAATACAGAATCAAGAAATGCTCCTATATCTATCACATAAAAAAAAAGAACTTGATTCTAAAACTAATTCTCAACATAAGGGTGATCCTGCTTCATCTATTTCTATCTTTAATGACAATAGGGGATCCTTATATTTCACTCCAACTTTTATTGGAGAGTAAAAATTTTTAGACCTTGAATTTATGCAATCTAAATCTGAAAAAGAATTAAAAAAACTTCTCCTTCTAGTGAGCTTCTAGTAAAAAAAAATTTCTTTGCTTCATCTCTTAATGAATCTTGAGAAACTATTAGAACTAATCGTGATGACATAGTGATAAATGAGACTCCATTAACTCTTTCTGACATGGACTCTTATTATGGTCTTGGTTATCATTTATTAGTAAAGCATGGATTTAATGAGAACGGATGTGGTAAGAATGAACAAGGAATTCAAATGCCCTTAGAAAATGAGGTATGAGAAATCTCTTAGATTAGGATTTAATCCTTATAAGAAGCCACACAAAATTACTATTAACACAATCATGAATAAGACTTCAAAACATTATTCAATATGAGTTCAGTAAAGTATTGAAAATAGTAAGAAATGTATGGAAGAATTTTTTTTTGAGTCTCCTTCTTTGTCTACACCCTCTCCTTCATCATGTAAAATTTCTCCTACATTGAATTTTAATGAGGAAATATTCTTCCCTAAACTTCCTTGTGCTAAGGTGATTACTAGACCTAAATGCAAAAAGATACCTAGCCAACATATTATGACTCTTCCTTTTTGTTTGTATCACTACTATCATGATCACTCTTCTAATGCCTATCAAGCTTTACATTACAAAATAAAAACAAACTCATTGAAAATGCTATTATTCATATATCATCTCACAATGATATATTTCTCAATAATATTTTTTGTAAATAACATCTAAGTCACTATTATGTTACTTGATATTGTGTTTCATTGTTAGCATAATCCTTGGGGGTTCATTGTGATGAGTAGTGTAGTACACTTTGTGAGTAGCATAATAGGTCCCCTTTATCCTTGTTCCTAGACTTGGGTGGAAAGGACATGTCATATCTCTCTCTCTAATTCAATCAATGACTCACTTTTCTATTGGTCAAGCGGTATTTGTGTATCATGTGACATTCAATCACACACATAAATTTATGTTTACGTTAAGGATATGCATCATTGATCATGACCTTTTTCATTGTCCTATATTGGATTGTCGTGCAAGATAAATCCCTTATCTTGGAGACTACACAGTGTGTCATCATTCACAAGGATCCTTTTTATATTTCTTCCATGGTATCTCTTTGTATTCATCCCTTCCATGACCTCATAGGAGATGTGAGCTCTTTGGTTTGGACTAGGTGTTTCCTCTCAATACTATCTTGGTATTAAAATTTCTTCATCATTTTTTTATTTTCCTTAACACAACAAAATATAACTAATTTTTCCATCTTAAAGGTGGGAATACATAGCCTCCTCATTGCATATTTTTTGACCTCTTTAAGAATAATAGGTAGAGTACACTAGCAAAACTCAATTTTACAAGCCCATAACACTCTATTTTTATATTTTTTGATAGAGTACACTAGCATAATAATATTTTCTAGGTCCAATTACTCTTCTATTTCCCATATTTAGGATTGTTTGACTAGCATAACATAATTTTCTAGACCATTTGACCTATATGGGTATTCAAAAACCAATCCTCATGGTGACACTGTTGATTGGTCCATGGGGTATGCACACAAATAAATACTCATGGATACAATGTACCATGATCCATTCATGAGGTGCACACATACACATGCAAGAAAAGCCACTAGAAGGAAGAAGGTTTTCGATAGAATTTACTATTACAATACAAAAACTTGTATTAATCTCTCTCTCTCTCTCTCTCTCTCATAAGTATGAGATTTTCTCATACTCCTGTTAAAGTGGGGGCCAAATGTACCATCCTAAAAAGTAAGCACTTACTTTTATGCAATTATTGCAATGATTTTAGCCTTCCTTAGTGTTTTTCTTACATTTAGGAACTTATATTGCATTTAATAATATACATAATATAAATTAAGGTCCTCTTTCTTCCTCCAATCTTTCTCAAAGATCTAGGTTGGCTTTAATTTCACATTAAAATCAAGTATTCTCTTGAGCTTATCTCTCCATATTTTCCCCAACAACCTCAATACTTGTCGGGATCTCTGATCATTTCCTTGATTTTTGTACCTCTATGTATAGAACTACCTTTACCTATACCCAAGGTTACAAATTTTTATTAGTTCTTGGGCTTGATGCAAAGTATTGGCTTTTTCCCATTTTTCTTTGTTGTCCCTCGCAAATATGAGCCCCAAATCACTATAAAAGGATGCATTTTCCTCTTATTTTCACATCTAGGCATTCATTATGATCTATTAGCATCCATTATGTGCACTTCAAAAAATTAATTCCAAGGTTCATTCAAGGATTTCAAGCAAGGAAAGTAAGGATTCATTGAAGACATCCATCCATCACTCGATCAAGCATAAATTTCCTTGCATAGATATAGCTTCTTTCTTCATTAGAGACAAAGGAGTTGGCCATTAAAGGAGAAGATCCATATTTATCCATTCAAAGTCTTCTTCCTCTTCTTCTTCTTCTTCAATCTTACATTAATAGTATAATTTCACAAATATGTGACTACATGAATAAAATTTTTAGTCATGTGACTAAAACTTCTAGTCACATGACTAAGTATGACTAAATTTTACTAATTGTTTAAAATTCACAAGTATAAATGACTAAACAAAAGACTAATTTGGTCATATCACCAAATCAAAACTAAATAATTTTGTCAGATAACTACATAAATGACTAAATAAATGACTATTACTCCTCTGTTATTTTTTTAGACTTCTTACAGGCTCATAATTAATTCCTATATACATTGGTGTCTTATTTAGTGCACATATGATGTTTACAACACATTGGCGCATTGTTATATCAAATGACGAAAAAAATAATTAATAGAAGAACTTTGATTTAATTTTTTAGGAACATGTATACTATTAAGTCTATTCCTTTACATGTTTTTTTGTTATAGGAATCTTTACCAAACATTTGAACATGTTAAATCAATAGACCTTCATCCAAAGAGTCATAAAAAATGCCCCTTTTCTCATCAAACATGTCAGGGGTCCAACACTTGATTACTTGGAAACTTGTATTTAGATAATGTTTTATTATTACTATCATATTCTATCCATAAAATATTTTTGTCTTTAGAGTTCAAACAATGGGAGAATGTTTTGATAGAATGTAAGAACGCATTTTTTTATATATCATATATTCCGAAGGATTTCAACTTTAGAATGTAAAAATATATCAAATATTCTAAAAGATTTCAAGTTTAATCCATACTCTTTAGACTAAGATTCACCAAAAAAATTGTTACTACTTAGGTTTATATCACCATCTACATTTGTTACATTATTACACAAGGTTGAGTTAATTGCTTAAATCAATCCTTCTCAAATTATAAAATTGATGCAAGATGATTCAAATGTTTCAATGCGTTGTTTTTTATTTTCTATAAACAAATTGTTTAGTCTTCCCTGTATTGGTTCTCGATATGTTGTATGGTTTGCAAACCATCACCCATGTATGATGGTTATTAGGTAAGATAGGGAGACTTGTAAACAACAAACTAAAAACCATAGCTTAGCAAGGACACACTTATTATTATTATTTTTGAAATTCTCCTAGTTTGTGGGATGATAATTATATCCAATTACTAGTTTAAGTTTTGAAAAGAAAAAAACATAAAAGTATTATTCTGTTCCAAAAATAAATAAATAATTAGTTCAATATAACTCATATATTTTTTAATTATATTATATTATATTATATTTAATATGAAAATTTATATTTTAAATTTTTTTTATATATCGTATATATCTTTTATTTAAAAAAATTAATAATATATATTATATTATTATTAAATTTATAATCATTTTTCTAAATTAATATATAGACTACAATTTAAAATTTGCAACAAGTGCAATACTACCTTTTAAATTGAAAATTGAATGTTAAAGATTTAAGCTAGGATATTTCCACAATCCATAAGATTTTGTATCAATATATTATTTTAATCTCATTCTCTTTATCATCTTGATATAGTGTGTTCTGAAATATTAAAATATATGAAATACAACCATGTTAAAAATATAATAATTGATAATTTGAAATATCTTCATTTTAGATTTAAATGTAATATATAATTAGTACAATAAGTTGTGCACAAACCATTAGAAGATAGAATATTCACATTTACTTTGAAACATTAGAGAAAGCTCGAAACCTTTCATAACCAAATACCAACTCCATAATTTTTTTTTTTAAAAAAAATCATCAATAAGGGTAAAACAAGTTTTAAAGTTTCTTTTAACAATTCATATTGATTAGTTTTAAATTTTATCATAATTTTCCTTGATTAGTTATCAATTTTATCATCAAGAATTTATCAAATGTTAATTTATAATATAACTAGAAAATGATATATTGTTTGCTAATTTAGGAGTTTGTTTATGATTTTTTAAATAGTGAGTAGTTGTTAAAATAAATTATGCTCAAACCATCATAAGATACCATAGTTTAATTTACTTTGAAACATTAGAGAAAGCCCAAAAACCTCTCATAAGAAAATACTAACTCTGTAAAAAGGTTATAAAAATCATCAATAAGGGTAAAAGAAGTTTTAGGGTTTCTTTACCAATTTACATTGATTAGTTTTAAATTTTATCATTCAGAATTTATCAAATGTCAATTTATAATGTAAAGACAAAATGATATATGTCAATTTATAATGTAAAGAGAAAATGATATATTGTTTGCTAATTTAAGAATTTTTTAATGATTTTTTAAACAGTGAATAGTTTTTTATTAAGGTAAAAATAGGTTTTGAAGGGGCCCCAAAACCCTGTACAAGTGAAAAACTTAAGATAGAAGATTAAGATGTCCCAAGAAGAAATAGATCAGCGAGAACAAAAGGCCCGAAACCCCATACAACAAACAAAAGGACACTGCCAAGGTAAGACATTGAGAAACAAAGGTCCAAAGGAGAAAAACCCTTACTACTAAATAATATATCCATTATTCCCCTTCTTATGGGACCAAAGGGTCATGCCAAAAGAAGAGGAGGATCTCTTTCAATTTTTACCTTTAACTATGATCCAACCTTCTTCAACTCTAGCAGCCTCATCCTTCCAGCATAAAGAATCCAAAATAGAATATCCAACACCCAACATAGGTGTTGAACCAACCATCGAGACATCCAACATAGGGCCAACTTTGGTCCCAAAAAGTGGGATAGGAGAACCAGTACTCGTAGCATCCAAGACACCGATAGAGCCGAAAGTAGTAGTATCCATAGAATCGACAACAAAGATTTGAGCACCAACAAACAAAGAAAGAATAGGTCCAAAACTAGCAAAAGGATCAGAACTAGTAACCTCAGTAGGTCCAACAGGAACAATAGTAGGAAGAATAGGGCACAAGCCTTCCACCTCAATAGAGCGCACATGTGTTTCCGAAATAGGAGTAACCTTGTTCTCATGCTAAGAAGATTTTTTAAACACTTTATAATGCTAGATGGAAGCACCCTTCCACCAAGAAGGAGAGGATTTCTTCTTCTTAAAATCAAAGCCACAATGACAAGCAATATGACCATTCTTAAAATAGTTTTTGCACCTAAAAGGAATACCTTTGTAGAAGTTGTTGGATCCAAGATCCCCAAGATGATTCAATTTTAATTTCAGCTAGAAGACCCTGCATGGAATCAACATCTACCAAAATACGGGCAAAGGTAGAATGATAAATATTAGAAGAATCATGATCCAACATCAAGAACTCCCCTAAAGCCTCACCCACCTTCTTAAGGATAGAATCATGCCATAGATGAAGAGGGAGATTAGGGAGCCTAAACCAAAGAAATAGAGGAAGGATTGAAATTGTGGTGCCAGGGCTTAACCATAAGCATAAATTTGTCCTCTTCCCAGCTGAAGAAATCTTCACACAAGATCGTAGATCTATCCTTAGCACTATCAAAATTTTCTACAAAAAACCCTTTTTTAAAGGAAAAATATGAACATTATCTGATAATATTGATTCCTATCTTTGAGACACCCAATCATGCAGTTAGGGTAGGTTGGGCCAGAAACCCAAAAAATAGCATATCAGTTTGTGAGGCTTGAAAACCTCAGTACTGTGCTCCAAATCCCCTTCAACCACAAAAGAAATCTTAAGAGAAAGAGTGCTAGTCATAGGAATTGGAGTGATGGAAGATGCAATGCAGAAGAACCTAGGCCCATTCGAAGCCTTGGTAACAACCTTGGCAATAGAACTTGCCATGAGAGAATGTCATAGACTGGAAGATCCAAAAGTATCCTCATCAGATGATGGAGAAGATGAAGATGGGAAAATAGGTAGAATGCCCCCAGAAGCAATATCCCGCAAAGAGGATGGCTTCACAGAGGCCATCTCTCCTAGGAAACAAAGTCCCTTCCCAGTAACCACAGAAGGCCAAGAAAACCCCCGCTAGCAATGCCAGAAGAGCCAACCCTAGAACTAGATGGCCAGACATTCAAACTGCTTGGGTGGGTAAGCATCACCATGAGAAATAACAAGAAAAATATTAGTTAAAATATTGTCCGCTTAAATAGCAAATAGTTACTTATATATGCATAAACATAAAAAAAATTATGAAAAATAAACTTTGTACTTATTTTAAAATATACATTAATTAGAAACAAAAATAAAATTCATATAAAAATATTTCAAATATTTAAATGCATAATTGATTTGAAGCTATCAATTATCCACTCAATCTTTTGTTGCAAAAGAAGAATCATTTGCTAAATGAGGTATCAATTGATATCACTTATAACACAAATATATGAAAAAAAGACCAGTTTTTCCGCTATTGAGTTTCCACACATCGTCGGCCTATCCATTGAACACCATGGAATGAAAACTGTCGAGATGGAAGGGAAAAAAAATATTCTTTTTGAGGTGTTTTTAAAAGTTATATTGTTTTAATTAGCTGATATAGTTTTACTATGTGAGCACTGTCGGTGCCGAGATTCTTACCACCGCTTCTGCATCTGATCAGTCACCATCGTGGAAAACAAGGAGTATATGGATAAGAAAGATTGCAGAGCCAAGGGTAAGGTATAACAGAGAAGGGTTCATGCTCATTTTAGAGCATCACTTTCATATCCAATGTTGCTTTGTAAGTGCTCAAACAGGTGTGTTTTAAACCTTAATATCGATGTTTTCTTCCTCTTGTCCCATCTTCTAGCTTGCCTTCTCACATGAAAAATAGGTTGCACATATATAACGTGTATAATGTTATGGCCTTTCATTGGTTCTTGGTGGAAGTAAGGTGTCACTACCATTTCAAGGGCGCCATCCTTGCTATGAAATTCCTGCAATAGGTGCTCTTCAAACCCTGATTCATGTGTACCTATCTTCTCAACTTTTCCATTTAATATGGATTATAATATATTTGATGTTCTATTGAAAACCGTATTTCCTTCATGCATATTGCCAAACTATCGATTTACCATTTGTTTGCACACTAAAAACAATTCAATTATTGTTCTATATCGATCTGGTTTGCTAAATAGACAAATATATATCCAATGAAGCATACACCCATTGCAAGTCCCAAGATGATCGAGTATTATTCTCAATCTATCCTCCTCCCACCACCATTCAATCCTCGTCTTCTTCCCTAATTGTGCATAAAATGAGAGACTCTGCCTCTTCAATATGCCTGCACTTTATTGGATTCCACATTTGTTGTCCTTCGATAGATGATGACAAGATAACGAATTATGAAACAAACCAGGGTTTTGTTTAGCTAGTTATTCAGATAAATGAAAAAATTAAAATAAAGAAAACTTGTCCTTTGTTTTATTCCTTTTCTGATCAATGTTTCTACTTTGTTTATTTGCATGACTATGTATTCCATTTTTTGTAATGTTTAATAATAAATAGACTACAAATTTGTATGAAAATCATCATTTATATTTCTTTTCTATATTGTTGTTGCTGCTTTTAACAAGACATGCAATTTTATATATTACTCTACTATAAATCTAGAGAAATATTGTTTTAACAATTATGAATAGCCAAACCCCTCATGTTCTTTCCAAATGTCACCATCAATGTAGAAATTCATTAGTTGAACTCATTAAAATCATATAGAGGAACTTCTAAAAATTGAATTTAATTTTGAACATAAAAAATAATAAATATACACTCTTAGTTCTATTTCTTACTCTCATAAAGATCTTTTTCAATTTTTATTATGAATTCAATACATTTTATAGCATTCATTATATTGTTTACTCAGATTCATTTGTATTTAATAAATTTGAAATAGGTAGGAAACAACTATATGAAATTATTGTAGTGGAAAAAAAATTGGGTAAATATCATAAAATAGTTCATTGGGGGTATTACACAAAGCATGTGGATTAAGCTTCCAATCCGGTAATAGAAATATTCAGAAAAAAATCTTGTGACAAGGAAAAAAAATCATTGGCTCTCTTTGAGTGAAGGATGGACTCTATAGCTATGGTAGCTACAATGGGTACTTCTTAAGTGCCCCCTATATAGACATAATTGAGTATCGCCATTGAAACTATTACAAGGTTTATTTTTTGTTAAGAATGAATATTGAATATGTCCTATGGGGGAGTATTCTAGTAGTTCGCTGGTAGTTTCATGTTTCATTCATGACTATGTTTGTCATTTATGTAAGTTATGAGTAATCTAGTGGAAACTGTATTATGTCATTGTTCCTGAGAAGCGGCTTGTAATAATTGGATTATATCTCCTAACAGGAATAGAATCTGGACATGTGAGGTTATAAAGAGGTTGAAGACATTGTGGAGGTCACCTAGATAAGTCAACATAGTCATAGGTCACACCTGTGAATATTTATTAAGTTTGAGAGCTGATAGTTTTATGTGATTATGTAAATATTATGTAACGTATAATATTTTGTATTTTGTAATTGGTTAAGCCTAATTGGCCGAATCAATTATGAAATGTTATGAATGGTATAAAGGAAGGAATTTTTTCCTTAATTGGAGAAGATAATATATGCACGAATTATGAATTATATGATGTGAAGTGAGCAGATCTAGTAGTGAGATTTGGTGAAACATTTGGTGCAATTTTGGCACATACAAAGCATAGAAGATAAGTTGTTGAGATCAGTAATTGTTGGTATTATTCTATTTGGATAATACAGAGATCAGGTGGAAAGTGTGTTCAGTGATCTTTCCCATGAAGCTATTTGGACAATGGGTCCTTCTGCCTTCCTTAACTCCTAACAGGGTTAGAATCTCCTCATAGGAATTCAAAGTCTGCTAACAGGGACTGATATGTACAGAATGTAATTCATAAGATAACACAATTTTTTATTAGATAACTGTTTCACCCCCCCTCCCTCTCAGTTATCTTGGTGAACTTTACTTTCTAACAATTGATATTAGAGAAGCAGGTCCTTGAAGGAAAATTTTAACAACTTAAGGAGATCTATGGCGAGTCATTTTAGAATAAAAAATCCTAAGTTTGATGGAGTTAACTATGATAGTTGGAAAGAGAAGATGAGACACATCTGCTATATTTAGGACTAGGATATTGGTTGATTAAAAAGAATGGCAAGACTATCATTGAAGAAGACAAAATTGAAGACTGTACTGAGAAAGAAAGAGATCTATTCATGTGTAACATACTTACCAGAGAAGAACTTTTGTCAACCCTTCCTGAGAATATATACAGTCACGTAAAAACTCTAAAAGCATCTCATGAAACTTTGCTAGCTTTGGAATCTACTTTTGAAGGTGATAAACATGCTAAGAGAATCATATTACAAAATTGGATATGTTTATTTCAAGAAGAAAAGATGATGTAAGATGAATTTGTTACAAGTTATATTGGTAGAATATTAGAGATTGTTGTAGGTATCAAGTCTTTTGAAGGAAACAAGACTAAAGATGAAATCATATGGAAGATCTTAAAAACTATGATCCCAATGTTTAAGAAGACAATGTAGATGACTAAACAAGTTATACCTTGTACTAAGAAATTCACTAGAGAAACTCTTCTTGGAAAATTAGAAGCAATGGAGATAGGTTTGAGACAATCTGGAGATTTTCTGAGAATTGAAACTGCATTCAACGCACTTAGCACTAGTACAAAAACCACAATATGTGACTACATGACTAAAACTTTTAGTCTTGTGACTAAAACTAATCAAATAATACTAATTTTTTGCACTTCACATGTATAAATGACTAAATAAATGACCAATTTGATTATATGGTAAAATCATAAAGTTAGACTAATAAAAATGATTAAATAAATGGCCAAATGAATGATTGAGTAATTAGTGACTAAGTATTAGTCATCCAAATGAAAAAGATTATATGTATTGTTATTTTCGTTTGATTTTTTTAAGGGAATAAATATTGTTTCGTATTCAAATGATTAAATACTTACAAAGAATTTAATTGCTCATATTTTTGTTATGTTTAATATATTTAATGCTAAATAATAAGAATTTGTTTAGTATTGAATATACAAAATATAATGTACTAAATCTTATGTATTTAGTATTTAATAAATTAAAGAATGTACTAAATATTAAATAATATTGGACTAAATTCACTTTTATTTAATAATATATATTATATTATAATTATGATTCACATCTAAAAGATAAATATGAATTACATAAACAATATAATATATATTATAAAATAAAAAGTTAATAATCTTTGTAGAATAGATATGTGTAGTTTTTTAATAGTTTTTCCATCCAAATTTGTGCTATCCACCTCTTATTACAGTGAAATTATTGAAGTGAATTAATTGGTGAGACAACAATATACCTTATTCATTAGATGCAATTAGTGAGAATTACAACTCATGAAACATAGGTCAATGAGTTTGACTTAAAAGCTATACAGTTGAGCCCTAAAATGTGAAGTTTGATGGATATTATGGTGTGGTAAAGGCTTATAAAATGTGAATTTAATTTAGGTAAATGATTGTTAAGTCAAGAATATGATATGTTGCCATCCTTACCTCATACCACTAGTCAAAAGTAAAATTCACCTTTAATAATTAAACAAATTCATAAAATGTTAAATGCTAACTATTTATCTTTTATGTACATATAGATTATACCATATATATAATTTCCAACTACATAACCTATACATCCCATTTTGATGCAATTAGTAATTTTTATTATTATTATTTATGATATTATTTTTTACTCTATTTTCCCACTCCAAAGAAACATACTTTAAAAAAAAAATTTGGGGGCGGGAAAGAGTAAAATAATGAATGGCCATTATGCGCATATGATGCACCCAAGTGAAGGTATGGTTGCTCATTGAAGGCCCTGTGATTGATGCCAGTAATAGAAATGGATGATGCTGTAGGCATAACTACAGCCACAACCACAACCTGCAGGGCCCTAGGTGGAGCCACAACCTCAGGCTTAACAATACGCACAATGATACCCATAGCAGCATTCACCACATCAAATGTCACATGACCCTACATCTAAAGAGAAGATAAGATTTCTCTTGGTCGAAGATTCGTAGTTCTTGATGGATGAAACTTCTTTGCACAATTTCTTTAATGACATCGCTAAAGAGGCATGTATTCATAGGTTTTGGCTTACTTTTTCTGAACTATTTTTTTAATTTTGGAATCAATTTATATTGTTAGGGTTTGATGCGATATATATGTTGGAATTAGTAACAGATAGTATGATCTAGAGATAGATGAATGGATTAAAAATATGGATTCCATGTTTGTGTTTCCCCAAGGAGAAGTGCTTGCAAATTTGTTCTTGTATTTTGCAGGAAGGTGGGCACTATTAGAGATGCTTTTTCACTCGTAGTAGTCATCCATGCTTGCCAACTCTTCTATAGGAGAATTTATGTGTTTAGACTAAGATCTGAGAATTTTGGGTTCTGGCACAGGTGCCTTGGAATGACAACACATTTCAGCATTTTGGGGTAATTGATTCAATTTCAAAGGGTAAATACTTCTTTTATAGCCTCTATGTTTGGTTTTTCTCTATGCTGCAGATTATGAAAGTAACAGGAGAGTTTCCAGACTGTAAAGTCGGATAAAATATCTATACATTTGGGGACTAAATTTTAGAATGGATGATAGCTATTTTTAAAATCCCTCCCTTTTATCATACACCATCACAACTTGTGTGTCATTAGAGAGGTTATTTTGAAAAAAATAAGAACAAATGTAAGAAAATAGTTTACATTTTTGGGCCAAGAATACAACTTCTCTGTTCCAACTAAAGGATCCTCTACATAAGATGCCTTATTAGAAAAACCTTAAATAGTTTATGTCAATAGTATTCAAATGGAATATAAACTCTGAGGCCTCTATTTGCATAATGAGCTTGTCAACATGTATCCTAAGTGAGGGAGAGAGTAAGTACCATGTTCGTCCTTTCATGTTTCTCGTTGCAACTCAAAAGTGTTCATGCACCTTATGCTCAATAATTTTTTGTTATTTTGCTTCTTATGCTTCTTACGTATTAAATATTTTATTTTGCCTCCATGATTGATGGCCCATTTAAATGCAATATTTAGATGAAGATAGGCACTGGTAGGATGATAAGAGGTCAGAGGAAGGAGCTATTACCAGCAAGGATACAATTTAGTTATTGTGCAAACACTTTGCATGCCTCCACCCCTAATGCTTAGTAATGATCACTAGGAAAGTTGGTAAGAGATGATTAATTAGAAAGTTTAATTTCTAATGAAATTGCAATTAATAAAGCCACTATTAGCATATTTCTATAATGTTATGGTCTAATTATGGCAGTGTTGTTTTTACCAACGAGCTTAAAAGTTTCAAATCCCTTCGAGATGCTATTGTTGAGTGTATATGTTAGAGAAGAGATCCCTTTTTGTGACCTCACCAATTCATAGCTGTAGGTCAGAGGCATTAGCCCCTCTTCAATAAAGAAATCACACCTACTAGAAATAATTTAATAATGTTTTCTGATCTGTTATCAAATTATAGAGTTTAACTGTAAATACGATCGATATCCCACCTCATATATGCAATCGATCATAGACCAGATTCATTATAAAGGCTTCCTGGCTTGTAAAATTACTAATATTTTGACACTAAAACTAGGTTTAAAAATAGATAAACAAACTGAAATGACAAAATTTATATTTTGTATTTGTAAACAACCATGAGCTAATCAATCGTAATTTATCATCAAGTTTGATACCCAAAGTTGGGCATGCTGAGTAATAAGAATAGACATTTTTTTTAACTTACCTTGGTCTATGATCTGTTCACCTTCTAAGGGTGCATAACATTAAGCTAGTATCAATTCTAGAAGATGTCGATGAAATTAAAGTCATATGCATTACAATTGATATGAGGATTCGTCATATTTACAAATTTTAGGGCCAAATTTGGCAACCACTGTTGCCTCCTACACATTTGAATTTCGATAGCAATATTACTATATATTTGTAGTTTATATTTTTTTATATTTTGAATATAATATGTATGTGCTTTGACAATGAATGTTTCTGCAATGATAAATCACTTTCCCAAATCATTCTAAATATATCAAGCTTCTACAATATCCATGATGAATGTTTTATCAATGTTATGTTATGCGTATTTGAAATTTCTCTATATTTTAAAAATTCCTTTTTTTTAACAGCCATTACATAAAAATGGCCCGAAGCTATTCCCTTTTGGAAAGTCAATGGATCATAGCTAATATTAAATAGATAAGAGACTTGATTTGTATTTAAAGTACATGTTCATAGTCTGGGTAGTTGAGAGAACTGACTGCACCATCTATAACAAAGGAGAGGAATTTAGTCAAGTCTTAAGAAGAGCATACCTCTTAGTTTGATGCGTTGAAGCTCCAAGAATTAGAGATGAAGCTTTCAAAGCACCTACCTCATCAACCAAACCTTTCTCAACACTAGAGTGAATGAGCACCTTTGCTTCAACCTTTACCTGCCATCAAATTGTAGTAGGAAAAATTGTAAATCTGATATTGTGCAAAAGTTTAGTTTAAAGAGAAGGTGATTAGCTATATACCTTTTTGGCCTGGCATAAGTCTGTGAATACCCCTGAAAGATTTATAGTAAATAGATTTTCCTTATCTATCTTGTTCTGTGTTGAGTCGAGCTTCTTGTCATCCTTCAAAAATGCACATTTGCTAAAACAAACAAACCTGAAAGGAACATTTAAGTTATGTCAAACTAATGTTTCTATTATAGTAGGTATAGGAAAATTATAGAGAAGATTGCACTTTGTATAGATAGTCTCATCTTTTTGCAACAAATCCATTATTCTTGGAATGATAACCAATTCAGGTTCTTCATCCTCAAAGTTATGTATCGTTTGAAAGTATTCAGAATAAAATAGTTGTAATAGACTCTCCTCTAGCTATGCCCCAGTTGTAGAGATTAAAAACCAAGCTGGATTTGGTAGGGATGAAAGTTAATGATAGCTCAAAAAATTTATTGCTATTGAATCTATGAAAATGCAATTAATAATCTTTGCAAATCCAGGGTAAACAATAAACAGGGCAATAACATATTAGCGCTTCTTGGGGTAGTTTCTGCTGGAGTACCGTTATATTGCTAGCAGTAGTTATAATGATGCAAAAGGGGTCTCAAGCATAGAGGATGGTGGCAAATGCAATAGACACTCTATCAAACTAAAGGGTGCAATACACAGATCATTTACCTGTCAATGGATTGTATTTGTAATAATAATTTTAATTAAAAATTGCAAGCAGAATTTAGAAAAGCCAATATTTCAGCCATTACAAAAATGGTAAACCTCAGTATTTCAAATCATTAAAGAATGCTAAACCTCAAAAATTAAAAATTCTTTAAAGAATTCTGGGTTTTACCGAGTACATGAAGGGTTATCACAGTGTCTCTTGGTCGAGCTGCTACACTAATAGCCCATGACAATAGTTCTCTGCTCTCTTCTTCCTCTAACATAGATATTCCAACTACTATTACCCACATCCTTTACCAAAACAACCTTTCCTCTTCATCAACCCCTATCAAATATTACAGTCTTCCATAATTTTAAGTAGCCAACTTTGGCACCAAATGGGCTATTGCTCTAGGAATTCTAACAAGCACTTCATGACTGCCAAGGAGTTCCATAAGATCCTCTTGAACCTGAGGCTCTGAACATTTTTTTTTTTCATTATTTTCATTGACATTTTTAGGGATTTTTTTGATGGTTTTAACTTCAATTTTGTACTTGAAGGCAAGTGGACAGAGTTATTCAACTCATAAGCTCTAGATTATAAATGCCCAAGATTGTAATGGATAGTTCTAATTCAGATTTCAAAGATGATTTAGTTGATAAGATACCCTTTGTTCTTAACACTAAGCCTAAAAACATGGATGTTATCCTCCTCATTTCTCTGGTTTATTGAGAATTAACATACCAGCCTTCTTCTCCATACTTGAACTATTATGTTGAAGAGTGCATTGTTGAATCTATTTAAAAATCCCTAAACAGAGCAACCTATGTCAATTCAATTCTTCCCTAGGCATTGGTAGATAGTAGTAACCCATGAAGATGATGGTAGATAGTATAGTAGCTTTGTTGGCTGCTCTCTATCACAAATATATTTCCTATCACTAATATATTAACAATAATGTTATGGTTCAAATATGTATGTTATTAGTAATATGTTAACAGGTCACTGTTTTATAAAACATACTATGATTTCTTATTTGGATAATTAGAGAATCATCTCTTATTTTCTCTTCTTCCGAATGAAGACTAGTAAATCTAATGCTTTTTAAATGCTTGGTGGCAGCTAAGCTTATCGTGCAATATGATACTTTGAGACATAAGCAACTCAACATACATTCTATTTTCTAAGGAGTTTGTGCCCCCTTTGTTAATCAATAAGTTTCTCTAGCACACTTTCTACACGTCTATTCATTTTTTCCATTATGAATTTTGTATAGGATACTATGTTCTGTTAAGTGATTATCTTTCATTTTACTGCATTTGATTACAAAAAATTTCTCTGTTCTGAAAAAATATTATCTTTGACAATGTGCTATATTACTTAATGCTTATTGCATTTCTAAAGACATACTATGATTTTTTGTCTGGATAATTGGACATACTGTGATTCTAAAAACATTTTGCCACATACCCTGAAAAAAAAGACAATATGTGGCTCATGTGGATAAAGCTAGCTTGAACTACACACAAAAGAGATTGTTTTTTGTATTCTTACATCATACATGTACTTTGTACTATTATTAATCTTTCTACTTACATTATCATAATAAAAATGTTGTTCTCATTTGTAATTATACAAATCCTTTGACAGAATTTTGTCCACTATACACTTTGTTTAGTAAGTTGTATATGATGGAAAATCTGACTTAAATCCTTTGACAGAATGTTTCCTGCTGTAAACTTTTCTTAGTAAGCTGTTTTTAATTCAATTTGATCATGGATGGAAAATCTAACTTACATTTGATCCCATCATAATAAAATGTTGTTCTCATCTGTAATTATACAAATCCTTTGATAGAATTCTTCCTGTTGTACACTTTGTTTAGTAAGTTGTATATGGATGCTGTTAATTAAATTTCATCTCATACATAACTGTTTCACAATATGCCTAACAGAAATATCTGATATCATACATAAAGAGTACATGAACTATTTGAAACTCTACCTCAATAACATAATTGTGACGTGTGTAGATGTGAATGGCTTAATACCTTCACCTATCATTTGATGAAACCATTTGGCGCCAAATTGAGCTAATCCTTTCTTACTGCAGGCATAAATAAGAGTATTAAAAATCTTACAATTAAGATCACAATCTGAATCACTGTTTATCTCTTCTAAAAGTTTCTCAACTGTATTCCATTCCCCTCTCATGCTTAGCAACCTGAAGGCAATATTGTAAGCAGGTAAATTTCCTTTTTCTTTGTTATTCTGTCTCATCCAATTAAATAGTTTTAGTGACTTTTCCTGATCTTCAATTTCTAGTGTCTTGAGAACAGTATTGCAATGCTTAGAACAACATTCTACTGCAATAGTTTTAAGTACATTTTCTATTTCTTCAACATTATTGGTAGACATGAGTGCTCCATAAAGGACGGGATTTATTTGGTCTGGCATACTATTCAACCTCATTTCTACAAATCTTATCTTGGAATATTTTCCTCCTCCTGTGAGATTTTCTTCCATTTTCACCTACGAAGTCATTTTGCAATTGTTTATGAAGCAAATCACTGTGATTTCTTATAGCATACTATATCACAGATGCTCTAGAAATACCAAATTCATCCACTATAGTTTGTGCCAAATTTAGGGAGTCCTCTTGCAACACAATATCCAGTAAATCATCCTCTTTTGGATAAGACTCATTTATAGCGTGGGGTATTATGACTTTATTATTCCTACCAACTTGACATTTCTTTGGATAGTTGCATGCCCCGAAAATATGAATAGATTCACCTAGTATTGAATCTGAAATGCTTAATCTCAAAATTTTAGATTGTTCCTCTTGTAGAGAATTCTGAAAATTGAACCTCTTGTAGAGAACTCTAAAAATTGTTCCTCTTGTAGAGAACTCTAGATTTTGGGGGTTTTTCAACAATTTCAGTACTTAGCCAAATTTTAGGAATCAGTGCGCCTTCAACAAAGCTATCTCCCACAACTTATGTTGATATTCTATGACCAAATTAAAGGTTTGAACAACGATTTCTTAAAGGTTTCAATTACATATTCCCAAAAAAATTAGCCTATTTCTCACCAAAATAAATCATCCACTCACTACCATAATCAAATTTCTCCTTTCATTGCACCAATTCTAATCTCCACTCGCAAGAGCTTGAACCTTACCACTCAAAAATTTGAAACTCAAGTTGAGAAATGGAAACAAAAACTATAATCTTGATGCCCAAAACTTAGAAATTTGGGTGGAGAGTGCACCACTGCCACACACATCAACAGGCTTTAGACATACTGAGCCAAGGTGCATAATCCCACACAGTATGTGGCTCTTCTAGTTCTAGGACTACACTCTCTAGGACATCTACCTTCCTAGAGATATTAAAATATATATGGGAGAATCCCACAATGAGACAAGTCATCAATATATGTTTAATAAGTTTGTTTATATATATATATATATATATATATATATATATATATATATATATATATATATATATATATATTTGTATGTATGTATGTATGTATGTATATATATATATACACATTTCCTCATGTATCCACATCCAAAAAAAAAAAAAATCTCCACATCCCGCATCTGTTTCTGAATCCGCACCTAAATTAGCTACTTAGTAATATATTGAAATTTTTCATCAAAGAAGTGGCTATTAAGAATGGTCACCACACAATGACTTTACAAATAGAAACATTTCTCCATACAAAGGATAAATCGGTTGTTGAGTCTATTATGGATGCTTGGATAACAAGGAAACTACTAATTTCTCAGTTCCCATAGCTCTCTGTCTGGAACATGAATAGAGGTTGTTGTCATAGGTTGCTAGGTTATACTTACATATATTAGTAGAATTCACTACTAAGGTGAGTTCGAGCTATAAAATGTCCACAAGATTGAATTTATCTAGCCCTAGTGGCAAGAACATCATGACTGTCACTAATTGTGGAAAGCATCATCAACTGATGATTAAGCTTCATTCCTTGTTTTGACATGGGAAAGGTTAAACAATTATTGCTATATATGTCATGGTAGCTTCTTTACATTTCCTTGAAACTTCCTCTTACATTTGAATTGGTGAAGTAGTCCTCATTAGAGAATTATTGGCTTAATGTGTGCTATCTACCAACAATGATTTTCTTAATAGTTCTATGCAACTTGTAATCCTTTCTATTTCCACATGATTGACCTTGCTCCTAAAATATTTCTCATTTTCTCTTTGATGTTGTAGGGACATGTTGACTAAGTGATGACAAAACAAAACAAAATTCTCATTTTAATCTATCAAAGCTTTGTGAAAATTACCATTTATAATATGATCTGCCTCAATTAAGTTAGCTTTCTTTTATAGAATTGCCACAATCTAATTACCACCTTAAATCTCTTATCTCAGATAATTAGTTCATTGCCATACTATTGAAGTGCATTTTTTTTGTACACAGATTAGGAGTATTTATGATATTTTGAAAGAATTTATATTTCTTCACTTTTATTCACAGCTACTTTTGTCCATGAAACTCCAAGAAAAATAATGGTGAACTCTGAGTTCCTGCCAAGTATTCAATGTGTCTTGGTGAAATTGGGTACAAAAGGCTTGTGAAGGCTTGTAAAACACTTGTTTAGTTATGTTATAAATTTAGTTAACCTCTCGAGTGTCAACATAGTGACTACTCCGCAGCTTCATAAGATTGACCAACAATGGATTCATCTATGCTACTATATTGAATATCATTGTAATTTCATAACAGTGCCTTTTATTGGAACATCACTGCATCTTTAGTCTTTGCAACACATTTCCATCTCTTTTGATTAAGTGATCTACTATCATTCATCTTTATAACAGCCATCACATCTTTGGGAACCATCATAACAACCATCACATCTTTAATATTTTTCATCTATTCTTTAGATAGTTTACCAGAATCTATGATTTTGTACTTTATTCACCTTACCTATAGCTGAACATGGGACAAAAAGAAAAAAACTGGCTTGACTTATAGGCTGTGGAGTTGACTGAACCAAATATTTCAAAAAATTAATAAGGACCCACACCAACTTCTTCAATTCACAAAAATGCTCACAAGGATTTGTTCTGAATCATTTACTAACATTCTATTGTCTATTCTTGTAGTGAGTATTGATTTAGTTGGTCCTTGTCGCATTAAGATATGCCTAATTTTTAGTACATACAGATTTTATTTCACGTACATAGTCATTTGAATTGTGAAGGCAAGATATCACTTAAAGGGATTAGCTATAATTTATGTATAATATAAGTTACGTTTTGAAGTCAAGATATCACTTAAAGGGATTAGCTATGTTTGATGATATTTTATATATCTTACAGTTTAATTCATGGGTTGAAAGGTGAGACTGCTACTTGACATTGCATTCTTTCTGCTATTTGGAATTGATTTAAGGTTTTTCTGACTTCAGTATCACATTTAAGTTTTTAACTATAGGCAACAAGTCCTTTCGATGAAGGTAATTATTGTAGAACATTGCTTGTGTGGTGAGTTTCCATTGTAATATAGAATTCACGTGCAATGCCATCATTGTAAGAATAACACATATTTCTACTTTCAAAATTTGAGTTTTTGTGGACTTCATTCTACTAAGTGCTCTTGTACTTTTTTCTTGTTAAATGCTTGTCTGGGAGTCTACAAATATTATATTCTACAATCTAGAAGCTACGTTAAGGATAGTTGAAAGAAATTTACCCCTTATCTCTATAGATTTGTGGCTTAGAATTGATCAAGGATGACCACTACTTGGGAGGATCATGAAAAACTATGAGTGCACACTGTTAGATCAAACTAGATCAACAATCACCATGCATCATACCTGCCAAGCTAGCCCATTAATGAGCGCATAGTCAAAATAGGACTACCAAATAAATAAAAGATACATGTGCAACAGTAAGGTCTTAGGTTAAATATGTAGACTTTAGATGATCATGGACACAAACCAAAAGACTTGGGAAGGAAGCAAAGAATGAATATTCGGATGAGAACAAGATGGTTCTATTGCTAGATTTTTTTGATTTAATTTAGCATCCATATTTTCATGAAGGTGTTTCTATTCAATGATGTGCATTTTGTATTCCCCTTTGCACTCTTCCACTTGATCTTTTTACCTTGTGAATAGTATTATGTTCATCTTTTGCAGTTGGAGGCATTCAAGAAAACACTTATGCAATCACTTCAAGAGGATGAAACACATGTATGTTTGAAGTTTTCTCTGAATATCCAAGTACAATAATCTAATGGCAAGTGCTATGCACTATGGGTGATTTGTTTTCTGTTTTCCAATTGCAAGGATTAGCAACAGATGGTTGCATCTTCAGTTGTGAAATTAATGTCCTGAGGATTAGAAAATGCAAGTGGAATTGTTTTATTTGATTTTCTTTGTGGATTGTGTCTGCAGCAGTCAGAGACACTAGAAAGCACCATAAGTACACAAGCATCAAAATCTTCTTTTAGTTCATCTGTAAGAGGTATGTGTTAGATTCATAGAGTTAATTTTTCTAACCATTTTGAATTGTTTCATTTTCCCAATGATATTAATCTGACAGTGTTTACATGTCTCCTGCTGACTTTCTAACGTATAGGATCTATTTAAACATGGCTCTTAGTTGGGTTAAATAAATAAAATTTCTTATTCATAATTAAAAAATGTTACATTTTGAATTCTTAAAATATGGGAAGGAAACTTAACACTAGCAAACTAATTTATGTTGGTGCGGAAGCAACAATTAATGGCATGCTATCAAATTTGGTAGGAAGTGAAACAATGGAAACATGAAGTTTGATTACAGAAGAGGAGCATCATGTAGAGTACAATGGTGTGTGGATATTTTAAATATATGGTGGCATGAAGTATGAGATGATTTTTTTAAAACTAGTTCACTATTCAAGTTCATCCTCATTCTATTAACAATTATTCTATATATGGGCTTGCAGGTTCTAGGTACAGTGAAAAGAAATTTTCTTTTACGCCCTATCTCACACCACAAAGAACTCCAATAGGAACACCAAATACAAAATATGCTGCAGGTTCACCAAAAATATCTCATGTAAGGTCTCCAAGATGACATTTTACTTCTGGGTCTCCCACTAAGCGACAAAGTGAAAGCATAAATTCCTCATTGTTGCCACCAATTTACCATGCAATAGCACCAAATTCACCTCCTCACAAAAGATCAATTCCAGGTACTTTGAAGTTATCAGATAAATTCATAAGTGAAGCACTGAACTGTTAGCTTGTAAAATAATAATCACTTGCCACATGGTGATCCTTTCTTACTTCCACAAAATTTAGAAATATTTTGTATGCCTTCTCATGAAAATTTCTTTAATTCAGCACGTACTCCATGAGTTGATGGAAAAGATTTCTTCCGCCAGGCTTGGCTTGTAAACATGCAATGTGCAACATGCTCAAGTTTTGTTTTTTTTGTTCATTTTGTTAAATAATCAAATTGAATTTCAAAAGATAAATGTGGATTGACACTTTTCAGATGGTTGTGATAAAATAATGAATCTTTATTGTCATTTCTCAGGAATTGATTATCATTAGAACAATTCAGTGCATTTCTTGCAAATATCAAAGAGCTTAATGCTCATCAGCAAACTAGAGAGGTATGTATTATGTTTGTGTTTGGTTAGTAATAGATGTTTAGAAATAGATTTCTTGTATTTATTGGGTACACTTTAAAACCAAATAAATCATCTAGAAATAACTCAAATCAGCAGTCTATTGAATGTATGATCAACACCGTATTGCAGGAGAACTTAGGGTATCATATCCTATAATTACAGCATCTATCATATCTGCAATTTGCACTTCCAAGTTGTAAAGTTGGAAGCACCCTCTAGACAGTCACTCTAGTCAAGTTTGCAGTTTGTGGAACACACTGAAACCAAAAAAATCAACTGGGGATAACTTAGATTAGTAGTCTATTTTAGTGTAGATCAAAAAATCATCACATGAGTGGTTAGGGCATCTCATCCTACAATCTTACAGATCTCTTATTCATTTCAATCATCAAAGCAAGGGCACCACACTTGCTGAAATCTGCTAACAAATCCTTAACATCTAGCAATAGTCTACACATTTTAGATCATTGTGCTTTATACTATGTTAAGTTTTCTTACAACAACATGCACATTTTCTACTGGAAAAAAATCCTTACTGCAAAGTGGCCTTTTCAAAAATTCTAATTCAAATAAGTAGATTTCTCATTTGAAGGAAGGAAGCCACAGGCCACAATATTTTAGTTGAAAACACACAAGATATAGCATGTTCACAGCCATCAAAAAATGTGGCCACACAACTTGAAAAGAGTATGATATTTTCTTCAATGTTTATACAATACAATTGTTGTACAGATATCAACATCATCTGAAGTAAATTGTTTCTAGTTTGTACAGCTATCAATAAAAGCTCTTTCATCCGTAATTATCTTCCCTTTCTATGGCGGCTTACATTGGCAATTCAAGCTCATTGAACTTGATTGCAATATTTTCCTTAGTGTTTATACAATACAATTGTTGTACAAATATCAACATCATCTGAAGTAAATTGTTTCCAGTTTATATAGCTATCAACAAAAGCTCTTTCATATGTAATTATCTTCCAATTTTGTGGTGGCTTGGATGCCACGGCTGATCAAGTCGCAATGGTATTCCTTCATAGTAATTATAAAGCAAAAGTTACTTCAATATCAATTTCATCAGCTCTAAGTTGTTCCTTACCCTATGTTTAGCCTTTGATTTCTTTGTTGTATGAAGTATTTTTTCAGTATCTGATGGCTATACATTTAAGCGTAGATATAAAAAAATCAGAATCTATCTGCTTATCTGCTTTGCTCAGATTAATCATCTTTGCATATTTGCTGCAACATTGGTTTCAGCCAAGACAACATGTATCAACACTCTAATCGGCGAACTCTTGTGTTGTTTACATCAAAAGTGCTAGTTTTAGAAATATTCATTAATACTTATACTATTTTGGTTATATTAACATCCATGTTGAATATACTTGATTAAGGTCATTTTTAGATTAAATTGTAAGGTTTTTATACTCCTATTGTGTAGGTTGTGATGAATATTCTTCAAAGGGTACTAGCTCAGTGGAAGAGCACCTACATTACAAGTAGGAAGATGGTGGTTCGATTCCATCGTACCTTAATATTACTACATCAATGACTAAAGATAGGACTAAACAATGATTAAATGTATGACTAAATTAATGTCAGAAAATATAATAAATGTAATGATTAAATATATGATTATAATGATTGAATAAATGGATATCATGACTAAATGAATGACCAATTAACAACTCAACTGACTAAATTAATGAGTAAAAATACTACCAAATTGATTAAATAAATGAGTATAATGATTAAATAAATGACTATAAAGACTAAATAAATGACCAATTAATAACAACAAATGACTAAATTAATGAGTAAAAATACTACCAGACTGATCATTCAACACAGCCAACATATGACTAAAATCTGCTTAGTCACAAATTTGGTGGTGTTATAATTGACTGGCAATAAACTATTAATGGTCATGTGATCAAAATTAGTCATCTATATGCAATTTTCAGTAGTTTTTTTAGTCTAATTTTGCTATTTTTGTACTAGTGTAGTGTTCACCCTAATTTGTCAAGAAGTGCAAGTGTCAGTGGAGATTATGTTAGTAGTAGAAGATCTGCAACTAAAGAAGACAGAAAGATTGAAGAAGTAATTTCCTTGCTTGTAAAAAAAGAACCAGAAGGTAAGCAAATATTTAAATGGTGGACATGTCAAGAATATGGTCATTTTTCATCTAAGTTTCCTAAGAGAGTGAAGAAATATAAGAATAACTTTAAGCCTAGAAGACCTAAAGAATGTTATTATACTAATGATGAGGAATTTCAAGCTAGCATTGAAAAATTATTAAGTGAAAGTGATAACGAAAGTGATGACATAGCATTTTGTGCAATAAAAGAAGAAAACTCTGAAACTGAAGTTAGAGAAGAAAAAACTTTAGTATATCAAGTTGAAAAGAAAATTGATTTGATCATAGACATTGATTGTTCATATCATATGACTGGCGATATAAATTTTTTTATAAAGTTTAAAAATTATGATGGAGGAATTGTTAGAGTTGGAAATAGTGCACCTTGCCTAATAAAAGGAATAGGATCTATTACTCTTGATGGAAAGACTAACACTGATGATGATTACATTTTGGATGGATTGAAACATAATAATTTATGTTTTGGATAGTTATTTGACAAGGGATATCAAGTTTGGTTTACTGAGAAGAGTTGTGTGATTAAGGATAAGAACAGTCTTAGATGATTGGAATAGGAGAAAGAACAAGAGACAATGTATTTCAGTTAAATCCTACTGAAATGATATGTTTGATTACTAAAATTGATGACAGTTGGTTATGGCACAAATTTTTTTGTCACATGAAATTTGATAATATTGTGAAATCAATTTCCACATTTGTAGTAATAGATTATCCTAAAATTGTGAAACCTACTAACATGGTATGCAATGAATGTGTTATGGCAAAGGAGAAAAGAAGCTCTTTTCCCAGTAAGAAGTTCACCACAACATAAAAATTGGAAATTGTTCATACAGATCTAAGTGGTCCCACAAGGAATAGAGGATTCTATGGTGAAAGGTATTTTATGATTCTTGTTGATGATTTCACTAGAATGATGTGGGTAGCATTTCTTAAAGAAAAATCAAAAGCATTTGATAAGTTTAGATTGCTTAAGAAAAAAGTTGAGAATGAATCAGGAATGAAGATTAAATGTTTAAGATCTGATAGAGGTGGAGTATTTACTTCAAAATTATTTAATACATTTTGTGAAGCGAATGGTATTAAGAGACAATTTTCAGCACCTAGAACACCTAAGAAAAATGGTATTACTGAAAGAAGAAAAAGATTAGTAACTGAGGAAACAAGAGCCATGTTGTTTGAGAATAATGTAGCAAAGACATTTTGGAGAGAAGCAGTGAATACAATGGTGTATACAATGAATAGAGTTTAGACCAGAGCATATATAGACAAAAATCCTTATAAATTATGGTTTAGACATGCATCATCAGTAAAATATTTTAAAATTTTTGTTAGTAAGTGTTATAGTAAGAGAGATGATGACATTCGTAAGTTAGACCCAAGAAGTGATGAAGATATGTTTCTTGGTTATTCATTGAAAAAAAAATGTATAGATGTTTTGATAAGAGAACGAAGATTATTATTGAAAGTGAAAATGTTAAAATGGATGAAAACTTTAAAATTTAGGAAAGAATACTTGATTATGATTTAGATGAAGAAGTCTGTCCTAAAATTGGTCAAGAAAATGTTGAGTTGTTTTATGAAATTGACAATGATTTATAGAATGAGATTTATGTTGAGGAATTAAGAGAATAACTAAGATCAGAACCTAGAGTTGAAGCAAGAATTGAGATAGTAGCACCTAATAAGAATTTGATAAGGAATCATCCCCTTGATTAGATTATTGGGAGAAAAGAAAAGGGAGTTATGACAAGAAATAAGGTACAAGAAGAATTATGTTTGATTTCTCAAATTGAACCTAAGAATATTGATGAATCTTGTAAAGATAACAATTGGATTAAAGAAATGGAGGAAGAATTATATCTGATTGAAATGAACAATACTTGGGAATTGGTCCCTAGACCTAAGGACACAAATGTTATAGGAACTAAATGGATTTTTAGAAACAAGATGAATGTACAAGGAGAATTTGTATTAAATAAAGCAAGATTGGTATGTAGAGGATACTCACAACAAGAAGGTATTGATTATGAAGAGAAATTTGTACCCGTTGCAAGAATTGAAGGAGTAAGAAGAAGTCAATATTTTTGAATGGAGAATTGGAAGAAGTCAATATTTTTGAATGGAGAATTGGAAGAATTCAAACTATATCAGATGGATAAGAAGTCAATATTTTTGAATGGAGAATTGGAAGAAGTCTACATTGAGCAGCCTGATGGTTTTCCTTTGACTTGGGAAGGAGACATAGTATGTAAAATTAATAAATCTTTATATGGACTAAAAAAAGCACCTAGAAATGGGTATGACAGATTGGACAAATATTTGGTAAAACTGGGATTTGTTAAAGGCACCACAGACAATAATTTGTATCTGAAGGAAATAGAGAATGGTCTATTGATTGTAGTTATTTTTTTTTATGATAAATATTTGGAGGTGAAGATGAAGCAAGTGATAAATTTTCTAATCAAATAAAGACATAATTTGAGATGAGCATGATTGGAGAAATGAAATATTTTCTAGGATTACAGATTGTGCAAAATAGTGATGGTATTTTCTTGTCTAACACTGAGTATCTAAAAGACTTATTTTAGATATTTGGTTTGGAAAATTGTAATCCTCTTAGTACACCTATGGTAACTAGCCATAGGTTATCTAGCATAGATGAGGCTCTTGCACATGAGAAAAGGAAGTAAAAATTTATGATTGGAGCTTTGAAATATTTAACTCATACTAGACCAGATATATCACATGTAGTTGGTATTGTTGCAAGATTTCAAGCTGATACTAAAGAATCACATTATGTAGTAGTGAAAGGAATATTCAGATATTTGAAAGGTAAAACTAATTATAGGTTGTGGTATGATAAATTATTTTATTTTATCCTATGTGCATATATAGATGCAGATTGGGGAGGTAGTGTGGATGAAAAAAAGAGTAAAAGTGGTGGAGCATTTTTCCTTGGAGGAAGAATGGTTTCTTGGCTAAGAAAGAAACAAAATTATATCTCACAAAGCACAACACAAGTGGAATATGTAGTAGTAAAAAATAATTGTAATCAGATAATAAATATAAAACAAATGCTGAAGGATATTGGAATCAAGTTCAATGAGCATGTTATCATATTATGTGATAACACCAATATAGTAAGTATGTCTAAGATGTTAGGAATGGGAACACTAAGATGGGTGGGGGGGAGGGGGTGAATCAGTGTTCACTATATTTTAACTTTTCACTTTAATCTTTATGTTGAACTTAAATGCTTAAGTACTGAACTAAACATTCACATAAACATGAAACATGATATCAACACATGACACCAATATGATTACGGGGAAACCCAAATAGGTAAAACCCCAGTGGGAATTGATACCCACTAATATTCTACACTAGTGTTTCGTGATCCTTGTTAGAAGATCCTTTACCCTATTAGGAGTAGCTTTACAATGCTTTAAGTATAGTAGACCTTGTTAAGGGTCAGACCCTGTTAGGAGTCTTTTATAATTGTCCTTGTTAGGGGAAAGGATGCACTATCCAAGATCTCACTGCTCAAGTGGTGAAGGCTACAACCTTCTGATCATAGATACACACTATATCTGTAGGATGAACTATCACTATGACACTTCTTGTCAGATCAGTTCCTTTGATGCGCTGATGCCTTGACCTCTAGCAAAGCTCTAATACATCTTCTAGTGCCTTTAAACACTTCGGCTCTACTTATTGCAAATCTCTATCAACATCCATACTGAATACAATGAGTGTACCTTATATTTATATGCTCATACAAAATACACAATTAGGTCATCCCTATAACTAATTACAAATAATGCTTCCAAATGAATTGGCTTAAGTGTGCTTACAATTATGCATATAAACATGTCAGAACCCCAAATACAATGGGTGCATAGCCTTTACAATATTACATTACAATCACAAACCAAAATACTAAATGTCGGCTCCATGCTCTGTTCTCTGCTAGCACACACTGGCTGTGCAACTTCAACTGACTGTAACTTTCTCATCCATGCACATCTGATCATGGGCTCATAGGCTAATAAAGAATATAATCTAACCAACTTAACTTCTAGGGCACATACCATAATTCATTCGTACACATGTGCGCTAATGCTCCAAGCTGCAGAAACTCTGTACACTATCCATTCTTCAACACTTAACCGAATTATGATCTTTACATCAAGTGCACTGACTCCAAACTACTATATGACTTTGTTGCCATAATGATAACACTATATCTATTCATATACCTCAGTATAGTCAAATTTCCAACAATCTCCCCCTTTTTCATTGATGGCAACAAAGGAATATGGCCAAGTTGCCAACTGTCCCTTAACACAAAAAACTTTTGTCTTCTATACATTTTTATACATAATCTTATATCTCCCTATACATATTATACTCCATATTCTATACACAACTTCCCCTTCAACATTAATGACAAAGGTGTACCAAAAAATTGTATTTGCACATACTTACTTAGGGAAAACATCTGAATATGCTATCTTGAGATTCTGGATCTCCTTCTTCCAAAAAGTTATCAAAGAGTTAACTATCTGGAGATGGGCGCATAAAGCATATTGAAGCTTCTCCATCTTCTTTAAATCTATGCTCAGACCTTGATCATAGGTTATCATGGTGGCATCAATCTCCTTTATGTTCTGATTGAGAATGTCTAGTGAGGGCACAAGAGCATTTCTCAACTGAGTCTTTCTAGACCTTATTTTTGCCATTTCTTTCTCTGCCTTCTCAATTTTTTCCAACTGACCTTGGTAGACATAATTTTACATGTTCACATCAGTAGATGTGTCTTTCATTGAACTCTTCACCTGTTCAATAATAGCTTTTGTATCTTGTATTGTCTTAAGATGGGCATCAGTAAGCTTATCTTGATCCATGCAATCTGCAATGAATTTCCTTCCTTGATCAGCAAATTCTTTTAAGGATGCTTGTCTTGTCTTGAGTGAATTCACATCTAGAGTGTTAGGATTAACAAGGCAGAAATAACAATTATGTGCAAATATAACTAATATCAGAAAATAATAAACCACACAGAATAGAACACAAGACACACAGATTTAATGTGGTTCACCCAATCCCTGGGCTATGTCCACCAATAGTGAGTCCAATATTATTATTATCCAGTGATTACAACCTGATTACAATCCATAATCCCTTACAGCCCTATTCTGCCGCAAGTACTAAAATCATACATCATGAAAATCCCTAACCCTAAGCCATATTATACAATATTTTCCCGCTTTAGGGTTAGAATGAGTTATAAGTAGTCAACCCAAATAACCGAAAAAGTAGTCGGCCTCAAAAAAAAATTTCCTCAGGGGCTGTGCCCCCGAACCCCTACTCTTGGGGGCTACTGCCCCCAAACCCCCACTCGGGGCCCGGCCCGGTGAGGTCGAGAGGAAAAGTGTATAGTACTTTCCTGGATAGTACTTTCCTAATTAGTCACCACAAGCTAACAATCTCCCACTTGGTGACTGATCAGTATCCACACTATACTAAAAAACCTCCCACTTGGAGACTGATCTTGTAGCAATACCGCTACCCACATGAGGCTCCCACTGGATTGAACCACCTTGGACTCAGTTGTTCCTTTATTTTGTTCAATCTAGAAGACCAACTGAAGCTGAAAATGAGTTCAACTTCTCCCTTGTTACTACCTTTGTAAACATATCTGCTGGATTATCATCAGTATGAATCTTTTCCAGCCTTAACTGTCCATCATCCAAAACTGATCGAATGAAATGGTACTGCAACTGTATGTGTTTTGTCTTTGAGTGCAAAGCAGAATTCTTTGCAAGATGAATGGCACTTTGGCTATCTGTATGTAGAAAATTATCCTTTTGTGGATGTCCCAATTCTTCCATGAAGAATTGAAGCCATATCATCTCCTTGGCTACCTCTGTAGCAGCAACATACTCTACCTCTGTAGTGGATAAAGCAACCACCTTTGGTAGTCGAGAAATCCAACTCACTGCTGTCCCACCAACAGTAAATATATAACCTGTAGTACTTCGCCTGCTATCTATATCTCCTGCCAAATCTGAGTCAACATAGCCTTGTACAGTAGTAGTAGAACCCCCAAAGTGTAAACACTTACTGGATGTGCCTCTCAAATGTCTGAGAATCCATTTGACTACATTCCAATGCTCAAGACTAGGGTTACTCATATAACGGCTAACAACTCCCACTGCGTGTGCAATATCTGGCCTAGTACATACCATAGCATACATTAAGCTCCCTACAGCTGAAGCATAAGGTACCTTAGACATTTTAGTCTCTTGTTCTGGTGTCTTGGGACACATATCCTTAGTCAATTTCAAATGACCAGGCAAAGGTGTGCTGACAGCTTTGGCATTTTCCATAGAGAAACGTTGCAACACCTTCTCAATATAATCAACCTGAGATAGAGACAATTTCTTATTTTTCCTATCTCTACAAATTTTCATACCAAGGATTTGTTTTGCTGCCCCCAAATCCTTCATAGCAAAAGATTTTTCTAACTATTGTTTCAACCCCTTAATGTGATTCATGTTAGACCCAACTACTAGCATATCATCAACATATAAACATAAAATAATGTAGTTGTCATCATCCAACCTCTTAAAATAAACACAATGGTCAGAATGACACTGACTATATCCATGCCCATTCATAAAAGTGTCAAATTTAATATACCATTGCCGAGGTGCTTGCTTCAAGCCATATAAACTTTTCTGCAATCTGCACACCAAATTCTCCTTACCCTTGACCTCAAATCCTTGTGGCTGAACCATATATATTTCTTCATCCAAATCACCATGAAGAAAGGCTATTTTAACATCAAGCTGCTCTAAATGCAAATCTTCAGTAGCCACAATACTTAAAACAGTACGAATAGAAGTCATTTTAACAACTGGAGAAAATATCTCATCAAAATCAATACCATGTTTCTGAGCAAATCCTTTTACGACTAATCTGGCTTTAAATCTTTTCATACCTCCATCCTCTTCTTTGATCCTGTAAACCCATTTATTCTGTAAAGCCCTTTTACCTGCAGGTAACTTACATAAATCCCATGTCTGATTTTTTAGCAAAGAGTCCATTTCATCTATCATTGCAGACTCCCACTGAAGCTTTGTATCCACCTGCATAGCTTCATTATAACATTCAGGTTCACCAGCATTTGTTAACAGAATAGAATACAAAGATGGAGAAAATCTTTCTGGAGGTCTACTTAGCCTTGTTGACCATCTAACACTCACTGGGGTGTGTGGTATTTTTTGTTGTTGTTGTTGCGGAGCATAAGGAACTACTGGAACATGAACTTGTGGAGTATCATCCAGTACTACATAGTCATTTTCTTTCTTCTCATGGTGCAGCAACAGATCTTTGTACAATACTTTCTCATTAAATATGACATCCTTGCTTCTTACAATTTTATGATTTTCAAAATCCCAAAGCCTATAACCAAATTCATCAATGTCATACCCAACAAATACACATTTCTTTGACTTAGCTTCCATCTTGGTTCTATTTTTCAGAATCTATAAGTGCAAAAGCTTCACAACCAAAGGTTTTGAGAAAAGAATAACTCACCTTCTTACCACTCCATGCTTCCTCTGGAATACCACAGTCCAAAGGAGTAGAGGGGCCTCTATTGATTAAATAAACAGCAGTGTTCACTACCTCTATCCACATATTTTTGGGCAGCCTAGCATGCAACCTCATACTCCTTGCATGCTCCATTATTGTCCTGTTCATGCGTTCAGCCACTCCATTTTCTTGTGGAGTCCTTGGTACAGTTTTCTGCCTACGAATACCATTAGAGGAACAATATTCTTCAAATTTTGTGCTACAATACTCACCACCATTATCAGATCTAAGACATTTTAACTTTTTACCAGTCTCATTCTCAACCAAGCATTTCCATTTCTTAAAAGTTTGAAATACATCAAATTTCTGTCTAAGGAAATAAATCCATACTTTTCTTGTTGCATCATCTATAAATGTAACATAATACAGAGAGCCACCAAGGGAAGATACCTGAGCTAGTCCCCATACATCTATATGCACAAGCTCTAATCTCTCATTTTTCTTTTCCTTCCCACTCTTCACAAAACTAACTCTCTTTTGTTTTCCATAAACACAACTTTCACAAAAATCCATATTGACACATTTCAGACCAGGTAAAACTTTCTTTGAATGAAGTAATTTCATACCTTTTTCACTCATGTGCCCGAGTCTATTGTGCCACAGTGCTGTGTCAAAATCTACAGCAACAGTTTGATGTTCTTCCTACTGAATTGCAGCCACTGTTCCTAAACATTCATTATCTTCTGAAACAATTAAAGTAGAAGGAACAGTATGACCTGTACAAAGATATAAGGTGCCTACTTTCACACCTTTTGCTACTACTAAGGAACCTTTTGAAACCTTCTAATTTTATCATTAAAAGTAACTGTGCAACCCTCATCACCCAGTTGCCCTACTGAAATTAAATTCCTAC
Organism: Chamaecyparis obtusa; assembly: GCA_027943335.1. Classification (NCBI taxonomy): domain Eukaryota; kingdom Viridiplantae; phylum Streptophyta; class Pinopsida; order Cupressales; family Cupressaceae; genus Chamaecyparis; species Chamaecyparis obtusa. Next base: position 194,441 of record BSBK01007993.1, on the reverse strand, counting down.
TCAGCCTTGGAACATGTCTTACCTCTTGTAGTAGCCAATGATTCCCATTCTGCAACTTAATCTTAATTTTTCCCTTTCCAACAATCTGACAGGGTTCATTATCTCCCAAATAAACTAGCCCAAAATCCCCTTGGACATAATCAACAAAATAACTTCTATGGGGTGTAGCATGAAATGAAGCCCCAGAATCTAAAACCCATGAATCATCAATACTTTCTAAGGACAAGAGCAAAGCATCCTCCTCGGATTTGTTACTTACCACATTTGCCTCCTTGTTTCCATCATTTTTGTCTCCTTGATCTTTCTTCTGAGACCAACAATCTTTCTTCTTATGACCTGGTTTTCCACAGTACCAGCAATCATTTGGCCCTTTAGATTCAGACCTCTTTCCCTTTGATTTTCCTCTTGATTTCCCACGATTTCCAGAGTTGTTTCCTCTATCTCTTGTTCTGCCTCTGCTTTCTGTGTTCAATACACTACCTGATGTGGATGCCCCTGAGCTTTTCCTATGAATTTCCTCACTCAATATAACACCAATAATATCATCATACTTTAGGGTATTAGAACCAGAAACAAAATTACTAACAGCCATTACCAAGCCATTCCAGCTTTCTGGCAAAGAACACAAAATCAAGAGAGCTCTAACCTCTTCATCAAAAGTAATTTTAACTGAGGTTAATTGACTTGTAACTATATTAAACTCATTCAAATGATTAGTAACTAATCCACCTTCTACCATTTTCATATTAAATAAATGCTTCATAAGAAATACCTTGTTTGAAGCTGAAGGCTTTTCATACAACTTCGCTAGGGTTTCAATCAGATCTTTAGCTGTCTTTGCTTCAGTAATATTGAATGCCACCGATTGTGCCAGGCATAGACGAATACTCCCCAGTGCCTTCCTATCCAAAATATCCCAATCCTCCTGAGACATTGATTGCTCTTTCTTGGCTACTCCCTCTAATGGCCGCCATAGATCCTTCTGATAGAGATAATCATCCATTTGCATCTTCCATAACTGGAAGTTCTGCCCATTAAACTTATCAACCTTCAGCCTACCCTCATCTACCATTTCTCCCACTTAACCGAGAGACTCTCCCACTAACTCATGAGACCTACTTCAGAGAATAGATGAAAGAACGAATGAAATAACTTGGCTCTGATACCACTTGTTAGGATTAACAAGGCAGAAATAACAATTATGTTCAAATATAACTAATATCAGAAAATAATAAACCACACAGAATAGAACACAAGACACACAGATTTAACGTGGTTCACCCAATCCCTAGGCTACGTCCACCAATAGCAAGTCCAATATTATTATTATCCAGTGATTACAACCTGATTACAATCCGTTATCCCTTACAACCCTATTCTACCGCAAGTACTAAAATCATACATCATGAAAATCCCTAACCCTAAGCCATATTATACAATATTTTCCCGCTTTAGGGTTAGAATGAGTTATAAGTAGTTGGCCCAAATAACCAAAAAAGTAGTCGGCCTCAAAAAAAAATTTCTTCGGGGGCTGCGCCCCTGAACCCCTACTCTTGGGGGCTGCCACCCCCAAACCCCCACTCTTGGGGGCTACCGCCCCCAAACCCCCGCTCGGGGCCCAGCCTAGCCCTGAACCCTGGTAAGGTCGGGAGGAAAAGTGTACAGTACTTTCCTGGATAGTACTTTCTTGATTAGTCACCACAAGCTAACATAGAGAAAATTTGCTCATCAACTCATTCAATCTCTTTTTCAAGTACTTTTCTTCTGCAACTTTGGATGTAGATTCTTCAAGGCTAGAAAAATTACTTTTGAACTATGAGATAATTGTACTCACATCATCAACTGAGTGTACCTTACTTAGTTTCATGTCCACAGGCAATAAACTATTCAATATGTTCATTGATTCCACAAGGAGAGGATTTTTCATTACTTGTTTCTCGTTTCCCTTCTCCATAGCTAGGACACTAAACTTAATTAGGTCTTCTTCTCTCCATGAGTCCAAACTAGATGTGTCAAGTGTCAAACTTGACAACAATGTTGAGGAGGGAGTGATGGGAGTACTATCCATCACTTCTAGTTTAACCTTGGATAGATCAACAGAAGTTTCATCTTTCTCTTGTTTTCCTTCTTCCTCTTTCTTTTCATCCTCTTCCATTTTCTCTTCTTCTTTCTCATCTATTATATTTTCAATTAATACCTCTTCTTGATGAGTGTGAGGTGAGCTACTACATAAGATTTTAGCTTCTTGTGTGCTCACAAAAGCTTCCTCAAACTTGTCTAATTCTGTATCAGTGGCCGCCATTGCTATCTCCACATTATCAATGATAATGGTGTTTTCCTTGAGTGATTCTGATATGGGTGAAGACTTATCCAACTCAGTTTGTACTTCCACTACAGGCACTAAATCCTAAGGACCTAAAGATTGTACCTTGACAGTCTCTGTGGTAATGTCTTGCTTACTAGGTACTTGAGAGATGGGTGTATACATAGGTTTCATATGTTGTTCTAAGAATACCTTCCCAAAGGCCTTTTATACCTCCTTAGAGATCAAATCATAGTCTTTGTTCATGAGGTGTAGTGTTCTCATTTTTTACCTTAAGTGCAGCTTAACCAAATTCAACAATAGTGACTTTTCTTCAACATAACATACTGGAAGAGTGGAATCAAGAATTTGTTCCCTTATTCTGAGGTCTTCTTTAGTGGCTTGTCTCTTCAAGGAATCCATTATCTCCCAAAATTTATCTGGAACTGTTGTTTTCAATTCAAGTACTATTTTCTTGAACTTTATCATATGTTTGACAATCAGATCATGTATTTTTTATTTGTCAATCTCACTGTAAGTTTCATAAAACTTCCCTACTTGATCAATTATGCCCTCATCAATAATTCTTGTGCTCAATACTTTAAGGCTAGGTCTAAATCCTACCTTGGGAGGTGCTTGAATGTTTTTCTTGCTCCTTGTAGCTCATGAGGATGAATGACTAGTGTTGCTTTCTTTCTTCCTTTTGATTATTGGCTTATACTCCAGAGGAGCATTAGGCTCACTAGTTTCTTTGGGCGCAGAAGGAGTGTCAACAATTATATCCTTTTGACTGTCATCTGATTCAATTTTTATCTTCTTCAACTTAGGATCTTCTTGTTCTTCCTCTGCTGCTACGCTTTTTAATTTTAAGTAATTCTTTTCATCCCTTGCCTTGTCAAGGTCTGCTTGAGATACACCATGTATTCTCAATATAGACTTTAGTAACCTTAATTTTGGTTGCTGCGCTATTAAGTTTTGCATCTACTTCTATAGTTTTCTCTTCATATGTTCCCCATCTAGGTTCATTAGGATCTTTGGAGGCTGATAGAAGTACCTATGCATAAGCTTCAAGGACTTGTTCCTCTACTTCATAACCAAGTGGATGAATCCACTTAGTTTTAGGCTCAATAGCTTCCATACAAGTAGTATTGGTTTCAACCATAAAGAATATTGTATCCTTATACTTTTCCACAATGTTCTTTGGAATTTTGTATCTCATCTACATCTTAACCCTAAAGGTCTTCAACTCTAATGTTACATAGTCTCTCAATGTACTTTCAGTGGATGCTTTGTTGGATATCTAAGGAATGGTTGGGATAGACTTGTCCAAATACATATCTGACACTTTTCCAACTATATGAAGGTACATATAGATGATTAATGATCCAAACCTAAATATCTTTGTCTTGTCATGCTTGATAGCCTTGATTTTATCTATCAAATATGCATGCAAGATCTCACACAAGTTGAATTCCCCATCTTCCTTCACAAGTCTGATGGCAGCTAGAATAGTTCCCACAGACACACTATTCACCCTATTGGTGTGATGGAACCTATATCCCAGTATCATTGACATCAATTTGATGTATGCGTGTTCAACAGGCTTGATTTTCATGTTGTGCCTATCACTCCTTGACTTACATGTCTGCTCAACTATCTTTCTAACATCCTTGCCAACAGGAAGGACGATGCCTATCCTAGAAAGGCCTGTCATCTCATGAATCAAGTCACTAGTGATTCTTACTGGTACATCACCAATCCAAAACAAATCATCATGAATCCTAGTCAATAATATCTTTATCCACTATGTCTCATAGAATTCATATGTCGTAGTATACTCAACAATAGGGTGATAATTCCATTTAGAATATTCATCCATGAATGTTTTGTTAGGTTTTAGCATGGAATCCATGTGCACCCTTAACCTATCCAATCCAACTGGTTCCTTCTTATAGTAAATGTAAGCCCTAATGTCTTCCACATTCATGACACCCATAGGCATGCGGGAGAAAGCTCCCTCTAAATCATCTAGGGTTGATTTAAATGGGTGCCTCTTGAAAACATATCTTTTCTTCTTAGTGACATTATAAACAATGGGAGTGGCCATGACTTACTTGCTAATCACTTTCCAACTAAACTCTGAGAAAATTTCATGGCTTCTAAATTAGCACAATGAGCTAGGGTTTCTACAACTGACCAAATGCACTGTAAACACTAGTAGTTCAATCTCCAAGTCTTCACAACAATTTCCAAGGCTCTTTCTTCTTTCCTATCACTCTAAATTTGAATGCAATGAGAAATCAAATAACTTATGTGTACTTAAAAGTGAAAATTATGCCATTAATGCAAGTCGTGTAAACCAGGCTGTCACTTCAAAATTTGCAACTTGAGTTATGTTAACAATTAGTATGTGTGCATTAGCACATAGGTAACTTTATACTTCAAAATATTAAGTCCAAAGGTGCATACTCTAAGGATGAGTATACCAGCCACACAGGGGTCTAGAGCTAAATTAGCTCCCCTTATGACCCCAAGGGCCATTCATCTAGATGTAGAGGGTGTGTCCTCTACAAATGCATCCAATACATTCTCATTAGTCATGTCCTTTTTCTGTGACCAAATCATGCTTGCATCATCTGAGACTTTGACAAAATTAACTTCTCCTATGGGATCCAAAACTGGTTCTTTGGCCTTTTTAGGGCTTCCCTAACCTTGTGTCCTTGATCTATAGAATCTTGAGATATGTCCAGCCTTGTTACAAGAGTGACAAATGATTTGAGGTCTTATATTTCACAGCGCATTGACATGAGTCACCATTCTGCATTGTTTTGTTGTGTTGCCATTATAGTTACATATCTGGCATGTAACATTCTAAGAACTTCTTACATTTTTCTGATTCTAATTTCTCTGATCTTGTTGAATCCTATTCTTCTTACTACTCTTGCAATTCATAGCTCTATGACCAAAATTGTTTCATGAATAACAGTAACCATTAAAAGGTCTTACCTCTGTATAGTTCCTTGCAATGTGTCCATGGTTTTTACATGCAAAACAAGTGCATTCTACTTTCTTGCACTCATTCTTAGGTGGTCCACCATTATCTTTGGTTTGATCTTCAGTCTTTTCAGCATCAGTAGATTCCTTTTGTGAATCTTTTCTTTCTCGCATATTGTCAATCTTATTTTGTGCTTCATTGTATCCAATACAACTAGTCTCTCCTTTCGCTCTTCTTACATACAACTAAGATTCTACCAAATCAGAACTAGTGTGTAATTTTTCAATATGATTCTTTGTCGCTTTCAATTCAGACTCCAAGCTTTCTTTGCTATTCCTTAGCTCCAAGATTTCCATGTTTTCTTTCCTTAGTTCTTCATTCAGCTGAAGGTTCTTTTTGATCTGTTCATCACAGACTTTTTGATTATTAGTCAGCTTATCATCAAACTCTTCAAGTTGTTCTTTTAAGGATTTATTTTCTTCATTTAGCTTTTTGACCATTGTCCCTAGATCACTAGTAGAGCATTCTTTCAAATCTTTCCTTAGCTTTTTGATGACTAATTTAGCATCATTGAGTTTACTTTTAGTTCTTTAGATTCTCTTTCTGACTTGTCCAAGTCTTCAATAGTAGCTTCAAGATTTCTTTTTAGATGTTTCATTTCTTCTTTTTCCATGATCTCCTCAAGTGGTTAAACTTTTATGCTAAGGACCAGAGCTCTGATACCAATTTTTAGGAATGGGAACACTGAGAGGGGGGGGGGGGTGAATTAGTTTTCATTGTATTTTAACTTTTCACTTTAATCTTTATGCTGAACTTAAATGCTTAAGTACTAAAATAAACATTCACATAAACATGAAATATGAAATCAATAGATGACACCAATATGATTACGTGAAAACCCAAATAGGTATAACCCTGGTGGGAATTGATACCCACTAATATTCTGCACTAGTGTTTTGTGATCCTTGTTAGAAGATCCTTTACCCTATTAGGAGTATCTTTACAATCCTTTATTAGTCATCTTTACAATGCCTTATTAGTGATCCTTGTTAGAAGTATGTTTACAATGCTTTATTAGTCATCTTTACAATGCCTTATTAGTGATCGTTGTTAGAAGATCCTTTACCCTGTTAGAAGTAGCTTTACAATGCTTTACAATGCTTTACAATCCTTTACAATCCTTTACAATCCTTTACCCTGTTCATTACAGACTTTCTGATTATTAGTCAGCTTATCATCAAACTCTTCAAGTTGTTCTTTTAAGGATTTATTTTCTTCATTTAGCTTTTTGACCATTGTCACTAGATCACTAGTAGAGCATTCTTTCAAATCTTTCCTTAGCTTTTTGATGAATAATTGAGCATCACTAAGTTTATCCTTTAGTTCTTCAGATTCTCTTTCTGACTTGTCTAGGTCTTTAATAGTAGCTTCAAGATTTCTTTTCAAATGTTTCATTTCTTCTTTTTCCATGATCTCCTCAAGTGGTTAAACTTTTATGCTGAGGACCAGAGCTCTGATACCAATTTTTAGGAATGGGAACACTGAGAGGGGGGGGGGTGAATTAGTTTTCACTCTATTTTAACTTTTCACTTTAATCTTTATGTTGAACTTAAATGCTTAAGTACTAAAATAAACATTCACATAAACATGAAATATGAAATCAACAGATGACACCAATATGATTATGCAGAAACCCAAATAGGTAAAACCCTAGTGGGAATTGACACCCACTAATATTTTGCACTAGTGTTTTGTGATCCTTGATAGAAGATCCTTTACCCTATTAGGAGTAGCTTTACAATGCTTTAAGTATAGTAGACCTTGTTAAGGGTCAGATCCTATTAGGAGTCTTTTACAATCATCCCTATTAGGGGAGAGGATGCACTGTCCAAGATCTCACTAGTCAAGTGGTGAAGGCTACAACCTTCTGATCTCAAATACACACTATATCTGGAAGATGAACTATAACTATGACCTCTAGAAAAGCTTTAATACATCTTCTAGTGTCTTCACACACTTCTGCTCTTCTTATTACAACTCTCTATCAACATCCATACCGAATACAATGAGCTCACCTTATATTTATACACTCATCCAAATTACACAATAAGGTTAGCCCTATAACTAATTATAAACAATGTGTTGGTTCTTCCCTTTGATCTTCACTTGTAGATTTATACTTTGATGGATAGCTTAAATAACACTTTGACTCTATCACCACTCCAAAGTCTACAAGAAAGAGGGCCAATTAACAAGGATCAAAAGAGATCCTCCTACACTTTGAGCCTTATTGCTCAAGTGGTTGTACCCTTGGCTCACTTCTCCAAAGGAGTCTCAAAACAATATACAACTATACCCCATATTAATTTATTAAATATTTTATCATTTGAATGTTTGTGTGTGTGGTTGATGACAATAAAATGCCTCCAGAGGATGGACCAATGCCTTAACCTAGGGCAAACAGTCACCCAATTACATACATCAGCTGAAGACCTTAACTCAAACACAATTGAATCCAGGATAAGTGCTTTACCTATTACCCCTCTCCCTCAAACACAAGGACATCAAATTATTACTTGGTTGTAAACTCACTGAACCCACCTAAAAGACTTTAATCCTAACTTTGTTAGGAACTCAGAGATGACTTCACAATACTCTTTGTTTACCATATGTTAATACACTTTGTGACACTAACATATATGAGCTCAAAACTGAAACAAGAAGACATACACAAATGCAAGATTGGAACTCAATAGTATTCTCATTAACATATTCAGGATCAATATACAATCAAAATAACACAAAGATAGGAAATACCCAAAATCCAACTCCTCTATTAGTATAACACTATCAACAACTAGGGACCAAAAGAAAATGTTTTGGAACCCCTATAAAATAAAAAATTTTGCAACTTATACTCCCTAGTCATCTTGGAATTCTCAAAGAGAATGCAACAAGCTACAGATGACTTAGGGTTAGGGTTTCAACCACCCATCTGACTGAAAACACTCAAAAAGTTATTTCAGGGGTGGAAACCCAGACAACCAGGAGAGAGGAAATCCTGGAATGATCCTCAATCATGAAAATTTCTCTATGAAGGTATTGAGAATCATGAACAATGCCAAAAATGTCAACCCTAAAACATGCCTTGAGCACAAAACCACACAGTACAAACCTTGCAGATGATCACTCAACACCCTAGACCACACTGTAACAACAAATAGATCATCTCTCACCAAACCAATTGAAATCAGCTATTAAAACCATAAATTCTGGTACTTCATGTCGCTGGAAACTCTTCAAAAATTTGAATTTGAAAACAAATGGCTACATTATGGCACTAGTGGCAGATCGACGGTCGATATTTAAAATCAAGTTCACTTTAAGATGTGACAGTCTGATCTTTTCATCTCACGGGCTTTATGATTTATCTTTTAAAAGGGCCCCAGTCAAATTTAGTGAACTGGCAACAAAGGTTTCCACCAGTTCACAAAAAATTCTTTGAATCTGCTAAATATTTTAGCAGTTACGTGACATTCCTTCGCTGAATCACCAGGCAATTTGGAGCACCACCAAATCTTCTCACGACTGAGTGAACCCATTAAACTTTGTTGGCACCGCTAACCTTAGTTAACCAGACAGCTAGACATTAGACCTCTGCCTGGGCCCACTTCATGCCACTTGTCATTACCTCATTTGCGGCTCATGCTCGGTCACACTCACACAGGACCTACTTTCTTAAGCCTTAGAATCAGATGGCAGGCATAAGATCTCATAGCTCTGACACAACCCATGAGAACTTACGTTAGCCATAGATTCATCCTTGTCACAACCTTTCTAACAGTGGCCCCACTCTGTAGTATCATCCATGTTAACCAATAAGATTTGAACAACTACACAATACCTAACAAATAGTCCCACTGAGAACATTAAGCGGCTTGGAAGATTGGATGGAAGGTGTATGATCTGAATGACTTTAAAGATTCTATGTGCTCTTACGCCAAGCATTGATCTTGAATCTTCTAACCAAGGTACCAAGCCCACCTGACAACACGTCTAGCTCACACAATGTGGACCAATAAGAATAATCCAATTCACTTCCTTTCTGACACTGGGACCACAACCAACTCTCTGTGCAATCATACTATCATTGCTCCACCTGTCTCTGACACATCCAATCAAAATACACCATGAAGGCTTGACCTGTCATTAGACCCACAACTGAGCACCGAACACATGGAAGATCGGACGAACGGTGTATGATCTTATGGGGTAGATAGATTCCATAAGATCATATGCCCACCATGGATTTTGAATCTTTTCCAATGTCACCATAACCATAACCCCACCCAGCTAGATATCCACCTCATTTCTTCACAACCAATAAAAAGCTGCCATGTCGATCCATCTTGGCAACCTAAGGACCCACCACTTGAAATGCCACAACCATGGAAGAATCAATAGTCGGCACATGATCTCAAGCCTTTGACACACCTCATGAGATCATGCACTCACCATAGGATCAACATGTTGTCAGAAAGCTAGGCCCATGAAATAATAAGATGAGACATAGGAGAAATTAAAGATCAAGATTTAGGGAAAATCAATGCAGAGGAAGTTAGGAGAATAAAATGGCCAGGGAAACTTAGGACTTAGGAAGAATTAAAGGGGACCCCATCGACACATGAAAAACCTAACCACGAACCATAAAGTTGGTCATTTTAAAAAAAAGGCACATGTAGAAAATAAGGTTTTAAGTGACCCGCAAAAAGGTAACACAAAAATAGAATAGGGCCAGGGAAAGTTTTAAAATTAAGGACCCAACGGCTAGATTTTTGAAATTTTTTGCCTTAGGGTTTAGCCAGACACATGAAAAACATTGCAGAGACCAGGGGAAAAGAGCTAGAGCCATGAAATTTTTGGCACGTGCTAATAGTGGCTTTGTCTAGGGATGTATGCCTCCTACAGGCATAGCAAGGACTTAGAATCATTGGTTTAAAGTAGACCATACCACTAGAAAAATGTAGACAACAGGGAACATGCAAGGCAGAATAGGCAATAGGACCAAAAAGTGATAGACTAGAACAAAACAGGGCAGGGGCAAGCAGCTTATTTACAGAAATTACAAAATGTACAAACCTGACTACTGTTCATGGAAAATAGAATACCTCAATTGAAGTATTTCTTCAAGAATTGTCCATGAACTAGCAATTCCTGGATATCACCAATTAATTCTTTGATAATGTATGAATCTTGGCCCCATTTCTCATGAATTAGATATGGCCCAAGCTATATGGGATCAAATTTACCATGTTTCCTGTTATCCTCCAGTCTGGCATTCCAAACTAACACCAAATCACCAGGTTGAAACTTTCTGTCAACAGTCTTCTTATCATATAAATTCTTAACCTGCAACTACAATTTGGCATTCCTTGCAAATAATTCTCTTCTAGTCTCATCCAATCTAATGAGGTCCTGAATTCTCAACTGCATCTTATCATCTATGTCATCATCATATAGTTGAAAAAATTTATACATTTCCAACAATTTATTCTGAGGCATTCCATGCCCTCTTCATAGTTAACCTATCAGCCCATAGAGCTAATGGTAGCTTTGAATTCCATGCCCTCTTATTCTTTTCAATAATTCTCTTGAATATTTTAATCAAACTCTTATTAGTAGATTATGCCTGACCATTTCCTTTTGGATGATAAGGTGAAGAATTAGAAATTTGAATTCCCAAACCTTTACAAAAGTCTTTATATTTAGTAGACCTGAAGCACATGGTATTATCACTTACTATTCTCTCAGGACACCCAAACCTTGTAACAATATTATTCATCAGAAAATCAATTACCACCCTACTAGTTGCATTTCTTGTAGGTATAGCTTCTACCCACTTTGTAAAGTAATCAGTGGCAAGTAAGATCCATGAGTGTCCTCCACTTGACTTGTTTGGTATCTCCCCTATGAAATCAATTCCCCATTCTTGGAAAGGAGCTTAAACTTCTACTGGTCTTAATGGCACATTTCTTCAAAACTTAAGCTTACCAAAGAACCTTTGACAAGCATCACACCTCCTCACCAACTGTTATGCATCCTTGAAGATTGTGGGCCACCCAAACCCTGCTCTCAAGATCTTATGAGTGATTTTTTTACCCATATAATGCCCACCACAAACTCCCTTATGCATTTCTTTCAACAACTTATTAGCCTGGTCTTCATCTACACACTTCAACAGTATGCAATCCAAATTCTTTCTATACAATTTACATTTCATAATTACATACTTGATGGCCTGTAATTTCAATGTCCTCTTCTCATTATCATTCATTCCTGCTAGACATCTCATATTTCTAAAGTAATAAACAATATCTTGATACCAAATAAAATCATCCATATCACATGTGTAATCAATTTCAAAATGATTTACCTCATTTGCATCAAGATTGGATTGGGCCATTATTTTTTCCAATCCTTGTCCTCTAACCAACTTAGTAATCTAGATCTCAACATTGAATTCTTGGATCCTATTGATCCATCTGCATCTTCTTCCAGACACCTCCTGCTGTGAGAAAATATCCTTCACAACTACACTTGGCACAAAAGCAATCACAACTATTCCCATCAAGTAACACCTAAAAGCCTTGATTGCCTTCACAAGTGCATAAGCTTGTTTTTCATTTATGTCATACTTCAATTCTGCAACCTGCAAAGATTTACTAAAAAATGCAATAGGTTGCTCAAAACCATCTGTATTCTTTGTAACAAAACTGCAGCAATAGTGTGAAAAGATGCAAAGGAAAAGATGTGCATTGGGACATTATAATCAGGTGCATCTTTGATAGCCTGCTTGATAATTTTGAAAGCCTCATTATTCTCACCTTCCCAATTGATTGCAGATCCCTTCTTCAACATTTTAGAAATAGGTCTAATAACCTCTGCAAAATTTGTCACAAACCTCCTTAAGAAATTGACCTGACCAAAGAAGGACTGGATTCCTTTAACATTCTTTGGTCTCTGAATTTTATCAATGGCTGCTACCCTCTCAGGGTCAATTCTCACTTCTTGCTTCCAAACTAAGTGGCCAAGCAACTTACCTTCCATGACACCAAAAGCACATTTCCTTGGGTTCAAAGAAATGCCAAATTCCAAGGCCCTCACAAATATTCTTTCTAAATGAGTGCAATGGTCCTCTTCCTTCTTGGCAACATCCATTGCCCTTTGAAAGTAGCACCAGTATTTGTGAGCCCAAAAGGCATTCTCACATAAACATGTCCCCCAAGGTGTTGTGAAAGCTATTTTGAATTGCTCTGATTACTTGACAATGACCTAATTGTAACCAGAGAAACCATCCATCATTGACATCAATTCTGATCTGGTTACTCTCTGCAACATAGCTTCCATATTGGGCAGACAATAATTATCCTTTAATGAGCTGATGTTCAAATTCCTGAATTCCACACAAAGCCTGATGTCACCATTCTTTTTTCTCATAGGAACAAGGTTTAACACCCAATAAGAATGCCTTATAGGCTTGATAATGTCTACATCTCTCAACTTCATTAACTCTTCTTGCATCTTGGGTGCCAAAGTAGGATTAATAGGTCTTTGTTTTTGCCGGAAAGGTTTAGCATCTTCTTTCAATGGAATAATATGCTGAAACAAATCTTCTCTATAAACCTTTAGGTCATCATATGACCATGCAAAAACATCCCTGAATTTTCTCAATAATTCAATCAAAGGTTTCTTTACCTTTTGAGATATATCTCTACCAATGTATACCTTCTTAGGTGCCTCATGTGTTCGAAGATTTATCTCCTCTAGATTAGCATGATATTCTCTTTTGATATTATTTTGAACTCTATCTTGGTTATCAAAGATAGTCTCCAAAACAACAAGCCCCTTGGGCACCTTGTTAGTTCTAAGCTAAATGACCTCATTGCCAAAGACAACCTCCCTTCCTTCTACTGACTCAACTAGGGCTGAACAATCAAATTCCTGACCATGATACTAATCCTCACAATCCATAAACTTCAAGATATCATTATCATCATCAAAAACTTTCCAATTCTCAATATTATCCGGTATGTTAGGCCTAGCCTAAATTTCAACTTTAGAGATACCAGAAAATGTAATATCATTGGGATTGATTGCAATATTGGCTAACAAGTCAGCCATCTTATTATTACTCCTATCCTTCCACTCAATATTGAATGCATCAAAATGTTCAACCAAATCCCAAACTGCATTCCTATATTGTTTCAACCTCTTATTCTTAGAAGCATATATTGACCTGACTTGGGAGACCACCAACTCAGAATCACCAACAACACTTAAACACTTAATACCATGCTTTTGTGCCAACCTCAATCCTAACAACAAAGCCTCGTATTCTACTATATTGTTGGTACAAAAGAAATTCAATGTGAAAGAAAACTTGTAGGTGCTCCCATCAGGAGAAATAAGTAAAATACCTACTCCTGCACCATCTTTGCAATTTGCACCATCAAAGTACATTACCCACAAATCACCCTTCATAGAATTAGCACTTATCTCAACAAAGATAAGTGACAAAATAGGTTCCTTCACAAATACAAGGATATCTGCCCTAAAAGAATTAATATTAGTATCCACAAAACATGTAGTTTGATTATCAATATTTCTCTCAATCATGTGGCATACTCTTGGCTCTCGTTCAATCTTGACAAACTAATCATCAATCTTGAAAGTGGCATAGGATAGATCACACTGCAAACTTCCACCCATGGTAGCACTCCACCTTCTAGATAGCAGCATCCCATAATGAGGAGGGATATCCACCACCAAAACACTCATTGTTAGCTCTTTCTTTGGATATGTTGCCAACCTATATGGCATTGCATTGATAGTCCCAATGACTGGTATCTCCCTCTGATCCATTACTCAACATCTGCCTTGCACTGTATCAACTTTAAGGCCCAACTTCTCCATGATTTTGAAAGGCATGATAGTATTAGAGGCACCACTATCAATCATACAATTTCTCAACTTCATTCCATTCACAAGAACACTTAAAAAGAATGGATCAATATTTTCAAGGCTGGCATTAACAGAACTATCCAAGTATATTGGAGGAATTTGAGACACAATTCCCTAAGTAGCAACACCTTTCAAGGCTTTATCCTAAGATCCATTGCATGCAACATCATTTTTATCAACATTACCTACCCATGCAATAGCTTTGTCTTTGTGTTCAAGGATCCTCAACAATTCTGACAATGGAACCTTACCTATAATTTGGGACAATACAGATAACATATCAATAGGAGCAGAAGAAGGAATCTCAATCTGCACTACCTTAATATCCTTTTTCTTATCTGACACATTAGGTGTATTTGCCACCCCCATTTTTTCAATCTTAGCCATTGTGTTAACTGGCCTTTCAATCTCACTAGAAATCTTTTCAATTCCAACCCCTTTCGGCTCACAATTCTTAGCTTTCACATTCTTGAACTTCACCATGTGATCACCCCTTGATTTGTTCTCATTAGGTTCTCCAGAGTTGGTACTCTTTATAAACATTCTTGCATCTTTCTCATTTGTATTCCTTGCCACCATGCCTCTAGTTTGCACTTGGGCAATCATTTCTACAGTAATCCTATCCATCTCTTCTCTAGAAGGTCTTCTCAAATTTACTAGCTCAGAAGAAGAGTTCATGTTACATGTCTTCCTATCAATGTCTTCACTATCAAAAAAAACTTCTTGATGAAAAAGGGCCTAATTGTGTCTCTTTACATTTACATCTACCTCTTCATCAAAATTAGAATCATCTTCATATCCTAGATATGAAGAATCCATGTTGCATCCAACATCATCTTGATCTTCTTCTTGATTTATCTCCTCATTGCCACAATCTTGATTTGCAGCCATAGAATGTGCAACCACACAATGCTCTGCAGAATGAGGGGATTGGCATGCAGCACACCAAGGTATGTCCTCCATGACATTTATTGAAGCCTTCTACAAAAGGTTAGGAACAACTCTATCATTGTTTCCTCTAGCAGTAGGGACAATAGGCTTTCCATCCTTCCATTGGGTGTTGTAGGGGTAGTTATGCAATCTATTTTGCTTATTGAAATTGTTGTTGAACTGAGGCCTTTCATTGGTAATAGCATTGATGTTCCTATTTTCATGTGCCTTCAAGTCCTTCAATGCATTAAGCACCTTATCCAATTTATCTTCCTCTTGCCTCCTAGATCCAACATTCTTATCATTTTCCTTTTTGTACTTCTTATCCCCAAACAACTTTGGGTCATCTCTCTTTCCACCCAACTTTCCTGATATTTTCATGTTATTCTCAATATTGACAGCAATCCTAAAAGAATCCCTAAGAGTTCTTGATTCTTTTTCCCTCAACAAATATCCCATCTTTCCATCAAATGCATTGAAGTATGTGGTCAGACAAACATTGTCATCTAACCACATAACTTGGAACAACTTATGCATACCCTTCTGAAATCTCATGTTGAATTCAACTGTAGATTCATTTTGATTTTTCCTTATGGTATTGAATTCATTCAACATGAAACTAGCATTAGGTCTATCACCATACTTCTCTTTAAAACATCTCTCAAAAGAGTCCCAAGTATCAATACATTTGTCAGGAAGTCTCTTAAACCAATCTCTAGCATCCTCCACTAGAGATTGAACAAATAACTTCATGACCACATCCTCATGCTCTACCTCATAATCATTAAGCATATCAAAAAATAACCTAAGATGCTCTTCACAACTAATAGCATTATTACCAGCAAACTTAGGTACCTTATCTCTAATATCATTTGGAAAAGCATTTAGATAGCTAGGAATTCCATCAAAACTAATTTGCCTATAGCCTTCTAATTGCATAGGTCTTCTTTGAAAACTTGAACTAGTGTTAACCCTAGGATCAACATTAGCATCTACATTTTTATTTATTTGTGCATTTGACTACTGCCTAGGATCAGCACCTATCCTAGCAGATGAAGAAGGAAATGAACTAGTAGTATTACTAAGTGGAATAGTAGTAGTCATAGATGGCATACCTAGTTTAGTAGCAGGTGCGCCAAGAGCATCAGCTGATGAAGCCTTCAAGAACTAGATCTTTCTTCTCTTTTCTGCAATGGAAGCTTCAATTTCAGCCCTCTCTAATTATCTTGCAAGGTCCTCATCTTCTTTTCTTCTTCTCTCTATTTTTGTGTCCTTATTTGAATTGGGTGGTGGGACCTTGGGTATTGTCAATGATTTACTTATCTGATGTCCCACCACCTTTTGCTTTCCTTTCTCACCAATGAGAATAGCAGGCCTAGTGATATCACACCTATCTTTATCTTTAGGCAAAGGGACATAACTTTGCACTTGTCTAACCACAGGGCCCTCCCTATCAAATTCATGATCTTGTAGTAAGCACTCTTGCTCACTCCTCAAGGCATCAAGATGACCAAAGACATCATGCTGCAAAGTTTTAGGAGTAGAAGCAAGCATTTTGTTTCTCTCCTTCATTTCATTGATCTTTCTAAGAAGAGACTACCTTTCTATCAGAGCATTCACCTTTTCAGCCTCTCTCTCCTTTTGTAATCTCTTATGTATGGCATCCTACTCTACCAACTGCAACCTTAATGCATTCAAGTCATCAGGATCTACCATAATGTCATCAGAACCTGATGACACATCCATATCAGAAAGATTTTGATATGGGAAATGCATGTGCCTTGGTCTCATGGGTTCTCTTCTAAAATTATCTTCATCAAGATCTAAATCATTCTCCAAACCCATCTCTCTAGCTTGTTCATCTTGACCTGTAGGCAATGGACCTTTGTCCTAAAATATTGCTTCTGGGGTATCATAAAATCTATCTTCAGAGCGACCACCATCTAATCTAGAAACTCTATCTTGTGAACCATCCTCACTTGAGGAGACATGTGGTGCTCTACCTCTAGTACTTCTTTATTCTCTAATGGGAGCACTAGTAGACTCACCATTCCTTCTAATCCAACTCTTCTTCTCCTGTCTAGGAAATTGCTCCAGAGTGACCTCCAGATTCTTTCTGACAAAGGACCTAGTATTCCTCCTCTTGTCCATGATTTATAATATATAGCACTAGTTCTAACCCTTTTGAGTTGCCACCCACCTAGATGGGAAATCTTTTACACTGAATACAATAGGAAAACAAGAGTGCACTTACAACCTTTATCTCTAGACTCTTCCCAGCAGAGTCGCCATTTTGTTGGTTCTTCCCTTTGATCTTCACTTGTAGATTTATACTTTGATGGATAACTTAAATAACACTTTGACTCTATCACCACTCCAAAGTCTACAAGAAAGAGGGCCAATTAACAAGGATCAAAAGAGATCCTCCTACACTTTGAGCCTTATTTCTCAGGTGGGTGTACCCTTGACTCACTTTTCCAAAGGAGTCTCAAAACAATATACAACTATACCCCATATTAATTTATTAAAGATTTTATCATTTGAATGTTTGTGTGTGTGGTTGATGAAAATGAAATGCCTCCAGAGGATGGACCAATGCCTTAACCTAGGGCAAAGAGTCACCCAATTACATACATTAGCTGAAGAGCTTAACTCAAACATGATTGAATCTAGGCTAAGTGCTTTGCCTATTACCCCTCTCCCTCAAACACAAGGATATCAGATTCTTACTTGGTTGTAAACTCACTGAACCCACCTAAAAGACTTTAATCCTAACTTTGTTAGGAACTCAAAGATGACTTCACAATACTCTTTGTTTACCATATGTTAATACACTTTGTGACACTAACATATATGAGCTCAGAACTGAAACAAGAAGACATACACAAATGCAAGATTGGAACTCAATAGTATTCTCATTAACATATTCAGGATAAATATACAATAAAAATAATACAAACATAGGAAATACCCAAAATCCAACTCCTCTATCAGTATAACACTGTCAACAACCAGGGACCAAAAGAAAATGTTTTGGAAACCCTGCAAAATCAAAATTTCTGCAACTTATACTCCCTATTCATCTTGGAATTCTCAAAGAGAACCCAACAAGCTTGGGATGACTTAGGGTTAGGGTTTCAACCACCCAACTGACTGGAAATGGTCAAAAAGTTATTTCAGGGGTGGAAACCCAGACAACCAGGAGAGAGGAAATCCTAGAATGATCCTCAATCATGAAAATTTCTCTATGAAGGTACTGAGAATCATGAACAATGCCAAAAATGCCAACCCTGCAACATGCCTTGAGCACAAAACTGCACAGTACAAACCCTGCAAATGATTACTCAACACCCTGGACCACACTGCAACAACAAATAGATCATCTCTCACCAAACCAGTCGAAATCAACTATTAAAACCATAAATTCTGGTACTTCCTGTCACTGGAAACCCTTCAAAAATTTGAATTTGAAAACAAATGGCTACATTATGGCACTAGCGGTCGATTGGTAGTCAATCTTTGAAATCAGGTTCACTTTAAGACGTGACCATCTGATCTTTTCATCTCATGGGCTTGATGATTTATCTCTTAAAAGGGCCCCAGTCAAATTTAGCGAACTAGCGACAAAGGTTTCCACCAGTTTGCGAAACACTCTTTACCTCTGCTAAATATTTTACTGATTACGCGACATTCCTTCGCTGAATCACTAGGCCATTTGGAGCACTGCCAAATCTTCTCACGACTGAGCAAACCCATTAAACTTTGTTGGCACCACTAACCTCAGTTAACTAGACCGCTAGATATTAGACCTCCACCTAGGCCTGCTTCATGCCACTTGTCATTACCTCATTTGTGGCTCACGTTTGGTCACACTGACATAGGACCTACTTTCTTAAGCCTTAGAATCAGATGGCAGGTGTAAGATCTCATAGCTCTAACACAACCCATGAGAACTCATGCCAGCCGTAGATTTTTCCTCGTCACAACCTTTCTAACAGCGGCCCCACTTTGTAGTATCATCCACATTAACTTATAAGATTTGAATAACTATGTAATACCTGGCAAATGGTCCCATTGAGAACATTAAGCTTCCTAGAAGATCAGACAGATGATGTATGATCTAAAGGGATTTGAAGATTCTATGCGCTCTTATGCCAACCATTGATCTTGAATCTTATGACCAAGATATTGGGCCCGCCTAACAACACATCCAGCTCACACAACATGGACCAATAAGAACAAGCCAATTCATTTCCTTTCTGACACCGGGACCACAACCAACTCTCTGCACAATCATACTATCATTTGTCCACCTGTCTCTGACACATCCAATCAAAATACACCATGAAGGCCTAACCTATCATCAGACCCACAACCGAGCACCAAACATATGGAAGATCGAATGGACGGTGTATGATCTTATGGGGCAGACAAATTCCATAAGATCATATGCCCACCATGGATTTTGAATCTTTGTCAACGTCACCATAACCATGACCCCACCTAGCTGAACATCCACCTCATTTCTTCGCAACCAATAAAAAGCTGCCACGTCGATCCATCCTAGCAACCTGAGGACCCACCACTTGAAAAGCTGCAACCGTGGAAGAATTAATGGTTGGTGCATGATCTCAAGCCTCTGACACACCTCACAAGATCATGTGCTCACCATAGGATCAACATGTCAGAAAGCTAGGCCCATGAAATAATAAGCTGAGACATAGGAGAAATTAAAGATCAGGACTTAGGGAAAATCAATGCCGAGGAACTTAGGAAAATAAAATGGCTGGGGAAACTTAGGACTTAGGAAGAATTAAAGGGGACCCCACCAACACATGAAAAACCTAACCATGAACCATAAAGTTTGTCATTTTTTTAGAAAGGCACGTGCGAAAAATAAGGTTTTAAGTGACCTGCGAAAAGGTAACATGAAAATAGAACAGGGCCAGGGCAAGTTTTAAAATTAAGGACCCAACGGCTAGATTTTTGAAATTTTTTGCCTTAGGGTTTAGCCAAAGACATGAACAACATTGCAGAGACTAGGGGAAAAGAGCTAGAGCCATGAAATTTTTGGCACGTGCTAACACAATGCTTCCAAATGAATTGGCTTAAGCATGCTTACAATTATGCATATAAACATGTTAGCAACCTAAATACAATGGGCGCATAGCCTTTACAATATTACATTACAATCACAAACCAAAATACTAACTATTGGCTCCATGCTCTGTTCTCTGCTAGCACACACTGGCTGTGCAACTTCAACAGACTGTAACTTTCTCATCCGTGCACATCTGATCATGCATTCATAGACTAAGAAAGAATATAGTCTAATCAACTTAACTTCTAGGGTGCATACCATAATTCATTTGTACACACATGCGCTGATGCTCTGAGCTGTAGGAACTCTGTACACTGTCGAGTCTTCAACACTTAACCAAATTATGATCTTTACATCAAGTGCACTAACTCCAAACTACTATATGACTTTGTTTCCATAATGACAAAACTATATGTAGTCATATACCTCAGTATAGTCAACTTTCCAACATAAGAATCATGTGTTACATTCTGAAACAAAACATATATAAATCAAGTATCATGTTGTAAGAGAGAAAGCTGCAAAGAAAGAAGTTAGACTTGAGTATACCAGTATGAAGGAGTAGATTTTAACTATATTAAAAAAACCCTTATGTAGAGATACTTTTTAGTATTTGAGAGGTATATTTGGGGTAATTCCCTAGCCTACTTTTCAATAGTTATGCAAAAAGTTGCATCAGTCCAGTGATATAGAGCACTATCATTTTTGGACTATATACTGATGCTTCCTCTATGGGGGAGTATCTATGTACTTGAGCTGAGTCATGAAGGACTCTTTAGTAAAAGGTATTTTTGAACAGTGTCTTTGGACATTCAAGCTTGTATTAGATTGACACAGTGACCCTTACTTTATCATTTTTGTCAATGGGAGAGAAGGTTACATGGAAAACATTTGGTGAAGAGGATTTAAAAAGTGAAGTATTGAGGAGAAGAATACATTTGATGATTGATTTGATGATTGATGAAGAGGATTTGAAAAGATAACACAGAACAAAAAAGTTGCATTTTGGTATTCATGGAACTTGGATGTTTTTCATATATGTTGCCATCAATACCAATGGGGGAGATTTTTAAGCATGATTTATGAATATGTCCTATGCAGGAGTATTCTAGTAGTTCTATAGTAGTTGCATGTTGCATTCATGACTATATTTGTCATTGATGTCAATACATTGATTATAGTAGAGATTAGTAGAGAAGAAGACAATGTTTGAATTAGTGCACATGGAGAATTTCAGAATAAGTTATGTGAAGTTGACAACATGTTCCTTATGATGTCCTGATATCATGGTTAAGAGTGCTTATGGAAATTCAATTATTTATGTCAGTTATGAGTAATCTAGTGGAAATTATATTTTTTTAGTGTTCCTGAGAAGCACCTTGTAATAATAAGATTATATCTCCAAACAAGGATAGAATTTGGATATGCAAAGTTATACATAGGTTAAAGACATTGTGGAGGTGACCTAGATATGTCAACATAGTCAGAGGTCGCACATGTGAAGATTTATTAAGTTTGAGAGATGATGGTTTTATGTGATTATGGAAATATTTTGTAACATATAATATTTTGTATTTTTTAATTAGTTAAGCCTAATTGGCCAACTCAATATTATGCATGGTATAAAGGAAGGAATGTTTTCCTTAATTATATAAGAGAATATATGTGAATTGTGAAGTATATGATGCGAAGTGAGAAGGTCTGGTAGTGAGATCTGGTGAAGCATTTGGTGTGGGTTTGGAAAAGACAGAGGAGTTAAGATAAGTTGATGAGATCAATAATTGTTGGTATTATTTTGTTCAGAAAATACAAAGATAAGTTGGACAGTGTGCTCAGTGATCTTTCCCTTGAAGCTATTTGGACAATGGGTCCTTCTGCCTTCCTTGACTCCTAACAGGGTTACAATCTCCTCGTAGGGATTCAAAGTATCCTAAAAGAGACTGATATATATCGAATACAATTCATAAGAGTCCTTATAGAATCCATCCTCTCACAAAATTTTTTCATATTAGTACATCTTTTTTGGGTACCATCCCCACCGGGGTTTACTCTCTGATCAAGAGGTTCCCTAGTTAACAAATTTGGTCTCATTCTATATGATTATATTTCTATGGTTATTTTTTATGTTAATTACAATTTTTATATTTAATAAGGATAATAAAAGTTGTTTTTATCAAATAACTAATTCACCCCCACCACCCCCTACTACTCTTAGTTATCTTGGTGGAGTTTACTTTCTAATATTTGTTGATAGAGGACATGAAAGTTTTCTCATGGATTCAATATCATTATTGATGGGAGGATAGATGTTAGATAATTCTCTATTATCAATATTATTATTTCATGAATGGATGCACATTTCTCTATTAGGGAACTTGAATACTCTTGAAAATAAAAGGATGCAAAGTCTCAGTTTCAGATTTAAAGATATGCTATTGAATCCTTCCAATGTAATGCAACTGGTTAGTTGAGTCCAACTATAGGTAAATCTATCAAAACCTTTACTTTATACATGCCATGACCAATGCACTCAAGGATATCATCAAATTAGTTGGTGAAGAAGGTTGTGGTTGATGAATGGCATTTGCTAACATTAATATAATGGTATTTTAAGTGACCACTAAAAAATCGTTTGGATTGATGAGTCAAATATGAAATTGAATGAAGATGTTTTGTGCTACAAATAGATACCTAAGTTATCCATTGTATGTCATTTCACATTTTTACTATCAATAAAATTTGTAGTTCAAATATGTACTCAACTGGTTTAGTAAAATTGATTTTACAACTCACTCAAAATTCAACATATGTCTCACAAGGTTTGAAATTCCAACTTAATTGTGATTATTGATCTTAATCTAGAAGATTCAATATCAATTAAAATAGCATGTCTAACCATACTAAGTAATTGTTACAAGTAGTAGTTGCTGTTGCACCAAAAGATCGACCTGCTAATGCCCGATACAACCAATAGACTTATAGAAGACACAGGAGGCTGTTAAACCATGTCATGAATCTCGAGGGGAGCACTGACCATTTTTCCAACAATCTCCCCCTCAGCGTTACCCGAGGGTTTAAGGATTCAAACCTGTGACCAAGCTCTGATACCACTTGTTACAAGTAGTAGTTGTCATTGCATCAAAAGATCGATCTGTTAATGCCCGATACAACCACTAGACTTATAGAAGACACAGGAGGCTGTTAAACCATGTCACAAATCCTGAGTGGAGCGCTGACCATTTTGCCAACAGTAATAACTATGTTTTGTTAATGAAAAGAAATATACAATGAAAATAAAAGTTTTGAGAAATGGATTATTGACTTATAAAGTTTCAAGAAATGGATTATTGACTTATAAAGTTTCAGAAATGTGCACAATTAACTTAAAATGTTTCATTCACAAAATCATTTCTTAAACAATTGTTGTATAAAAGTAAAAAAAAAGGATAAATTTTAATAAAGATCAATAATTCAAAGTGATGGATCTCCAACCAATCAAGACTATATCATGCATTAAAGATCCTATTAAAACATTAAAAAAATGGATTTTCTAAAAAAATTGAGATGTTGTTAGTTTACCTGTTCTTGTCAAGTATTTTTTATTCTGCCCTCTTCAAGTACTCATCTCAAAAAGTTTCCCTACAAATCCATAAATAATATAAAAATCTTATATGACAATAGCCAAATATAGGGTTGTAACTTTTTATTACTACAAGTCTATGTTACATGGTAGAATTAGTATACCTTAACATGATAATAATATCATTCTCCTCCTCACCTTCAGATCACCAAATTACCTCCTCTTTTGGTAGAATAGTGGAAGCTAGAAAAGTGCATAATGAATTCAACAACACAAGCAAATGTTTTGAGAAGCAAGTTTATAAAACCATACACATTGGGTATCAAATTAATTTACCTTTTTGTTTTCTACCTAGTTTTGGTTCCATGGACTGTAGAGAAAATTATAATTTCTCAGTAAAGAAGATGTCTAGTAGAAAATAAAATCTTCACAAAACTTTCCACTTGTAGATTTTAGACTTGATATCTATACTATCGAAAAATATAATTAAAATTTATTTTAATCAAAATACTTAGAACTTAACTTGTACCTCTAGGATTTAACTCCTCCATAAGATTTTTTCTTACTATTATAGAAACAATCTTTAACATTAAGACTATAAATAGTGAAAGACTATATTTGAATGCAAAGGATTTCTTATTTAACCATCTTAAAGAACACAAATATCATATCAAACAATATTGTAAGAATAATTAGTTGTATGGTCTAAATGAAGTGAAAAATCATGGTCAATGTCAATCCAAACCTTCCTTGTGGTTGCTTCATCTTTCTCATTAAGTCTTGTTTCAAAGAATCTAGCCATAAGATGAAATTCTAAGAGAAGATTGAAGCCATGAAGGTGTGAAGAGATGGGTAATTGATGACTTGTAGGTGAGAACTGCTTACAACATTGTAAAATTTCTTAATTGTATTTCTTGTTATAATCCTCCATATACGTTATTGCTCTTGAAGTATTTTATCATATGAATATACAAATAAGAGTTTCAATAAAGAAGTATTTTATATTTTATTTCCATACCATGCATTGGATGACATGTTAAGGTAGTAAAATTGAGTAGTTTGAAAAGAGCCCCCCAATATTGATTGCATCACTTGAATTTAAAGATGAGATAATTCATCTAGAGGGTAGCACCCATCCCTTTCTTGGTAAAGAAAAACTCTATCTTTAATTGTCAATTTGGGCTATTGATATCTTCCTTACTGAGGTGTCTAGAGTGGGAGAAGTTACAAAATTTTAGAAGGCTATTTGAGGTGTTTTGTAGTGGATTTAAGGGTGAAATAAGCCAATTGTAAAAGTACCGAGGGGAAGTGATCAACTACAATAGAGTACCTTGCAGAGTTTTTGAGAATTTGAAAATCAAAATAGGAGTATTCCTTGCTAGTGTAAATCTAAAGTGGTTTAAAATACCTGATCACAAGTTTGAGGGTGAGGATGGCATCACAACATCCTCCTAGAATTATATGTCTATCACTTGAAGACCTTTCTTGGTCACTGTTATTGAATTTTTAAAATTTGCATCTACATCAAACCTAAGATTAACTCATTTGGCTACCAATAAGAGGTATTGTAATTACTTAATGAATGCTATTCACTATTATTATTGTTTGAATTCTTTTTTACTTATTTATATGCATGAAAAGTGAGATGATGGTAAGAAACTTTATGGTCATTAAGGTTGTTTAGTCTAAATTTTTCAAGGAAATAATTAGAAAATAAGATTGTTAATCACTTCAATTTTCCCCATCCTAATTAGGAAATTTTTGGTTCATTAAACATATTTCTCTACAATCTTATTATTCATGTCCCATGCACTTGTATTCTTCCTTGCACTCTTAATTTGTAATAGAAATATTTTAGTATCCCAATAATTCATCAACCAATAACCTTTTTTACAAGAACATGCAACATTATCAACCACCATGCTGGACTTGGCCAAGTATTAATTATAGAGGCAATAAATTGTTAAACTAAACCATTAACATTAACAAAAGGTTAATATCATCAAAACTAAATTCACTTACTATACCCAGATAAGCCCTTGGATAGAAATACAAAATTACATTTTGTCATATAAATACAAAGTCCTAGTCCTTCACGGATCTTCTGAAATCAATCCTTCAAATTAAGAGTGTTGATGATCAGAAAGAAAAACTATCAAATATGAAAGATTTGTGTTAAATAAAAAAAATTCAAATTATGAATATGTCACAACTGCTAATAAAATTAATTTTAATTTTATAAAATCAACAAACTATTGTCATACTTTTGGAAAATAGAATCAAAAAAATCCTTATAGGGATAGTTGTAAGATGATAAGCACTTATAAGGGTTGAAAGGAATTGTGTTCTCCTATAGGATTCTATGAAGTAGCTTCATTACTATGTCAATCAAAGAAAATGAGAGTTTAATTATTGTAACATTGTAGCATATCTTTCTCTAGTTGTGATCTTCTTCTACTCATTATTTCTTAACGAATCATTCTATCTTACCTACTTCTCTCACTCAAAATCAGTAATATACATTGTCATAATTAGATGGAAGGGCGATTGGGAAGAGGTGCCAAAGGCATACCCAACTCACCAATCTCCTTGCAGAAATATCACACAAAAGAAATAACACAAGAAGGGATGGAGAGAATGCAGAGACTTCATATATTATTTATCAATAACATCATACATGTCAAGTTGTAAGGCCTTCCTAGTTACGGCCAAATATAATCAGAATTCAATTACAATAGACCTCAAACATGTGAGGTTTCATCCTTCATAACCTATCTTCTATCTTCTTAAAACTAATACCTACAACTACAACATACTACTTTATTTATACTAGAGGCTAGTGAAACAAATCGGCCTCCAAATCCATCATTGTAGAAGGACACAAATAGATCTAGGTCCACACGCATCACAATGAGCATTGTAACCACTAACTTCATGAGAAAAATCAAATGTATGAGTTGACCTTAATAGAAATCCAAAATAAACCACTTGGTGAACATGAATATCGAGCAACAATAAATTAAATCAGTGAATGAAGAAATTGAGTAGCAACCAAGCCTCATCGGTGGAAATAGGAAAACATCACCAAGATCCCTAAAGAAGCTACTAAGAATATATAACAACTTTAACTTAGTTTTGGTGATACATGATTTAGAAGAACCCAAGATGATCCTATTAGAATAACTGAGAGAGGGGTGAATCAGTTAAATCACTTATCCTATAGTCCCAAACTCTCAGATGTACTTTTCAAATCCTTTTCAATAATTCAAATCACTCGGTAAGATAAAATATTAATGTTTCTATTCATTTATCGAATACCAACAATTATCCAAATTGTGATTATTGATTAAATTAAATATGTAGTATGTAAGGTATGATAGAAAATAAATCAAAACAAATAACACATAACACAATGATTTAACATGGAAACCCTACTAAGAGAAAAACCACCTGGGACTAGTAACCCAAAATATTTCACTCTTCTAAAGTGAGGTCAGTTAGGAGCCAACCTTGTTAAAGGTTATAATGCACACTGTTAGGTGTGACCTGGTTCGAGGATTTATCACTAAAAATTAACTCTTGACCAAAATTCACTATGGGGTCAACAAGATTACAATTAACAATCCTTGAATGTCATAAGGTAATACAAAAAGACTATTAGGTCCACTCGGTGAAGATATTTTGCTGAATCAATGGTTAAATTGATACAATTCTGATCTGATTCAAATGCAACTCAATTGCAAATATTCAGATCTATTCTAAGCTCATAAAACTCATCTGATCATTAAATAGTTCACTTCCTCAATATTTTCCCAACTTACTTTACTAGGTGTATATATCTAAGATGCTCGGTTATGCCTATAGCTTGATTATGTCTATAACCAGTTTGATCGAGAATGCATGAATAATGTCTTCACGCAAAATCTTCTGCAATCTATATTCATACGACATGTTTGAACAATGAAACTGATGTCTCTTAAATAGACAAGTAAATCATTTTCATATCAACCATTAGACTTTTCCTCTTAATCTCCTTCATCCATTTTTCCACTTAAACCTTCCTCAGAAGATGTGTCCATAACATGTTTCAATCTCATCCTTTAGATCATCTCTGAATTATGTCACCAGTAGATCTTATAACTAACTTTATCTGCAACCTTGAAATCATAACAATTTCAAACTCATCAATTTCAGTTGGTTGTTCTTAGCATTTAATGTTTTCATCCATACTCGATTAATACTGAATGCGTCAGTGATAACTAACTTGGTTATTACTATCACTTGGTATACATTGCACTAGCTCAGTGTATACAAAAGTCTTCAATTACCAACCACATTAACTTGTTCAATTAAAATCTCTTCTTCATAATAGAATAATGTAACATGTTCAAGTCAAAAATATAAAGCCATAGACTCATCAATAAGTTACCCAATGTATACCTTATCCTTATCTATCATATACATCTTTTCCTTATGTAGATATCTCATTTCTTCACCATTTCTTCCTTCTACAAATATTAAGATGTTTGTAACTATCATGATAGATATAGTCAAAACTAGTTGACATCAATGACAACATATTGACTAATTTAATCATGTTAAATATCACTTTAATAGCTCTATGATCTCTAATCACTGTCTCTTCAGCTCATCTAGATATTCAATTAGTTGTAGGTCATTAGCTCCTACATTAGACACCTAGGGTTGATAATTATCTGAATAAGGAAGCAGGTACTGTGTGTGTGAAAATTATACCTGATCTGTAAACACAACACTCAGTAAAACATTAGAGGTTAGTGATAATCAAAATCATGCAAAATTGAAAGCTATCTAACCAAGCGATTTACTGCCTTCTAATAGGTGCGAGATTAATGTTCTCAGATTGTAATCGAGATCAGTGACCTAGACGACACCTAAATGAAGGATTTGAATGCAAAAGATGGATATGAAATTGAATGCAATTAATCTATATTTTTGATATTTTCTATGCAATAAGAATGATAAAAACTGATATGCTATGCTAATCTAATAATGATATGAAATATGAATGCAAAAATAAGATTGATCTCACAAAGATGTCGATTCACAAGAGCTTTGATTCTTCAATTCCAATTCTCCAGCGTGATTGTGCAAAATATGAGATGATTTGTGAAGAGTTGAGCCTTTAATTTATAGAAATCCAGGGCTTTGGAGGTGCATGGATAAAAGCCATAAATCACTCAAATAACTCAACTTGATTTTTGAGTTATTTTTAAATAAAAGATAATTAACTCACAAAAACATGCAAAAGCTAAGTTTTAACTCAAAATAGAGTTTAGCTTTAATTGATAATTGATAGTTGTTTGCTTTTATGATTGTGCATGTTTTATTTATGAATTAATTTAATAATAAAGTGATTTATTTCCAACTTAACTGCTTTTAAAAATAAAACAATTGATTTATGGGTTAATCAATTATTTAATCAAAATTTTATTAAAAATTATATTATTAAATAATGACAACTTGCTTTAATTAATTAAATAAGAATTTAATCAATTAAAGATAGGAATTTTGATTTATTGTCAAAATTAAATAATACAATTAATAATAGATAGAATTAAATTTAATTACATAATTAAGTGGCAAATATTAAATCTAATTAATTAAATATGAAAATATTCAATTAATCAAATTTTAGGATAAATGTGATTTATTGCCAAATAATTATAAAATTAAAGATAATTAAGATAATTAGGAATATTACTAGGAATATTCTCCGATGCAAAATTTAAGATAATCAATTAGATTTGATGATGTTTAGATGTGCCTTAGATTAGGACTTTGATGTCGATTTCATATGATTTGATGATATAGGAGGTTAATGAACTTATAGCCCATTTTTGGGGTATTACATTTTGCCCCTCTTTGAATTACTGTGCGAAGCGCAGTGGTTCAAAGATAGTCTGTGTTTGATAAAGATATGAAACTGATTCAAAAGATAAACCGATCTCAAGATAGAAACCGATTGAAAGATATTGAGATAGGAGTTGATTGATATTGACTTGATATGGAGATAATAGGTCTTGAATGACCAAAGATAATGTTCACTGTAGCAGCAAATGAACCTATGATTGCGAAAAGTTGTCAAAATGCCTGATTCTGAACCTTAGGATTGATAAGAAGTGAGTGACCCGTTCTAGACTCGATTGTCTTAGCAGAACTAGCAAGTATCACATCTGAATCCTTCAGTTGCCGAAGAACCAAGGAAAGAACACTATGATCCGATGGTTGCAAAAATTGATACAGTTTACAAGATTAAGAAAATATCAGATTGATATGGATCTTGATGAATCTGATATGCCCCAAGTGATGATAGATTTGCCCCGAGCGATGAGGACTTTTGATGAATCAGCGACTAGACGTGATTGTTATCTTGATCACTGATGAAAGATATTGATAGATTTGATCGATAGAATTTTGATTTACAAACTTTGAATTGATGTGCAATACCATGCCCCCTTCGGGATTAAAATTGAAATCTGACAAGAGAAGTCAGCGTTAAATGGTTTAGAAGCATGTTAATTGATTTGAGAAGTGGTTATACACGTTCAAGAACGCATTCTGCATCGTTTGGAGGTCTTGGAGACCGAATTTGACTAGATTTGACCATGAGTTGACCATGGTTGACCAAGTTGAAATTTTGATAGTTTGATGTAAGATAATCAGTTAAGTTGAATACTAGATTTCTGTGATGATTGAAGGTCGAATATGCAAGTAGTTAATAATATGAATGATCTCAGATTTGAATTTTGATCCCGAAAAAGGATTCTACTTGCTATTTCATTGGAGGAACCTTCGTGTGAGATTCAGCTCTTGTTAGACTTGAAGATGCGATTTGAAGAATCATTTAAGCATTGAAGTTCGTTTAATCATTGTGAGATCATGCAATGAGACATGCAAAATGAAATGCAACCTAAGACCTAGGACCTAGTCACTGATCATGTGTCGATTTGTTATCATCATTGAACTTTTTAGGTAACCGGATAAATCAATACAATGCCCACTAGCCATGAAACCATAGACATATGAATATCGATTTGTATGTGCAAGAATCAATACAACACCCACTGGTCAAACAACCATGGACATATGAATATTGATTTTAGTTGTTGAATGTCGGATTAGATACAAGCATCAAGGCACAAACGCCAGGATGACCTGAATATCATGTCCATTTTGATATAGCAATTTGTACAAGCATCAAAACATACACGTCGTGATGACCTGAGTACGCCTTGCGTTACAAACACATCAAACAGTCAAGAGATCATTCTAAATCCAATGTGAATTACCCGTAGTGACCCTTTATCGTTCACATCCTTAGGCAAGATTGCGTTCCACAGTAGGAGGAAGAACTCACTCAAAAAGACAATAGTTAGATCAAACTTCCTTGAATTTTTTTTGGGTATCAATGGTCGAGGTACGCATGGCCATCCAATTCGAGATAGAGGCTCTTACAGTCGGACACCATTTCAATCCAAAATTTCCAAAGTTGTTAGATTTTCACATACAAGCAGAAGACAAAGAAAAGATTATGCCCCCAGTCATCACTCTCTAAATCCTGTAAAGGACATCATCGAAGAGCTCGAAGGGACACAATATGCAAAAATCTCAATGCGAATCAGTAAGCCTACAAGGAGATAAAAGCATGAAAAGCACAATTGTTTTCAGTTTGAGTTTGATGTTTGATTGTTGTTGATGCAAAATCCTTTCTGGAGACGAGACTGACTGACTGACTCAACTTGAAGCTTCAAAGGACTCTGAGTGGATATGACATGTCTAAGATACATTGGAGACTATAAGATATGACATTGATTGCCCCCAAGTTTGAACATTGATAGGATACAGACACTTGAGCTGATTGGTGTACAGACCGACTTATTGAAACCAGGATATGCAGAAACAAACCGGGAGATATGTAAAAACTAAAGCAAGACTGAAAGCTGGGAAAGACCAAGATTGTGCTGATAGATGGAGCATTTTGGAACAAGTGGTGCCCATTTGCCGAGTTTTCACCATCTTGGTAGAGATTCTATTTTTGCTACCGAGGTGCCTGTTTCCAGGTTTTCACCAAGGCACTTTTTTTTTTCTTTTTTCATTTTTTTGTATTTTTCATTTTTTCAATTTTTTTGTACTTTTGATATTTTTTGATTTTTTTTGTGAATCATCAAGGTGCCTATTGCTAGGTTTTCACCAAGATGTTCATTTTTTCAGTACTTTTTCTGATTTTTAAGATTTTTTTCAGGATATTTACCAAGCACTAAATGCCTTAGGCGTAGAATTTCTTCAGATGGAGAACGTTGATTGGTTCTCAGAGCTGGTCTCCTTCAGTTGTTGAGAGTTGATAGGCACCAGAGCCAAAAGTAGCAGTGATTAGAAAGGGACCCAACCAATTGGGTTCGAACTTCCCCTTGCGTTCTCGATGTGATTGATTTTTAGGATTTTCTCTCAACACTAGATCACCAACCTGAAATTCTCTATGTCTGACTTTCTTGTTGTAGCCTCTAAACATTCTTTTCTGATACACTCTGAGATGATCATACACTGCTTGTCTACGCTCATCTAGTAGTTCAAGTTCTTGTAACCTAGACGCTCTATAGTCATCATCAGTGACAAGTCCATGCATTCTGATCCTGAGTGATGGGATTTCAACCTTAATAGGTAGTACTGCTTCAGACCCATAAACTAAAGTGAAAAGTGTAGCCCCAATAGGTGTTCTGATACTTGTTTTGTAGGCCGATTCTGATACTTGTTCTGATACTGATTCTGATACTGATACTTGTTCTGATACTGATTCTGATACTGATACTTGTTCTGATACTGATTCTGATACTTGTTTTGATACTTGTTCTGATACTGGTTCTGATACTGATTCTGATACTGATTCTGATAATTGTTCTGATACTTGGTATACTTGATAGCATCTTTTTCCATTTGCAAACTCCCAAGCAAGATCATATCGTGCAGTCCCAATGTCTAGCAAGGTGGAGAACAAGAGGGATTAGCAAGCTAGTGGAAGAGATGGAAGATAAGAGAATGAAGGAAAATGAAGGGAAGAAATCCTCAAGGGGAAACTCCTCAAGAATACCCAAGCTAGGGAAAAATTGTCATGTAAAGTGCCTTTGGACAAGCAATGAAAGGCTAGCATAGGATAAGTCACAAAAGTATAATGGAAGAGCAGGAAAGGATGCAATCCAAAGGAGTAGACATGTCAAGAGGCTTCATAGCACTGTGTTTTACTCTTTCTTTCTTTTTTTATTAGATCAAGACCAAAGGGGAAAAGGATAGAGATAGGTAAAAATGAATGGAGGAAGATGGATATGAAGGCTAAACATGGAAGCAATGAAAACAAGGTCATCGTAAGATAGCTCACAAAATAGCCAAATATTCGTGTATAGATCAACATTGTCAAGATCAAAGAGAGAAGACGAAATGGATGAAATATGTAGAAGAACTATGCATAATGCCTGATTGCCAGGTTTTCATCATGGTACTTATCCAAGGTGCCACAAGGGAGTGGTTTTCACCATAGGATGAATTTATTTCTCTTTACTTTTGCTACCAAGGCACCTGTTTCCAAGTTTTCACCAAGGCACATTTTCAATTTTTTTATTTTTATTTTTTTCCTTTTTTTTTGGAAGAAGGCAAGCTTTTTATGTAATGCTCCTTGAAAGGATAAACCATGAGTTGACCAAAGATTCAAAATGATATGCTCAAAGATGCTGATAGGGAAAGGGAGATGGAAGAGAAAAATGGAGGATAAGGTTTTATGTAAAGCGAGTGAGGTTGGAAGATAGGAGGAATAGGAAAATGAGGAAAAAGGATAGAAGGTAAAAGGATAATGAATGGAAGGATTGTAAAAGGGTAGGTGGAAAGGAAGGCAAGATCAACGTCAACACATACCTTGAAGGGTGGTGAGAGGATGGAGGAATCTTGAATGAAGGAATACGTGAAGGTATATGGCGAATGGATAGCAGAGGTTGTGATTTAGGCGCATGAAATGGAAGAATATTTTTGGAAGGAGATGTAGTGGAAGCCTTTGGAAGCTTGAATGTCAATTTCACTTTTTGTTCAACATGAGACTCTCTTATGAGAGACTTTGGAATCCATATAGCCTTAGGCTTTTTATTTCCTTTTGATGATCTAGAGAGAATATCTTGAATGATGGATTTTGGAACCCATACTTGTCTTATAGTTTTTTTCTTAGATATTTCTTTTGACTTTATGCTTCCATGTCTATGAGAGGAGACATGGTGATATTCTTTTTTTGATGGATTCTTGTATTGCTTCTTTTTCTTGTATTGAACATTCAAGTTACTTCTAAAAGACTTGGAATTTTTGGAAGAGGGAGGATACGACTGGTTTAGATGGGTGGGTGGATGAAAAGGATTCAAGGGTATGCATCTATGTTGATCTTGAGGAAAGATGAGAGATGGAGGTATGTAAGGACCCAAGATGGATGGAAAATTAGGAGAGTTAGGAGGGGAAAGTGAAGGGACATAAGGACCCAAGATGGAAGGTAGGTGTGAAGATCTTAGTAGTGGTGGAAGAGGTCCAAGGATGGAAGTGGAAGACGCAAAAGGATAATCAATAAGTTCATCAGCATCTAAATGACAACCAAGGATATCAGCATCTTTAGAGGGAGCATTAGAATTTTCAATAAAATCATGGACATCTTGAATAAGAGCATTTTCTTTGATAGGATCATTCAAATCTTGTGAAGACTTAGGAAGAGTAGAAAGTGGAAGTGAACATGGAGTGGTAGAACAAGAAGATGAAAGACTTTGATCTTGACAAGGATCTTCGGATAGCATAAGCGCATAATTTTTCTCTTGTTTTTCAATAGGCTTAACATTGGAAGGAACACCATTTTTACCAACCTTAATGGAAGTATCATCTTTGGAAAGTGCAAGCGTAGTAAGGTCATTTTGATTGTCAATAAGCTCATTAGTGTAAGTAGTAGCTTGATCTTGCTTAAGAGAAGACTTAAGACATGGTGGAATGTATGAAAAAGGGGGTACAGGATCAAAAGAACCCTAAGGTGGATAAGAGACATTAGAAAAAGGAGTGGATGACATGGAGGCTTCTTGATCTTGATCTTTCCTTATGTTCTTTTCTTTATCATTTTTGGAATCCTCTTGACATGGAGCCACTTCTAAGGTCAAGGAAGCATGTTGGGATTGTATGGATGACTTTGGAAGAGATGGTGGAGGACTAGCTGAAGTAGGCATTATAGCATATGAAGGCTTAGGCTCTTTAGATTTATCATTATTGAAAGTCTTTGCAGCCAAGTGAAGGTTAGCTTGAGTTTCTTTAAGAGGTAGCCCTGGGGGATAACTATAGGGAACCACATGAAAAGTATCAGGGCTTGTGTCAGATGAAGGTTCTGTGAAAGATTTGAAAGACTCAGAAGCTTTAGGAAATGTACGGGTATTGGAGGAAGTAGGGGATGGAAGGGAACCATCACCAAACAAAGGTTCAACATTAACATGATCTTGCTTGAGAGTGTAATCTTTATTTTCAGCTGGAGAGTTCTTAGAGGAGAGATCCTTATAGTATGCATGTTTATAATCAGCGTGGTAAACTTTCTCTTCCTCAAGTGAAACAGATGGATCATCTGGGTATTGTGCATAGAAATCATCAAAGTCTCTTTGATAATCAGAATCATATGGATCACTCTCCTGATCTATCCAATGTGATGGCCCATTTGTAGTAAGCAGGAATGAACGATGAGGAGGACTCTTAGGAACATAGGTGTCATAGGTATCATTACATTTTCTGTCATCATAGTCATCATAGTCTTCAAAGCTAGATGTGTCACTCTCCGTGGAAGAGGTATCATATTGCTCAATTTTTTTCCGGGGGCATGGTGACATGTACAAGTCTTTATCAAATGGAAAAGAGTATAGAGGTTCCTTTTCTTTCCCAAGTTTGTCAAGCTGGACTTGCATAGCATGTATCTGTTTCATTATAGTGGCGATCAGAGTTTCTTCCTCTTGTTTACTGATTCTTTGAGACATGTGTACTAATTTTCAATAGCTATTGCTCTGTTCTTGACATAATGATATTTTTGACAGATTCTGGAACTAGGCTGGAAACATTGGATATCTTGCAATTTGACAATTTCTGACAACTTTCTCAAATTTTTCCAAACGACACTCTGCAGACTCGTACGACACTGGGTAGTCTATGAAATGATAGTTGTGAAACTCGTACGATAGTTGGGTAGATATGAAACGACAGTTGACAAAACTCGTACGACTTTTGACTTCCTGAAATGACTTTTGACTCCAGAAAGAACTTTACGTCAATTTTTGCAAAATTTAAGGTTTTCAGTTTTGGATTGTTTGCAAATTGTACTATCTAGATTTTGAAGGTTATACCAGATTTGATCATTTTTAATAGCCAAGTAGATAAATAAGCACGCAGAATAGAAAGCAAGTGATTCCAAGCACGTCTGAAAACAATGAACAAGGGCAAAAGCAACCTTGCGCATGAACAATCAAGTGACCAAATTGTGCTAATCCCTGAGAGTACTAATTGTGTGTGAAAATTATACCTGATCTGTAAACACAACACTCAGTAAAACATTAGAGGTTAGTGATAATCAAAATCATGCAAAATTGAAAGCTATCTAACCAAGCGATTTACTGCCTTCTAATAGGTGCGAGATTAATGTTCTCAGATTGTAATCGAGATCAGTGACCTAGACGACACCTAAATGAAGGATTTGAATGCAAAAGATGGATATGAAATTGAATGCAATTAATCTATATTTTTGATATTTTCTATGCAATAAGAATGATAAAAACTGATATGCTATGCTAATCTAATAATGATATGAAATATGAATGCAAAAATAAGATTGATCTCACAAAGATGTCGATTCACAAGAGCTTTGATTCTTCAATTCCAATTCTCCAGCGTGATTGTGCAAAATATGAGATGATTTGTGAAGAGTTGAGCCTTTAATTTATAGAAATCCAGGGCTTTGGAGGTGCATGGATAAAAGCCATAAATCACTCAAATAACTCAACTTGATTTTTGAGTTATTTTTAAATAAAAGATAATTAACTCACAAAAACATGCAAAAGCTAAGTTTTAACTCAAAATAGAGTTTAGCTTTAATTGATAATTGATAGTTGTTTGCTTTTATGATTGTGCATGTTTTATTTATGAATTAATTTAATAATAAAGTGATTTATTTCCAACTTAACTGCTTTTAAAAATAAAACAATTGATTTATGGGTTAATCAATTATTTAATCAAAATTTTATTAAAAATTATATTATTAAATAATGACAACTTGCTTTAATTAATTAAATAAGAATTTAATCAATTAAAGATAGGAATTTTGATTTATTGTCAAAATTAAATAATACAATTAATAATAGATAGAATTAAATTTAATTACATAATTAAGTGGCAAATATTAAATCTAATTAATTAAATATGAAAATATTCAATTAATCAAATTTTAGGATAAATGTGATTTATTGCCAAATAATTATAAAATTAAAGATAATTAAGATAATTAGGAATATTACTAGGAATATTCTCCGATGCAAAATTTAAGATAATCAATTAGATTTGATGATGTTTAGATGTGCCTTAGATTAGGACTTTGATGTCGATTTCATATGATTTGATGATATAGGAGGTTAATGAACTTATAGCCCATTTTTGGGGTATTACAGGTACAACCCGAGCTAAATCCAACTTAGATTGTCTAATCCACAAATGGTCTTAAATTGGTCTGTTATTCCATTTTACTAGGTACTCCATGTACTCTTTTCCTCTTGTACTTCTTCCAACTCTTTGTTCCAAAATCTTCTCAACTCCTTTTGTCTGCTTCTTAGGATAATAATTCAATATTGTTATTTCTTCATTTAGTTCATGATACTCATACAAGTCTATAATGTTTAATATAGGTGATATATCTGTTAGCACTGGTAAAAAATTTCATGGTTCTACCCCTTTTTATTCTAGTCTTTGTAGTATTTTCTAGGTCTCTAGCTTAAAACCCTTGTTAAAATTCAAAATATAGCCATTGGACATTTAAAAAATTCAAAATACCCTGCCCCTATTATATTTCGGTGTTACTTTTTCATCCCACTTAAAATTTTTATCCGCATGTGCCTTTTAAAAATTCACTTTACCTTGTGCGTGGTTAGGTTTTTCATGTGTCGGAAGGTCCCCTTTAATATTTCCTATGTCCTCGGTTATTTTTCCTAAGTCTGCATGCCCAACAGTGATTTAATATTTCCCTAAGTCCTATTTTAATACTTCCTAATGTTTCAGCTTTGTATTTTCCTGGGCCCGGCTCTCTGACACCATCTCCATCCGACGGTGGGCATATCTTCTCATGAGATGTGTTAAAGGCTTGTGAACTTAAGATGGCCATTGATTCATTTCCATGATGTAACCCTTTCAATGCAGGTAGGTCCACTACTAGGTATGCTCACGTGGTGGTCTATCATTTGTTGAAATATCCTATAAGGCACGGCGGGCCTGGTATCTCAATCAGATGATTCCTGATCAACGGTCAGCGTATAAGTGCATAGAATCTTTTAAGCCTTTCAGATCATGTGCCAGCCGTCCGATCTCCTAGGTGGTATAAAGTTCTCAGTGGGTCCAAAATGACACGTAGGTACAATTAGCAGTTTTTTATTGGTCCACAAGGTAACAACTCAGCATGTGTCAGTGAGACCTAATTTTCTGATGGGTCAGAGGGTCCTGACATCCATAATCCATCCAACAATGGGCGTAAGCTCTCATATGATGTGTCAGAGGCTTGAGATCTTATGCCAGCCATTGATCTCATTTGTCTCAAATGTATCTTTGGTGGTGGTCCCGGTGTCAGGTGGAGCTGATTTAGAGTGTTTTGATTGGTCTGCATGTTGCTGACTGTATTGTGTTAGTGGGGCCGATTTTCTTTCAAGCAAGGTAGGACTCTTAATCGATGGATGGTGTATGTTCTGATAGAATCTCAGAGGTCTATGAGAAGATGAGACGGACATTGATCTTCCAGATGTAGGCCTAGTTAGTTTCTCAGTTTAATGGTGGTACGGATAAAATTGTTTAGCGGTTCTGATAAGTTTCAAGGGTTTCACTCATTCGTGAGAAGATTTGGCGGTATTCTAAAGAGTCTGGCAATTCGGCAGAGGAGGGTCATGTAATCGCTAAAAATTTTAGCGGTAGTATAAAGTGTTTTGTGAACTGGCGGAACCCTTCAGTCGCCAGTTCGCCAAATGTTACTGAGGTTCTTTTTAAAAAGATAAATCACTAAACCTACAAAAAGGAAAGGATCTGATGGTCAGGACTTAAAGTTGAATCAGTTTTAAATAGGGACTGCTGATCAGTTGCAGGCACCATAAAGTGACCATTTATATTCAAATTCAAATTTCTAAAGAGGGTTTGCAATGACAAAAGGTACCAAAATTCAATTTTTGAGCAGCTAGAGTGGGTGAAAATGGTTGTCAACTATTGCAGTGTGGTCCAGGCTGCCATGGGTAGTTGCAGAGGAATGTCTTGCCATGGGAAAGTAAATGAAGTAGTACTCAAGATGTGTTGTAGGGGTCATTTTGGCTAGATTTCTGGGGGTTTTGTGATGATTTTCTACTTGAGACCGGTACAAGACTAGATAGCTATTGAAATTGAATTTTTTGAGCTTATCGGCTGCGGCTTGGTCCTTGTCATGTCTGTGTTAACTCCTCAGTGGTGTTAGGTGGTTTTGAATTTTTGAATTGGGAATGATCATTATGCTTGTATTGTTATCCTGGTATAAAGGAAATTTTTATGATCATTCTAGAGGATGGGGAGTTAGCTATTCAAATCTTTTGGTTGTGAGTCCTCTTCTTAGTCTGAATGGTAATGATTTGTTTTAGTATTTGTTGATAGTAGAAAGAAAGTTGTAGGTCTATGTAAGGCCCACCCCATTTCCACCTTTGCCTCGACACTTCGATGTCGGAGGATTAAGGGGTTTTGTAGTATCTAGAT
Organism: Chamaecyparis obtusa; assembly: GCA_027943335.1. NCBI lineage: Eukaryota > Viridiplantae > Streptophyta > Pinopsida > Cupressales > Cupressaceae > Chamaecyparis > Chamaecyparis obtusa. The sequence continues at coordinate 154,474 of BSBK01007993.1, read as the reverse complement.
GATTGGTAAATCCCTAATGGAATTGTACCTTCATATCAGTACCTATCAATTAAGTGTTGCTAATGATAGAGGTGATATCTTTAGGTTATTAATTGTGAAAGTGAATCTTGGATGCTGTATGTTACCCTGGGGATCATAGATCCAGCTAGACTATTAAGGTTCCATTGAGTACTTTTGTCGAAAGGATTTGATTCGAGAAGTCGAGATGTAAATGCCAAATTAGTTATGTGTTAAGTCTTAAGTTTATCTTGGATTTAATTATTAGTTGATGTGATGATTCTAGTAACTCCTACGAGGAGGATGAGTAATGTTTTGATGATGTATTATATGGTTATACCGTAGTGATGTTTTGGTGATATTATTAGAACCCTGAACAAGGATTTGTTAGATCCTAGACTAATAGGATTATTCTGCATTTTGTTTTCAGAGATTAGGAAATTTAATCATACTTGTGATAAGAATTTTATAGGACCTGACTATTATGGTTACCCCTTACCGATATTGTTGAACCATCGATTTATCTTAAATATTATACTAAGAAAAATTGAGATACTTGGACTCATTCGATTTACTGTTATGTTATGATGGACATGTTAGACTATACATTTTGTCGACTCTGTATGTGGATCCATGATTAGTGGATTTGGATTTGATCATGTTAGACTTTATTATTATCTTCATGTTTTGAGAACCTGAAGATTATCTTATGATGATGATAGATTATGGATGATCTTGATTTCAATTGAACTATGAATTGAATTATGCAAATTAAATTATGAATTATACATGCAATTGAAGTATGAATTGAGTTATGCAAATTGAATTTATTTGATGTGATTATTGAATCCTATATGATTACGTGCAGACAATTGAATTATGACATTTCATTTTATGTGATTGAATGTTCAATTGAATTGTGTAAGATCATTACTTGTTGTGTGATTTCATGTATGCAATTGAGTTATGAATAATGTGTGGATATTACATCATATATGTTTATATGTGATGGTTTTCTTCCTTGAATTAATAATGCTTCATTAAGGTTTTGCAGGTGGAAGGACCATGGAAATATTCGGGGAAACCACATTGAATGCTTGTGCTATCAGTAAAGCCAAGGCCCCGTCTAATGAAGAGACCAGGGCCTCATTGTGAAGTGTTTTATTTTTTAACCGTAATGTGAATGTACGTGTAGGATTGTTAAGTGTTGTAATATGTTGGACATACCTTAATTGTGATGTTAATTATGTGAGTGTCACTTGACACTAGAGTTATTTGTTAACTAAGGTATGTCGTGTGATTGGAGTGCGAGAGCAAGTCCTAGAAGCTTCCTAGAGGGGGTATTCTAAGTTCATCCTCTTGTCTTAGGACCCCTAAGTGAAGTCATACCTTACATTTTCGTGCATTAACTAAACCATGGCTTTTGGAGGGTTAAATGGGACCCTAGGGGGTAGTTTCATGCTTTTTAGGTAGCCCATTCCTTGTACCCATAGGTTAGGGGTAATTTAAGCATGGGAGAAGCCATATTTTGACCTTTTTGTCCCCTCCAATAGTGCCCATTTAATCTTGAACGAATTTGCAACTTGCATCATGGACCCAGAAGTACTTCCTAGGACCATCTTTATGAGGGTTGTGGAGAGTTGGTAGGGGGTCCCGTTTTAGTAGAACTTTTAGAGGGGTTTGGGTGGTTCACCCACTCTCTACCTTTAGAGACCACTAAACTTGGAGAAGGGAAAAGTTGAGGATAGAAGAAGAAGAAGGCTCAAAACTTCATCATTTGGCATTGGATCATAGGTTGGAGGATCTTGCTCTTCATTTCTCTCATTTTTGTTGTAGTAGTTGTATGTGTTGTGTAATTGTTCTTTGGCTCCCTATGGTTGGTCATGGAGGAAGCTTGCATTTCTTATTTGTTGTGTTTTATCTCCCCATGGTTGGTCATGGTGAGAGCAAGCATGTATTGTGTTTTTCTTGTAATTGGATTTTGGGTTGTTTACTCTTGGATTCACTCACCCTTGGGAGGGAAGAGCAATCAAGAGGGGGTGTGGGAAATGGAGGCAACTCCATGTGTAGAGTCTCCTCCATGTGTGGGGAAGGATGAAGCTTGGGTGAGTGATTTTCCCCAAGTAACCTTGCATATAGCCCATGAGGCATTGGGGGTATAAGGAGGGAAGATTTGGCCATGTGAGCCTTGTTATGATAATGTGCTTATTTGGGTCCATGTGTGGCCTTGTTTTGATATTGAGCATATTTTGGTCCATGTGTTGCCTTGTTTTCATGCAATGGTTATCTCCATGGGTTGTCCACCCACACCCCACAAAAGGAGTTCATGAAATTCCTTAGTTGTACCCTTGAGGGAATTTTGAGTTTTTGCAATTGTATGTTTCTTGTGAGTGTTTGTATATGAGTGATTGTATCCCATTTGATGTGGTTTCCCCAAGCTCGAGTGTGGCCTCATGAGAGGCCTAGGATGGGAGGTGAGCTCCCATGGTCTTTCCCTTGCCTTGTATATATTTGCAGATTTGTGGAAGCTCAAAGAGGAACTATCATGGAGGTTTTCATCTTTTGGATGGTTGTGAGAAGACAACCCATTCATTCCTTTGTGAAATCTCTCTTTGTATTTGGACTTCTATTGATGTAAAAGAGTTAATGTAATGCTTTTTACATTGGAGCTATTGTGAAGATGAAATAGATGAGAGACTGTCATTTCTTGATCTTTCTTTGTGTGGTATTATCCTTTGCAATGCTTTATTGTAACTATGAAGATGTAACTGAATTTGATGTATTTGTGTGTGTATTGAAATGTGTAAAGTGTAATGGTAAGAGGAATACTATTCTACTCCTATGAAGATGAAAGATAAATTATGTTGTATTTTGGTTATTTCAAATAGAAGAGAGTTATCAATGCATTGTAGAATTTACATGGAAAGCATTGAATATATATGTTAAATGAATTGCAAACAAAGATTAAGATTTCTATCTCTCCCTATTTTTTTTAAGAAAATTTGATAAGCTTGATATTGCATAATGTTTCAAAAGCAATAAGTTTAGTTGAGCATTTGATCAATTCTATCATTAAAATTCAATTCATTAGAGACTATATGTTTCAAATATATAAATTGATATAACAAATTCTATCATATTCTATGCATCTAAATCAAACAAGTTAAAAAATGAGACATGTAGAAATGATAATCAAATAAAGAAAAGTGGTAAAGATTGTAGTTTTGCAAAAGACATTCCCAAAATTTTAGAGAAAAATAACTCTCTAGAATTTGTATGGGAATGATAATATTCCCATACCACAGAGAATATTCTGCTCATTATATTAAGTTCCTAATTAGAATTAACTTAAGCCTTAATTTATATACTAACCTATCTTTTGGACACTTAATTGCTATTAATATAAGCTACTAAACTTAGTCCTAAAGACTTAACCCATTCAAAGTAAGTGATTGGACCCACGCAAGATTTGATGTTATTTCAAAACAAAATAAACAAAAAAAAATATTATCTCATTACCCCTACGTTGGACTTTGGGAATTGCAAGTGGAGGGCATTAAAGTGAGCTTGCATCAAATATTAAGTAAGGACAAGGCTGCCCCCAAAACTTGCACCCATACTCCTCCTTGTCATGTTGGCATTTATGATATTTTGGTAAGAATTGACCACCCACTTCCATGCCTTCAAACTCACGTAGGCTTTTGGGTTTGTTTTCTTTGAAAAAAGATTTGTAAAAGAATGTAATAAATGTCTTAGCTTTGAAGTCTTAGTCTTGGGTTATGGTAGACCCCACAATATTTCCCTTTTACTTGCATATTACATCTTCTCATAAGCATGCGCCTATTTCTTTAGGGTGTTAGTATAGGAAGTACTTTTTTGATGTATAGTTTTATTTAATGATTTTAGTTTTTAGATTGTTTATTTTTAGATGATCATTGATAGTAATCTTATAATATGTATATGTTATTAATTAATATCTTATAATTTATTAATTAATTAATAGTTATAATAATTAATTAAAATATTATAATTATTAATTAATTATATATATATATATATATATATATATATATATATATATATATATATATATATATATATATATATATATATATATATATATATATATATATATATATATATAGTTTAATCATGATTATTGTTTGTATATAAATCTATTTAACTATGGCTATTTGTTTAATTGATTATTTATTTTTATATTTGATATGTTTTTATTGTCATTCTAATTACTATAAATCTTTTGACAATAATATATATATATATACATATACATATATATATATATATATAGATATATATATATATATACATATATATATATATATATATACATATATATATATATATATATATACACACACACACATATATATACATATATATATATATATATATACACACACATATATATATACATACATACATATATACATACATACATATATACATATATACATATATATATGTATATACATATATATATATATGTATATACATATATATATATATGTATATACATATATATATATGTATATACATATATATATATGTATATACATATATATATATGTATATACATATATATATATATATATATATATATATTATTTTAATGAATATTCTTGGTAGCATTCTTTCACTCTCTATTAATCTATATGACTAATAGATTGACGCTTCACAAATTGTTCAAAAATTCGATTAACGAAACCTCTTAACATTGAATTGCTTTTAGTATTATAGTTAAAATAAGTTATGATAATTTGACCTTTCTAGTTCGAAATCTAGAAGTAACTAGTAAGGTGATCAAATCTTGTTTTGACAAATTTTAATTAATTCATTTTTAGTAGAGAATCATTCTTATTAACAAGTTAGTGATTTGTTAACCTATAGAGAATTTGAGATAAACCTCATAGACATCTCCGAAGGTTAATTATGATTTGTTCATCCTAACACCTTCGACACTCGGTTTCCACTTCTCTCCCTAGAATGGATTCCTCATTAAAACTAAGTCAGCTAGTAACCCTTGAGAACCAATGGTGAATAGAATTGGTTCTTCTGACTCTTTTGAGACTTTTTCATAAACACCTTTTACCCGCATCATAAACGTGGAAACTTTTACCCTTAAAAAAAATTTGTTGGTTGTGTTTTGGCTTGAACTTTTGGGCATTACATTTTGGTATCAGAGCACTGGGTTCAACTCTAGGAGCCTTTGTGCCATTACACTTTGCAAAGAAAGTATTCGTGTATGCATAGTAACCCTTTTGAGTTATGTATGTGAGGAGCATGCATGAGTACATTATGGGATGGTCATACCAACATCATCATGTGTGGGTTCCCTAGGATGGCTATGGGAATACCTCGAAGAAGCTGAACCCTTATAACACTAGATATTAGGTAGGGGCACTTCCTAATTTGTATAGGACCTCCGGATGGGTGCCCCTTCAAACCATGATCATGGAATTAAAAACATATGTTGGAAATAAACTAGCAACCTGTGACCCATGTGGGGATGACACGGTTGGCAATCTTTCCATTGTGGTAAAAATGTTGCTTGTTTGAGCTCAGTAAAATCAACTTAAGTATTGTCTCCTAGTAGACAGTGTCATTAAAAAGGTCTTTGAGTAACCTACCTCCTTGATGACATACATTCCATGAAGGGATGTAACGAACTTGGGATGAAAGGTATCCTAACATAATAACATTAATGAGGCCTCTCAAACATCCAATATCCCGCACATGTAGTTTGGATAATGAGGTGCACGGAGTGTTGTAGGAACTAGGTAGAATGGCCTAACCATTTTAGTATGGGGTGGGAAATTGTTCTATACCCTCGTAGAATGTACATTATTAAGTTATAGTGGGGCCAATGCCATGATGTAAACATATATATATATATATATATATATATATATATATATATATATATATATATATATATATATATATATATATATATATATATATATATATATATATATATATATATATATATATATATATATATATATATATATATATATGATGGAAACACTCCAGGATCATTGACAATTTCTCCTTGTATAGACTAGGACCTTCTCGAAGCATTGGGAACTTATGATATAGCTTGGGAAGAATAATTAGTCATAGGAGATGGACGATGGTAACCTATGTTATGAAAAGCATTATAGTACCGGAGTAAGATAAAGGAGACTCGTTTATTTAATGCTTCAGACAATGAAAGTATGGTGCTCTAGTCGAAGTATAGATTGAATCATCTATGGATATGTAAGTTATAGGTTGAAATTCCTCAGTATTCGGTGGTGGGTACTCCTTCTTTTGGATTTGATGTTAGTTGTTTCATTTTGCTTATGGTCTTCTTGAGTTGTTTATCTTTTTGGTGGGACTTTCCACGTATTGGACTGGTACCTTTTTGTTTTCTTTCTTTGGTTGGGTTTTGTCACCAACTGTATAGTTCTTATCTTCATGGTTGCCACCATTGATTTTTCAATTGAAATGAGCTCACTTTTTATTTTTGTATTTGAAGTTGAAGTAGACAGATTTCCTTTTTGAGAATTACTTGTATTTATTTTGGGTGACTATTATGAGCATTCTCTTTTGCTGCTAGTCCTATGTCATTTGAACCCATTTTATTTTAAAGAGTCCCACCAATCGTGTGTATATGAGGTAATACCTAGAAAGAGATATTGTCCCATGTCGGAAGGTACTATAGGATTGATAGATCAAATCCATGCTCTACTATGATGAATAACAGAAATGATTGGTTTCCTTGTATTTGGAGTAAGTGAAAGTTGGTGATTTGGCAAACCATGGTGGTGTAAATTATTTTATAAGACATATAGTTTTGTAAGTGGCCTTGCACAGGTGTTAGTATTATGAAGTTCATCCTTTGGGTAATCATGTACCCTAATAGGAAAGATCTATGATGTCATGATTGACCTTAAGAGATCGATGATTATTGAATTTTCTAAACTACCCTAGTAGGGGAAATTGATTAGGATGGATAAGAAAAGGGGCTAGTTGGAGTGTAATACATTAGTGTTATATTTTGAAAGGGACAAGTGTAGGAATCTTATAATACTCATATGATGCATTCTGATAAGGATTTGTATTTGCCCCATAAGTTAGTTTGTGAAAGAAGATTCCTCCTTTCCCTAGCCTTCTTGAGAGTGAAAAGTCAAAAACAATTGGGTGGCTCATTAGTTGGAGACTCCATGTTGCAGATCTTAATGATCTAGTGAAAATGTGATGACGGCACCTCTTCGAAATATTATTGTGATGAAATTTGGGAGAAGATATTTCTCGACAAGACCCTAGGTCTTGAAAATTGAGGGTTCAGAAGGATAGGTTAAACGTGTAAAACTTTCCTAAAGAACTATGGAACAAAAATCATAGAGTATGTACCACCCTGAGGGGGTGTTGCTGCAAGAAGAGTATGTTCCTTATATGTTTGTGATCACCTCGAAAAAGAAGACTTTAGCCTATCGGGTACGTGACCCTAAAACCCAGGAATGGTCGCACTCTCAACACCTATGAACGGAAATACAATGATGCATTTATTAAACTATCAATAAGGGAGAAGTACTTTTGTACCCTATTTTAATAAGTACTCTGGAGAGAAAGGACTCATGTGTGTGGTATCTCAATACACTTATATCAAAAGGGAGTTTCCTTATGAATGAAAAGTTTTGACGAAAGAGCCCCCATACCCTCTAATGAGAATTGTGTTCTAAGTAATAGTCTTATTAAATGAATAGATGCAACGATAAAACATGGTAGTAACCCACTAGGATTGGAGTGAATTTTTGTTGAAATAGGAACTGGTAACTCCAAGTTTCTTATAGAAAGGACTTAGAGGTTTTCCTCATCACTTGATGCCTCATGGTAAATAAAAGGTTTACATTATGCCTACGATAGTAGAAACCCTTATGGATTATGTTGTAACTGCACTAGATCCTTGAAGACCCTAAGATACATTATAAAATTTTGGTGTTGTGATAACCATCCTACAGGAGAAAAGACTCCTTCAACCCCTATCTAGTTGGGGGGGAATAGAATTATATATATGAGAATTATCTATATAAGGAGACCCTATAGGTATACTTGATTTGGAATATGTAGTTTTATTTTGTAAGCTTGCTACATATTGATAGATGTGTCAGCTTCCGAGAGTAAGCATATTCCTTGGGGGGGATGATGTAAGGCCCACCCCATTTCCACCTTTGCCTCGACACTTCGATGTCGGAGGATTAAGGGGTTTTGTAGTATCTAGATGATTGGTAAATCCCTAATGGAATTGTACCTTCATATCAGTACCTATCAATTAAGTGTCGCCAATGACAAAGGTGATATCTCTAGGTTATTAATTGTGAAAGTGAATCTTGGATGCAGTATGTTACCCTACGGATCATAGATCCAGCTAGACTATTAAGGTTCCATTGAGTACTTTTGTCGAAAGGATTTCATTCGAGAAGTCGAGATGTAAATGCCAAATTAGTTATGTGTTAAGTCTTAAGTTTATCTTGGATTTAATTATTAGTTGATGTGATGATTCTAGTAACTCCTACGAGGAGGATGAGTAATATTTTGACGATGTATTATATGGTTATACCGTAGTGATGTTTTGGTGATATTATTAGAACCCTGAACAAGGATTTGTTAGATCCTAGACTAATAGGATTATTTTGCATTTTATTTTTAGAGATTAGGAAATTTAATCATACTTGTGATAAGAATTTTATAGGACCCGACTGTTATGGTTACCCCTTACCGATGTTGAACCATCAATTTATCTTAAATATTATACTAAGAAAAATTGAGATACTTGGACTCATTCGATTTACTGTTATGTTATGATGGACATGTTAGACTATACATTTTGTCGACTCTGTATGTGGATCCATGATTAGTGGATTTGGATTTGATCATGTTAGACTTTATTATTATCTTCATATTTTGAGAACCTGAAGATTATCTTATGATGATGATAGATTATGGATGATCTTGATTTCAATTGAACTATGAATTGAATTATGCAAATTAAATTATGAATTATACATGCAATTGAAGTATGAATTGAGTTATGCAAATTGAATTTATTTGATGTGATTATTGAATCCTATATGATTACGTGCAGACAATTGAATTATGACATTTCATTTTATGTGATTGAATGTTCAATTGAATTGTGTAAGATCATTACTTGTTGTGTGATTTCATGTATGTAATTGAGTTATGAATAATGTGTGGATATTACATCTTATATGTTTATATGTGATGGTTTTCTTCCTTGAATTACTGATGCTGCATTAAGGTTTTGTAGGTGGAAGGACCATGGAAATATTCGGGGAAACCACATTGAATGCTTGTGCTATCAGTAAAGCCAAGGCCCCGTCTAATGAAGAGACCAAGGCCTCATTGTGAAGTGTTTTATTTTGTAACCGTAATGTGAATGTACGTGTAGGATTGTTAAGTGTTGTAATATGTTGGACATACCTTAATTGTGATGTTAATTATGTGAGTGTCACTTGACACTAGAGTTATTTGTTAACTAAGGTATGTCGTGTGATCGGAGTGCGAGAGCAAGTCCTAGAAGCTTCCTACAGGGGGTATTCTAAGTGCATCCTCTTGTCTTAGGACCCCTAAGTGAAGTCATACCTTACATTTTCGTGCATTAACTAAACCATGGCTTTTGGAGGGTTAAATGGGACCCTAGGGGGTAGTTTCATGCTTTTTAGGTAGCCCATTCCTTGTACCCATAGGTTAGGGGTAATTTAAGCATGGGAGAAGCCATATTTTGACCTTTTTGTCCCCTCCAATAGTGCCCATTTAATCTTGAACGAATTTGCAACTTGCATCATGGACCCAGAAGTACTTCCTAGGACCATCTTTATGAGGGTTGTGGAGAGTTGGTAGGGGGTCCTTTTTTAGTAGAACTTTTAGAGGGGTTTGGGTGGTTCACCCACTCTCTACCTTTAGAGACCACTAAACTTGGAGAAGGGAGAAGCTGAGGATAGAAGAAGGAGAAGGCTCAAAACTTCATCATTTGGCATTGGATCATAGGTTGGAGGATCTTGCTCTTCATTTCTCTCATTTTTGTTGTAGTAGTTGTATGTGTTGTGTAATTGTTCTTTGGCTACCCATGGTTGGTCATGGAGGAAGCTTGCATTTCTTATTTGTTGTGTTTTATCTCCCCATGGTTGGTCATGGTGAGAGCAAGCATGTATTGTGTTTTTCTTGTAATTGGATTTTGGGTTGTTTACTCTTGGATTCACTCACCCTTGGGAGGGAAGAGCAATCAAGAGGGGCTGTGGGAAATGGAGGCAACTCCATGTGTAGAGTCTCCTCCATGTGTGGGGAAGGATGAAGCTTGGGTGAGTGATTTTCCCCAAGTAACCTTGCATATAGCCCATGAGGCATTGGGGGTATAAGGAGGGAAGATTTGGCCATGTGAGCCTTATTATGATAATGTGCTTATTTGGGTCCATGTGTGGCCTTGTTTTGATATTGAGCATATTTTGGTCCATGTGTGGCCTTGTTTTCATGCAATGGTTATCTCCATGGGTTGTCCACCCACACCCCACAAAAGGAGTTCATGAAATTCCTTAGTTGTACCCTTGAGGGAATTTTGAGTTTTTGCAATTGTATGTTTCTTGTGAGTGTTTGTATATGAGTGATTGTATCCCATTTGATGTGGTTTCCCCAAGCTCGGGGGTGGCCTCGTGAGAGGCCTAGGATGGGAGGTGAGCTCCCATGGTCTTTCCCTTGCCTTGTATATATTTGCAGATTTGTGGAAGCTCAAAGAGGAGCTATCATGGAGGTTTTCATCTTTTGGATGGTTGTGAGAAGACAACCAGTTCATTCCTTTGTGAAATCTCTCTTTGTATTTGGACTTCTATTGATGTAAAAGAGTTAATGTAATGCTTTTTACATTGGAGCTATTGTGAAGATGAAATAGATGAGAGACTGTCATTTCTTGATCTTTCTTTGTGTGGTATTATCCTTTGCAATGCTTTATTGTAACTATGAAGATGTAACTGAATTTGATGTATTTGTGTACGTATTGAAATGTGTAAAGTGTAATGGTAAGAGGAATACTATTCTACTCCTATGAAGATGAAAGATAAATTATGTTGTATTTTGGTTATTTCAAATAGAAGAGAGTTATCAATGCATTGTAGAATTTACATGGAAAGCATTGAATATATATGTTAAATGAATTGCAAACAAAGATTAAGATTTCTATCTCTTCCTATTATTTTTAAGGAAATTTGATAAGCTTGATATTGCATAATGTTTCAAAAGCAATAGGTTTAGTTGAGCATTTGATCAATTCTATCATTAAAATTCAATTCATTAGAGACTATATGTTTCAAATATATAAATTGATATAACAAATTCTATCACATTCTATGCATCTAAATCAAACAAGTTAAAAAATGAGACATGTAGAAATGATAATCAAATAAAGAAAAGTGGTAAAGATTGTAGTTTTGCAAAAGACATTCCCAAAATTTTAGAACAAAATAACTCTCTGGAATTTGTATGGGAATGATAATATTCCCATACCACAGAGAATATTCTGCTCATTATATTAAGTTCCTAATTAGAATTAACTTAAGCCTTAATTTATATACTAACCTATCTTTTGGACACTTAATTGCTATTAATATAAGCTACTAAACTTAGTCCTAAAGACTTACCCCATTCAAAGTAAATAATGGGACCCACGCAAGATTTGATGTTATTTCAAAACAAAATTAACAAAAAAAACATATTATCTCATTACCCCTACGTTGGACTTTGGGAATTGCAAGTGGAGGGCATTAAAGTGAGCTTGCATCAAATATTAAGTAAGGACAAGGCTGCCCCCAAAACTTGCACCCATACTCCTCCTTGTCATGTTGGCATTTATGATATTTTGGTAAGAATTGACCACCCACTTCCATGCCTTCAAACTCACGCAGGCTTTTGGGTTTGTTTTCTTTGAAAAAAGATTTGTAAAAGAATGTAATAAATGTCTTGGCTTTGAAGTCTTAGTCTTGGGTTATGGTAGACCCCACAATATTTCCCTTTTACTTGCATATTACATCTTCTCATAAGCATGCGCCTATTTCTTTAGGGTGTTAGTATAGGAAGTACTTTTTTGATGTATAGTTTTATTTAATGATTTTAGTTTTTAGATTGTTTATTTTTAGATGATCATTGATAGTAATCTTATAATATGTATATGTTATTAATTAATATCTTATAATTTATTAATTAATTAATAGTTATAATAATTAATTAAAATATTATAATTATTAATTAATTTTATATATATATATAGTTTAATCATGATTATTGTTTGTATATACATCTATTTAACTATGGCCATTTGTTTAATTGATTATTTATTTTTATATTTGATATGTTTTTATTGTCATTCTAATTACTATAAATCTTTTGACAATAATATATATATATATATATATATATATATATATATATATATATATATATATATATATATATATATATATATATATATATATATATATAAGAATATTATTTTAATGAATATTCTTGGTAGCATTCTGTCACTCTCTATTAATCTATATGACTAATAGATTGACGCTTCACAAATTGTTCAAAAATTAGATTAACGAAACCTCTTAACATTGAATTGCTTTTAGTATCATAGTTAAAATAAGTTATGATAATTTGACCTTTCTAGTTCGCAATCTAGAAGTAACTAGTAAGGTGATCAAATCTTGTTTTGACAAATTTTAATTAATTCATTTTTAGTAGAGAATCATTCTTATTAACAAGTTAGTGATTTGTTAACCTGTAGAGAATTTGAGATAAACCTCATAGACATCTCCGAAGGTTAATTATGATTTGTTCATCCTAACACCTTCGACACTCAGTTTCCACTTCTCTCCCTAGAATGGATTCCTCATTAAAACTAAGTCAGCTAGTAACCCTTGAGAACCAATGGTGAATAGAATTGGTTCTTCTGACTCTTTTGAGACTTTGTCATAAACACCTTTTACCCGCATTATAAACGTGGAAACTTTTACCCTTAAAAAAAATTTATTGGTTGTGTTTTGGCCTGAACTTTTGGGCATTACAGTCTAAGCTATAATTTGTAAGTATGGTTTGCTTGGAGTGATTGTATACACTTGAGGATTCTTCATACTTAATGCAGATACATGATTCTTCTCTCTCCTTTGTGTCAATGCAGATAGATTTTGAACTTTCTAGTTCATTGTGTATTAATTTATGTATGTGTCTTCATTCTTGAGTTCTAATACAGGATTAGATGAAATAATGCTCTAGATGGGACATAGATTTATCTCTTGTCTATGTAAGGATATTCTATAAGTAGTAAGGAGATTATAAATGTGTTTATGGCTTTGAATCTCAGATATACTCTGGTGTGTGTGTATAGTTTGTCTAAGAGATCTTGCCCAATGAATGAGGCACTAGCCTAGATGAGTAGTTCTTTATTAACATATATTGATTGAGGTTGTTATGATTCAAACACATTAATTAAGAGCCATCCCTAAGTTTTAAGGCTTTTTTTGTATAAGTGTTCCACCCTATAGTAATAGAGAGTCAATGAATGTGTGGTTAAACATTTAGTACTTTCTTACTATCCATCTATTTTTCAAACCCAGTCCTTGGTGTGTGAAGTATAGTTTTCATTGGGTTAGGTGCACTCGTCTTAGTTTTGCAAAGCCAGAAGTGAAGATGGCAGTCTTGTCCCTATAGTTGGTCTAGTTACCCTAAGATCCTTCTACATTTAGGAACTTACCAATCCTAAAATCCATCTGAGGCTATATTGGCAACCTAAGAGCATAAGTGTCATTTTTTAACACCAACAAGATGGCGACCCTAGTGAGGAAATGTTACACAAGTTTATTGTAACCAGTGGATCATCATTGGAAGAAACAGGGTTATTCTTGTCCCTTGTCTTATCTAGCTCATTTGGGTTTTTTGTAAAGTGAGGAAGTTGTATTGTAATATTCCCAATATACTTGGGTGGTGATTCAAACATCTTTGTAGCAGTGCTAGTCAGTAGATTTTTATCAGATGAGTTCTAGAGCTACTAGGTCTCGAAGAAAGGAGCATCTTGAAGATATAATGGAAGAAGGTATTCCAAGCACTTCTAGGCCTAGTCAGACAAGGGGAGGAAAGAAGAGAATAAATGTCTCTCATACTTGGAGAAATAAGAAAGATACAAGACAAGAAGCTCAAATCAAGCCTCGTCAAGAAGAAAATAATTTAGAATATGAAGAGGCTGTTGATTTGGGATTGAACCAGTATGAGGATGAAATTCAAGTGGGAGATGATGAGTCTAAGACTACTCTCCTAGAATTAGAAGAGATCTTTCAAGAGGTCTATGAATTGGAAAGAAGGGTCCAAGAACAACTTGCCATCAGGCAACAAAGAGAAAAAGATAAAGAAGATAAAGTAAGACAAGCCATGATAAGGGCTGATTAGCTAAAGAGGTAGTTGTTAGACTTGGAGGCAATTAATTTTGTCCCAGAGCCTGAAAGAGCAGAGGAATAGCCTATTGTGTATAAAACACATGAGACAACTACGCCTAGAGATAAGGGCAAACAAAAAACTATTGAAGTGCAGATTAGTGAATAGATTCATGTGGAAAACCCATTAGATCAAGGGTTGAGATTAGATGCAGACCTTGAGAGGGCTAGAAAGGAGAAAGAAATGTGGGCTAAAGAACTAGAGAAGGCAGAGTTGGAGGCTACTACTACAGAAATGAGGAAGAAGATTGATTTTCTCAAGCATACGTTAGGGCCTTCAAATGTTGCTGCTTCTTTCTTGGGGCAAGGTGGAAATCATGGTAACCTTGCAGCTCAAACAAATGGTATTCCAGGTGTTGCTAAAATTCCTGATGGTTGAAACACAAGGACATCTACATCTCAAGGAATGGATCCACCACATGGAGTTCCTATTCATGAAAGGTACAAACAACTTATCTTTCTTGGTATTCCTAGATATCCTAATGTTATTCCTGATGAAATTAGAAAGAAGCTCCCTAAATTTACCAGAAATAATGTCATCACATGTGAAGAACATCTCAAGAATTTTATAGATGTTATAGATGATTATAATGTTGAGTTTGATGATGTTATAATGAAGTTATTTGTGCAATCCCTTACTGAAGATGCTAGGGATTGGTTTAGAGGATTTCCCCATGCTAGTATAGGATCTTAGAATGAATTCAAGAATTGTTTCAAGGAACATTATGGAGATAAAACAAATGAGGGTTTTATCTTGAACAAATTCAATAATATAAAAAAAAATCAGAATGAGGAAGTCCTTAAATTTAACATAAGATTCCAAAAGGCTATGCACAGGCTCTTGCAGGTTATCGGGTTAGATGATAGGGTGTGTCTTGTGACATACTTGAATGCCTTTGATGCAAAGATGGGATACCTCTTAAGGGATAAGAACCCTAGAAATATTGGGGAAGCTTACAAGTTGGATATCAACATAGAAAGTAATAGAAGAATATTAGGAAAAATAGGAAGAAGAGATGATTGTAGGCCTCAAATGCAAAATAAGAAAGAAATGGGAAGGTCTGTTGACTCTAAGCCCAAGGAGGATGACAATCTAAAACAAATTTTGATGGCTTTAGAAGGACTGAAGCCTAGTGAGAAAGGAAACAATAGGGTTGTGGCTATGGAGAGGTCAGTTCCAAAAAATTTTAGTAGACAGCCAAGAATGCAAAATTACCCTTATAATACTTAGTGGAGAGATGGCAAGCCCATCTTCCCAACCAAGAAAGATAGGCCTGACAGTAGGATCCCTGATCCTTTGCATAGAAATTCAGTAAATATGATTGATGATATCCCATGGTGTGCTGCTTGTCAGTCTCCTCATGACCCTGAGTATTGTGTTATTGCTTTGAACATACAAGAGAACCAAGAACAAGAAGAGCAATATGATAAGAGTGGTTGTGGGATGACTTCTTCACATGTAGGGGATGAGATTAACTCTGATGAAGAAGATGAAGAGTTTGATGATGTTAGATGTGGTGTGGTAAAATGCGAGGAGCAGGTTTCTTTAAGGAGACCATCTAATGAAGAAATTGCTCAAATCACTGCAGACATGGTCACTCAAGCTAGAAGCAATTACAATTTGAGGAATAGGATAGTTGGAATACAACTAGTAAACCAGCCAGTATGTTTATCAAGAAGATAGAAAATAGTGCACAACACTCTAAGGGAAAAGGTAAGGGTGCTGATGTTGCTAATCAAGTGAAGGTAAAGAAGAAAATTGTACCTACTACAGCACCTAGGAGTAAAGCAAAGAGACCAGAGATAGTTGTTCCCATTCCTCAGAATGGAGAGGAGTCTTCTCTCAAGGACAAGTTTGATTTGATAAAGGATAAAGTTGTCACTTTTTTTGAGGGAGACATGAATGACCAAAAGTATGTTCCAATTGATATGACTAAATTGCTGTCATAGATGACTGTCAAGGTTCCACTTTTGGAAATGATGAGAATAAAATAACATAGAGTGAAAGCTCTAGATTGGTTGAATGGTGTTTATTCTATAGGAATCCAAGAGGTGAATATAAATGACAAACATGTGGCTTCTTTGGAAGATACACCTAAAAATAAAAATAAAGAGATTGTTTCTAAGATTCCTCAAATATTGTTGGATACAAATGTTGTAAACAATGCATCAGGGATAGTTGATCCTTTCTTCTTGTCCCTTAGGATAAATGGAAAATTATTGAAAAATTGCATGATTGATTCTGGGGCATCAAATACTGTCATGCCTGTAGAAATCATGAAGTCACTAGGACTAAAGGTTGATACACCTCATGGAAGATGCCAAGCTATGGACTCAAGAGAAGTACCAATTATTGGTACCATTAAGGCTTTGCCTTATAAATTAGCTGCATTTCCTGACAGACAATTAACTATGAGTGTTCTTGTAGTCGACATTCCCCCTCAATATGGAATGTTGTTATCTAGAAAGTGGAGTGCCTCCATGGGAGGAAGTATTCAATGTGACTTGTCCTTTGCCACTTTTAGCATTGAAGGTGAAAGGGTGAAAGTTTCAAGGGAAGCTAGAACTCCACATATGATTGAGGAGGATGAAGAGGACAATATGAATTGTTTTGTTGACACTGATATTGGTTCATTCCAAGTTCAAGAGAAAGAGGTGCAAGAGATGATCAGGCCTGTCCTTCTAACTGATGATAAGAGTAACATGGTAGAGGGTAATGTTTTATGGACCTTATATTTTGATGGAGCAAGTTCTAAAGAAGGTGTTGGAGCAGGAGTGCTATTGATATCCCCAAGTGGTAAGACTTTCAAGTTTTCATTCACTCTCTTGTTCCTTTGTACAAACAATGTAGCTGAATATGAGGCCCTACTGATTGGTTTGAGACAAGCATCAAAACATGGAATCAAACATCTTAGGGTGATTGGTGATTCTGAGTGAGTGATTTCTCAGTTTAGATCAAAGTATGCATCTAAGAATCAAAGGCTGAAACAATATAGAAATGTTGTTTGGGATGAAATTGAAGGTTTCAGTGCCTTTGGAATTGATTGGGTGGATAGAAGCCAAAACAAGATGGCTGACTTGTTGGCAAACATAGCTTTAAGGCTAGAGGATATTACCTTTGCAGGAATATCCGAAATTGAGTGTAAGTCTAGGCCTTCTATCCCAGATAATATTGAGAATTGGCAAGTAGTTTCTGATGATCAAGACATATTAAGATTTTTGCAGTGTGAATCTCATTTCGATGGTCAGGAGATGGATATCAACACTTATGTTGACATCAGAGATGGAAAAGAAAATGTCCTTGGGAGGGAAGTTTTGCAATTAAGGTGAAATAGAATCCCAAAGGGATTGGTTGCTCTTGAGAGGGCATTTGATAATAAGGAAAGGACTTGTCTTTCTAAATTTGTTGATAAGGTCAATGATTTGGAGGAAGTAAACTTAGGAACAAGCCAAGAACCGAAAAATGTTTACATAGGTAAATGTTTATCCCAAAGAACTAGGAGAAATCTAATTGATCTTCTCAGAAGATTTAGACATGTCTTTGCATGGTCTTATGATGATTTCAAAGCCTATAGAGAAGATTTATTTCAGCATGAGATACCATTGAAAGAAGGAACCAAACCTTTTAGGTAGAAATTAAGGCATGTGAATCCTACTTTGGCACCGACAATGCAAGATGAACTCAAAAGGATGATGGATGCTGGAATCATCAAGCCTGTCTGACATTCTACTTGGGTATCAAATTTGGTTCCAGTCAGAAAAAAGAATGGTGACATTAGATTATGTGTTGATTTCAGGAATTTGAATGTCAATTCTTTGAAGGACAATTATGGTTTGCCTAATATGGAGAATATGCTGCAAAAGGTTACTAGATCAGAGCTAATGTCCATGATGGATGGCTTCTTTGGATATAATCAGGTCATGGTCAAGGAGTCAGAATAGTTTAAGACTGCATTCACTACCCCTTGGGGAACATATGTCTATGTTAGAATGCCCTTTGGTCTGACTAATGTAGGAGCTACTTTTCAGAGAGCTATGGATGTGGCCTTTGTAGACTTCATAAACAAGTTCCTAGTGGTATATCAGGATGACCTCATAGCATATTCAGATAAGGAAGATCAGCATTGTGAACATCTTGAGAGGATTTTTATCAGGGCTTTGGAGTATGGGATTTCTTTGAATCCAAAGAAGTGTTCTTTTGGTGTTGTGGAAGGCAAGCTCTTAGGACATATTGTGTCCAAGGATGGAGTAAGAATTGACCCTGAAAGGGTTATGGCTATAGATAAGCTCTCACCACCTAGAAATGTTAAAGGAATACAGTCTTTCTTTGGGCAGGTGAATTTTTTAAGGAGATTTGTTACAAATTTTGCAGAAATCAGTATCCCTATCTCTAGGATGTTGAAAAAAGAGGCAAAGATTCAATGGAATGAAGAAGTAGATGAATCTTTCAGAAGTATCAAAAAGGCCATCAAGGATGCTTCTCTTTTGAGAACACCCGATTATGGTAAGCCCATGCAAATTTTTTTTTTTGCTTCTTGTCATACAATTGTAGTAGTTTTATTGCAAAAGAATTTAGAGGGATATGAACAACCTATATCATTTTTTAGAAAATCCCTACAAGCAGTAGAATTGAAATATGATATTATTGAGAAACAGGCTTATGCCTTAGTTAAAGTAGTCAAGGCTTTCAGATGTTACCTTATGGGATCTAGGGTGGTTGCTTATGTTCCTAGTGCTGCAGTTAAGGATATTTTGGTGTAGGAAGAAGTTTCAAGGAGAAGATGTAGATGGATCAATAGGATCCAAGAATTTAATATTGATATCCAGATCACAAAGTTGGTAAGAGGCTTAGGTCTTGCAAAATTGATGGCACAAAGTAATTTAATTGAAAATCATATAAATGTGTTAAAAGAAGAACAAAGGCCATACATTTGTGATATGGATTGTTGTGATTGGTATAGTGATGTCATTGGTTACTTGAAGAAATTAGTCCTTCCCCTTGAGATGGATGAAAATAGAAGGAGAACTATCAAGTTAAAATCTGCAAGGTATGCCATTATACATGGTAAGGTATGGTGGAGAAGCCATGAAGGAGTAATGCTAAAATGCATAGACCATGAGAGGTCTAAGGCTCTATTAAAGGAAATGCACCAAGGTGTGTGGAGGACATTACATGGAAAAGACCACAACCCACAAGATCCTTAGGTCTAGATTTTGGTGGCCTACAGTTTTTAAGGATACCCATTAGTTTGTAAGAAAATGTGATGCATGTCAGAGATTTGTAGGGAAGTTGAAATTCAATGGAAATTTGCCACTCAGACATGTTGCAGTTCAGGCTCCTTTCCAAAAGTGGGGTATGGATTTCATTGGTGAAATTCCAAACAAGTCTAGTGGTGGACATTCCTACATACTAGTGGCAACATAATATTTTACCAGGTGGGTTGAAGCTATCCCTACTAGAAAGGCCACTAGCAAGGTTGTGACTGATTTTGTGATGCAGAATATCCTCACTAGATTTGGTTGCCCAGAGACAATTGTGGTTGATAATGCAATGTGTTTTAGATCACAAGAGTTTAGTGATTTTTGTCAGAAATATGGGATACACATTTCATTTTCTTCCCCATACCATCCACAAGGAAATGGCCAGGCTGAATCCAGTAATAAAGGTCTTATTAAAATTCTCAAAAGGGTGTTGGACAGAAATAAGAAAGCCTGGGACTCAAAGTTATGGTGGGCATTATGGGCTGATAGAGTAACTGTAAAGAAAGCCATAGGTTGTGCCCCATTTGACCTAGTTTATGGAATAAGTGCTAGATTGCCTCAGAATAACTTATTACAGATGTATAGGTTTATTCAAGCATATGATGAAGATTTGAATGATGAGATGAGAGTGAGAATGGATGAACTAATCCAATTGGATGAGGTAAGGAGAGATGCACATGAAAGAAATGAGACATTGTAGAGACAATGTAAGAATTTGTTTGATAGGAGGGCCACCCAAAGAAGTTTTGAAATTGATGACCTTGTCTTGATGTGAAATGCAAGGTTGGAAGATAAGGGGAAGCATGGAAAATTTGATCCAATTTGGCTGGGCCCTTATATTATTGAAAAAAAATGGGGGATAGATTCTTATGTCTTGAAGGACTTAACTGTTGGTACTTTGGAATTGCATGTTCATGGACAATTTCTAAAGTTTTACTTCTCCTGAAGTATCTTTTCCATGAACAGTAGTTTAGGTTTTCCCTTGTTTTAAGTTTGTCTATGTTTTGTTCCTAGGTTGGAATTTCAAGTTGGTCTACTCTCCCAGTGATTCTGAATCCTTGCCATGCCTGCAAGAGGCATGCATCCCCTAATATGAGCCACTGGTAGCACTGGTAAAAAATTTCATGGCTCTACCCCTTGTTATTTTGGTCTCTGTAGTATTTTCTAGGTCTCTGGCTTAAAACCCTTGTTAAAATTCAAAATATAGCCGTTGGATGTTTAAAAAATTCAAAATACCCTAGCCCTATTATATTTCAGTGTTGCTTTTTCATCCCACTTAAAACTTTTATCCGCATGTGCCTTTTAAAAATTCACTTTACCTTGTGTGTGGTTAGGTTTTTCATCTGTCGGTAGGTCCCCTTTAATATTTCCTATGTCCTCGGTTATTTTTCCTAAGTCTGCATGCCTAGCAGTGATTTAATATTTCCCTAAGTCCTATTTTAATACTTCCTAATGTTTTAGCTTTGTATTTTACTAGGCCCAGCTCTCTGACACCATCTCCATTTGACAGTGGGTGTATCTTCTCATGAGATGTGTCAAAGGCTTGTGAACTTAAGATGGCCATTGATTCATTTCCATGACATAACCCTTTCAATGCAGGCGGGTCCACTGCCAGGTAGGCTCACGCGGTGGTCTATCATTCATCGAAATATCCTATAAGGCACGGTGGGCATGGTATTTCAATCAGATGATTCCTAATCAATGGTCGGCATATAAGCGCATAGAATCTTTTAAGCCTTTCAGATCATGTGCTAGCCGTCTGATCTCCCAAGTGGTATAAAGTTCTTGGTGGGTCCAAAATGACACGTAGGTAAAATTGGTAGTTTTTGATTGGTCCACAAGGTAACAACTCAGCATGTGTCAGTGGGACCTAATTTTTTGATGGGTCAGAGGGTCCTGACATCTGTAATCCATCAAATGATGGGTGTAAGTTCTCATATGATGTGTCAAAGGCTTGAGATCTTACACCAACCATTGATCTCATTTGTCTCAAATGTATGTTTGGCGGTGGTCCCGGTGTCAAGTGGAGCTGATTTGGAGTGTTTTGATTGGTTCAGGTGTTCCTGACTGTATTGTGTCAGTGGGGCTGATTTTCTTTAAAGCAAGGTAGGATTCTTAATTGATGGATGGTGTATGTTCTGATAGAATCTCAGAGGTCTATGGAAAGATGAGGTGGCCATTGATCTTCTAGATGCGGGCCTAGTTAGTTTCTCAGTTTGCTGGCGGTCCAGATAAAATTGTTTAGTAGTTCTGATAAGTTTCAGGGGTTTCACTCATTCATGAGAAGATTTGGTGGTATTCTAAAGAGTCTGGCGATTCGGTGGAGGAGGGTCACGTAATCACTAATTTTTTTAGTGGTATTATAAAGTGTTTTGCAAACTGGTGGAACCCTTTAGTCGCCAATTCACCAAATGTGACTGAGGTTCTTTTTAAAAAGATAAATCACTAAACTCGTGAAAAGGAAGGATCTGACGGTCAAGACTTAAAGTTGAATTAGTTTTAAATAGGGACTACCGATCTGTTGCAGGCACCATAAAGTGACCGTTTATATTCAAATTCGAATTTTTGTAGAGGGTTTGCAACGATAGAAGGTACCATAATTCAATTTTTAAGCAGCTAGAATGGGTGAAAATGGTTGTCAACTATTGCAGTGTGGTCCAGGCTGCCATGGGTAGTTTTAGAGGAATGTCTTTTCATGGGAAAGTAAATGAAGTAGTACTCAAGATGTGTTGCAGGGGTCATTTTGGCTAGATTTTTTGGGGTTTTGTGATGATTTTCTACTTGAGACTAGTACAGGACTAGATAGCTATTGAAATTGAACTTTTTGAGCGTACCGGCCGTGGCTTGGTCCCTGTCATGTCTGTGTTAACTCCTCAGTGGTGTTAGGTGGTTTTGAATTTTTGAATTGGGAATGATCATTATGCTTGTATTGTGATCCTGGTATAAAGGAAATTTGTATGATCATTCGAGAGGATGGGGAGTTAGGTATTCAAATCTTTTGGTTGTGAGTCCTCTTCTCAGTCTGAATGGTAATGATTTGTTTTAGTATTTGTTGACAGTTGAAAGAAAGTTGCAGGTCTAAGCTATAATTTGCAAGCATGGTTTGCTTGGACTGATTGTATACACTTGAGGATTCTTCATACTTAATGCAGATACATGATTCTTCTCTCTCCTTTGTGTCAACGTAGATAGATTTTGAACTTTCTAGTTCATTGCATATTAATTTATGTATGTGTCTTCATTCTTGAGTTCTAATCCAGGATTAGATGAAATAATGCTCTAGATGGGACATAGATTTATCTCTTGTCTATGTAAGGATATTCTATAAGCAGTAAAGGAGATTGTAAATGTGTTTATGGCTTTGAATCTTAGATATACTCTGGTGTGTGTGTATAGTTTGTCTAAGAGATCTTGCCCAATGGATGAGGCACTGGCCTAGATGAGTACTTCTTTATTAACATATATTGATTGAGATTGTTATGATTCAAACACATTAATTAAGAGCCATCCCTAAGTTTTAAGTCTTTTTTTGTATAAGTGTTCCACCCTATAGTAATAGAGAGCCAATGAATGTGTGGTTAAACATTTAGTACTTTCTTAGTATCCATCTTTTTTTCAAACCTAGTCCTTGGTGTGTGAAGTATAGTTTTCACTGGGTTAGGTGCACCCACCTTGGTTTTGCAGAGCCAAAAGTGAAGAGGGTTGTCTTGTCCCTATAGTTGGTCTAGTTACCCTAAGATCCTTCTACATTTAGGAACTTACCAATCCTAAAATCCATCTAAGGGTATATTGGTAGCCTAAGAGCATAAGATCATTTTGAACACCAACAATATCCATGTCATTGAGTTACTCAATTTCTAATGTAGGAGCATCTTGAGTCCTTGGCAATCCTATGTCACCAAAAACATATTTGAGTTTGTCTGTGTTGCTCGGTTCCTTCTTTGATCAAGTTGGCTCAGTAGCTAGTTAGTTTCCTTTGGTTACCAAGTTTGGTTAGTTATCTTCGAGGTAGTAGGTTGTTTCTTTGGCACTCAATGATGCTTGTCTAGCACTTGGTTGGCTTTGCATACTGATGGGTTTCTTTTGAGTTTCTTTTGAGGAAAACTTGTGCATTGATTATGGGTCATAGATTTAATGATAGTATCCATCATTGGGAAGCATGTGGTCCTACATTTGACCATTTCTTCCATTGATTATGTATCTGAAGGCTGACTCTATTCGGTAGCTTCTTGTATAAATGTAGTTTTTTGGTTAGAGTTTAGGAAAAAAAAAAGGAAGTTTTAGAGAAGATCGAAGGTAGAAGATTAGAGATTGTTCATAGATCCTCGCATTTTGGAGGACTTCTATATTTCTTTTTAATATATGGCCATAACTAGGAAGGCCTTACAGCCTTGCATGTATGAATCAATTTAAATTAAATATATGAGTGATCTACATTTTCTGTCTCGCATTGTGTTGTTGTTGCTTTTGAGTGTTGTTGAGCAAGGTGGTTCAAGTTAGGGTGTGCCATTCCTTGGCCCCCCTGCCCTCTCTTGCATTAGGTGGTATCAGAGTGAGGTGAGATCTGGATCTAGGTTTGTGAATCTAGATTTGAAGGTTCCTTCTTGTGAAGCCCTAGTTGAATTATTATGGGGTAGCAGATTATGATCTAACTTGTAGTTGCAGAGGGTTTTCAAGATGGTTCATGGGAGGCGAGATGTGGATCTAGGATTGGAAAACATGTTGAGACAAATTACTACTAGATTGAAAGCTATTGAAATAGCCCAAAGAAGATGAAGACATCTTGAAGATGTTAGTGATCATGAAATTGAGGTAGAACAAGGTGATGTAGAACCTGCACCTGTGATCGATCAGGATGAGGAAAGATTCTTGAAGGCTTTGACAATTATTAAGTCTACACCACACTTTAATCCTCTTGAGTATGGTGGAAAGTTGGATTCTGATGAATTGGTGGATTGGATCACTGAGATGGAAAATTATTTTGAGTATGAAAATGTACCCGAAGACAAGAAAGTGAAAATTGCAAGCACAAAGCTGAAAATTCATGCATCTTTATGATGGGAACATCTACAGCTAGACAAAAAGAGGAAAAGAAAAGACAAAATCAATGTATGGAGTAAAATGGTGGATAAATTGAAAGCAAAGTTCTTACCTTGTGATTATTAGATTAATCTAGTTAGGCAAATGCAAAGTTTAAGAGAGAAAGAGAGATCGATAAAGGAATATACTGAGGAATTTAATAGATTAGATATCAGATCTGGACATAATGAAGATGATGTGGAAAGAATTGTTAGATACCTGAATAGTTTGAGAGTTTCCATCCAAGAAGAAATCAATTTGGTCAAATTGGAGAATGTTGAAGAGGCTTATCAATTTGCATTGAAAGCTAAGGATAAATGTAATAAGAGACATGAGAAAAGACAAAGAGGTAGAGATGGTTGATTCCCTAGACAAAGATATAGATCTTATGGTGAAAGTAGTAGATCTGGACCAGAAAAGACAAATCTGGATAAAGGCAAGACCGAGTGGAAAGGTGAAATTCCATCAAGAAGTAGAGGTAGTAACTACCGAGGTGGTTATAATAGAGGAAGTTTTTGAGGAACTTGTTTCAATTATGGAGAAGAAGGACATAGATCATTTGAATGTACACATGCAAGTAAGAAGGCTGGTAACAGTCAGAATGCTTTGGTGCAAGAAGAGTCACCGAATGAACCTGAGAAGGAAAATAACTTGATAGTGAGGAGAGCATTATGGAATGAAAGTAAAAAGGAAGATCCGATAAGGAAAAGTTTGTTCAAGACTAGATGTAGATTTTTTGACAAAGTTTGGAAGGTAATCATTGATAGTGGTAGCTCAGAGAATCTGGCATCTAAAGAGATGGTCACAAAGTTGCAGTTGGAAAGGTTGAAACATTTGAAGCCCTATCAGATTTAATGGATCAAAGATGAGCATACACTCCTAGTAAGTGAACAATGTTATGTGAATTTGAAGATTTGAAAATACTATGATAAGGTGTTATGTGATATCATGCCTATGGATTATTGTCATATTTTCTTGGGTAGACCTTGGTAATATGATAGACATGCTATATATGATGGGAGATTGCATAAGTATACTATTGTGGCTAATGGAAAGAAACAAATCTTGTTACCTTTGATGGAAGAACCTGTTAATAATGTTTGCACATCTATGAAATTTTTCTTGATGGAAGGAAGAAAGTTTGTTAAGGATTTAAGGAGAAATGATGTATATTTTGCTATGATTCCTAACAAACCGAGTAAGAAAATAGAAGATAAAGTTCTTGAGGAGATTGATAAGTTACTCACTGAGTATAGTGAAATCATTTATGATAATGTACTAGATGGTTTTCCTCTAAAAAGAAGCATTGATCATTGTATGGATCTTATCCTTGGAGCTAGTTTACCAAATAAGGCATCTCATTAGTTGACACCTACCGAGAATTAGGAATTGAACCGATAGATTCAAGAGTTGCTGGAGAAAGGTTTGGTCAGAAAAAGTTTGAGTCCTTGTGCATTACCTATGGTATTGGCACCTAAGAAGAATGGGGAATGGTGAATGTGTACTGATTCCAGAGAAATCAACAAGATAACAGTGAAGTATAGGTTTCCTATACCGAGAATGGATGATATAATGGATAGTTTGATTGGAGAAAAGTATTTTACCAAGATTGATTTGAAAAGTGGGTATCATAAAATCAGAATCAGAGAAGGTGATGAATGGAAGACTACTTTGAAGACAAAATAATGTTTGTATGAGTGACTGGTTATGCCTTTTGTTTTAACTAATGCACCGAGTACTTTTATGAGGTTGATGAATGAAGTTTTGGATAAATTCTTGGGTAAGTTTTTGATTGTATATCTTGATGATATTTTGATATTAAGTAAGACCTAAGAAGAAAATTTGTTTCATGTTAGACAAGTTTTCTAGAGATTGAAAAAAGAAAAGTTGTTGATAAACCTGAAAAAGTGTTCTTTCATGAAAGAGGAGATTGTGTATTTGGGATTTGTGATTTTAGTTGATGGTTTGAAAATGGATCCTGAAAAGGTTGAAGCTATTTTGAATTGGCCTACACTTGTAAATCCTAGTGAGGTAAGATCATTTCATGGTTTGGCAAGTTGTTATCAAAAGTTCATCAGAAATTTTAGTTCAATTTGTAATGCTATGACTGAGACTATGATAGGATACAAAAGAGAATTCAAGTGGACACATGGAGTTGATAAAAGTTTTGAGAATCAGAAGTAGAAGGTTGTTGAATTTCCTATTTTGGCATTGCTTGATTTCAATAAGGTATTTCAAGTGGATTGTGATGGAAGTGGAAGTGCAATTGGAGCTATATTTAGTTAAGAAGGTAAACTAGTTGCTTTCTTTAGTGAAAAGTTGAATGATGCAAAAAGGAAATATTCTATGTATGATCAAGAATTCTATGCTATTGTTCAAGTACTAAATAAATGGAGACATTATTTAACACTGAGTTAATTTTTGTTGTATATCAATCATAAGGCTTTACAGTATTTGGGTAGTCAGAATAAGTTGAATTAGAGACATATGAAATGGGTTGAGTATTTGCAGAGTTATACATTTGTGATAAAGCATAAGAGTGGAGTCACTAACTGAGTTGCTAATGCATTGAGTAGGAGATCTTTGATGACCGAGGTGAAAATTGGAATTTTAGGCTTTGATGACATGAGAGATTCTTATGAATTTGATCTTGATTTTTCTGAGATGTGGAGAAAGTGTAGAGAACCTATTCAAGATCAACAAAGTACTAAATGGGATGATTATTTTATGCAAGGATGTATGTTTTTTAAAGGTATTTAGTTGTGTATACCAAGAGGACCTATGAGAACTAATTTTATAAAAGAGAAACATAGTGGTGGTTTGGCTAGACATTTTGGTATTGATAAGACATGGAGCTCGCTTAAGGAGAAATACTTTTGGCCACAGTTGTATAAAGATGTTTAGAAATTTGTGAAAAGTTGTGGAGTTTGTCAAGTTACAAAAGGAGTTAGTAACAATACTGGATTGTATACACTGATTGATGTACCTTAGAAACCTTGGATTGACATCAGTATGGATTTTGTTCTTGGCTTACCAAAGAAAGTAAGAGATAATGATTATATATTTGTGGTTGTGGATAGATTTTCTAGAATGGCACATTTTATACCTTGTCGAAAGACATCAGATACAGTACATGTAGCAGATCCTTTCTTTAAGGAAATTTTTAGATTGCATGGGTTACTGAGGAGTATTATCTCTGACCAAGATAGTAAATTTGTTGGATACTTTTGGAAGGATCTTTGGAGAAAGTTGGGTACCGAGTTGAAATATAGTTCTACATTTCACCCATAAACTAATGGATAGATAAAATTTGTGAACAGAATCTTGGGAAATCTTTTGAGATGTTTAGTTGGAGACACACCAAGTAATTGGGATTTTGTGTTGGCACAAGAAGAGTTTGCATACAATAATTCAATGAATAGAAGTATTGGAAAAACACCTTTTGAGATTATAAATGGCATACAACCGAGAGGTATATTTGATTTGAGAGACATTGATGATGAAAGAAAGAGAAGTGTTGAAGGAGAAATTTTTTTTGAGTACATGAAGACATTGTATGAAGATGTGAAGCTGAAATTGGAAAAGAGTAATCAAAAATAAAAAGATAGAGTTGATAGATCAAGAAGGCATAAGACTTTTGATGTTGGTAATGAAGTGATGGTTCATTTGAGAAAAGGAAAATTTCTTGTTGGAACATATGGGAAGTTGAAGATGAAGAAGTTTGGACCTTGCAAGATTTTGAGAAAATTTGACAATGAAAATGCATATGAGGTTGAGTTACCTGATGACATGGATATATCACCTATATTCTACATTGTTGATTTGTATGAGTTTCATGAACCTGAAGAAGACATGAAAGTACTAATGGAATATCCTAAGAAATAAAATGAAGAAGTTGAGCACATTTTGGAATAGATAATTGGCAAAAGTACAAGAGGTAAACAGTATATGGAATATCTAGTAAAGTGGAAGAATGGACTGATTGAAGATAGTTCATGGATTTCATAGTCTGAGTTGCATGCAGCTCATATCATACCTACTAAATGATTCAGAGAATCATTTTAAATAACCCCAAGTGTCTGATGCAGGAGCATCTCGGGTCCTTGGCAATCCTATGTCACCAAAAACATATTTGAGTTTGTCTGTGTTGTTCGATTCCTTCTTTGACCGAGTTGGCTCTGTAGTTGGTCGGTTTCCTTTGGTTACTAAGTTTGTTCGATTATCTCTAGGGTAGTTGGTTTTTTCTCTGGTGCTTGTTGATGCTCATCTGGCGCTTGGTTGGCTTTTCTTACCGACAAGTTTCTTTTGAGTTTCTTTTGACGTCAACTTGTGCATTGATTATGGGTCATAGTTTTAATGCTAGTATCCATCATTGGGAAGCATGTGGTTCCACATCTGACCAATCTTTCCATTTATTGTGGATCTAAAGGCCAACTTAGTTTGGTAGCCTCTTGTATAAATGTAGTTGTCTGGTTAGAGTTTAGGGAAAAAAGGAATTTTTAGAGAAGATAGAAGGTAGAAGATTAGAGATTGTTCGCAGATCCTCACATGTTGGAGGACTTATGTATTTCATTGTAATATCTGGCCATAACTAGGAAGGCCTTACAGCCTAGCATGTATGAATCAATTTGAAGTAAATATATAAGTGATATGTATTTTCTCTCTCCCACTATCTTGTTGTTGCTTCCGCGTGTTGTTGAGCAAGGTGGTTTAGGTTAGGGTGTGCCATTCCTTGGCCCCTCCTGCCCTCTCTTGCATCAATTTCATAAGCATTCTACTATCGAAATTCCTCAATATCTTGCAAGGACCAAATTTCTTCATCTTGAATTTTCCATTGGTTCCAACACAAAATCTTCATTTCTTTAAATGAACCATTACTTCATCTGCAACTGCAAAAATCTTATGTCTTCTTGATCTATCTACTTTTTCCTTGCATTTCTTATTACTATGTTCCAACTTATGTTTCACTTCCTCATGCAACGTTTTCATAAACTCAAAAAATTCTTCTCCTTCAACACTTCTCTTTTCTTCACCAACAATATTCTTCAAATCTGATATACCTCTTGGTTGTATGCCATTAATAATCTCGAAAGGTGTTTTTCCAGTACTCCTATCCATAGAATTATTGTATGAAAACTCTTCTTGTGATAACATAGAATCCCTATTACTCAGTTTATCTCCTACTAAGCATCTCAGAAGATTACCCAAACTTCTATTTACAACCTCTGTCTATCTATCAGTCTTTGGATGAAATGTAGAACTATACCTCAACTCAGTACCCAAATTCTTGTAAAGAGTCTTCCATAAATAACCAACAAACTTATTGTCTCAGTCAGAGATGATGCTCTTCAGTAATCCATGCAATCTCACAATTTCCTTAAAGAAACAATCTTCTATATGCATTACATTTGATGCTTTTCTACAAGGTATGAAATGTGCCATTTTTGAAAATATATCCATAATATCAAATATAAAATCATTACCTCTTACTATCTTTGTTAAGCCAAGATAAAAATCCATACTGATATCTATCCAAGGTTTCTTAGGAATAGAAATCGGTGTACATACAATCCAATATTCTAACTTACTCCCTTTGCAACTTGACAAACTCCACAACTTTTCAAATATTTCAAAACATCCTTATAGAACTGTGGCCAAAAGTATTTGGCCTTAAGAAAATTCAATGTTTTGTCAATGCCAAAATGTCCATCCAAACCTCTACTATATTTTTTCTTTATCAAATTAGTTCTCACTGATCCTCTCAGTATACATAACTGAATACCTTTAAACAACATACCTTCTTGAATGAAATATCCTTCCCACTTAGTACTTGATTGATCTTGAATAGGTGCTTTGCACTTTCTCCATGACTCAAATAAATTAGGGTCAGTTTCATAGAAATTTTTCATGTCATCAGAAAAAAATA
Organism: Chamaecyparis obtusa; assembly: GCA_027943335.1. NCBI lineage: Eukaryota > Viridiplantae > Streptophyta > Pinopsida > Cupressales > Cupressaceae > Chamaecyparis > Chamaecyparis obtusa. The sequence goes on along the minus strand of BSBK01007993.1, from coordinate 123,661 downwards.
AAAAAATTCTAATTTTAGTCATCAAACATCTCCTTCTACTCAATGCATCAGCAACTCGGTTAGTGACTCCACTTTTGTTTTTTTGTCACAAATGTATAACTTTGTAAATATTCAACCCATTTCATCTATCTGTGATTCAACTTATTTTGACTACCCAAATACTGTAAAGCCTTATGATGATTATATATACAACAAAAATTCACTTGGTATCAAGTAATGTCTCCATTTCTTTAGCGCTTGAACAATAGCATAGAACTCTTGATCATACACAATTTTTTTTTTTTCATAATTTAACTTCTCACTAAATAAAGCAACAAGTTTACCTTCTTGACTCAACATAGCTCCTATTTTAGTACTACTTGCATTACATTCAACTTGAAATTCCTTATTAAAATGAGGTAAAGCTAACATATGAAATTCAACAACCTTCTGCTTCAAAGTCTCAAAACTTTTATCAGCTCCATGTGTCCACTTGAATTCTCTTTTGTGTCCTCTCATAGTCTTAGTCATAACATTACAAATTGAGCTAAAAATTTTTATGAACTTTTAGTAAAAATGGTCCTAAGTTCGATGGAGAGAATTATCTTGATTGGAAGAAAAAGATGATGACACATTTGCAGTGCATTTCTTTTGATGTTTTTGAAGTGGCTATCAAGGAAGTTGAGATCCCCTCTCTAGTAGATCTTGCAAAGGATGATGCTATAAGAAAATAGAAGGATTTGTTCTATCAGAATGCAAGAGCAAAAGAAGCCCTTATCAACACCCTATCTGATAGTGAGTTTTCAGAGATAAAGAAAGTAGACACATCCTACAAGATATGGAAGCACCTAGAAGACATGTTTGAAGGAGATAAACAAGTAAAGGATGCGCACAAAAAAACTTGGAAGAAAAGATACAATGCATTAGAGATGCTACCTAAAGAGAATATCAGAGCTTACAACCATAGGATCAATGAAGCAGTTGCAGGAATCAGGAAAAATGGTGGAGAGATCTTGAAAGAAGATATTATGGATAAATTGATGACCACTCTCATAGCAGAGTATGAAAAAAAGATCAACATACTTGATGAGACCACGAAGCTTACATCAAATTTTAAAAGAGAGACCTTGATCAGAAAAATTTTAGTTTTTGAGATTTCAAGATTGAAGACAGAACGTAAAAGTGAAACAACCTTCAAAGCATCAGTCGATGGTAAGAAATCTACAAACACCTCTGGTAATTTTGATGATGATGAAGAGAAAACATTAGATGATTTCATTGCTATGATTGCTAAAAGATAAAAGAAAGGAAAAGGGAAATATGAAGGTCAATTTCCATTTAAATGATTTTCATGTAATAAGATTGGTCATTTTGCATCTAAGTGTCCTACAAGAGTTAAAAGACACCAGAATAACTACAAGCCTAAGTATACAAAGGAATGCTATTATGTTGGAGATGGAGTATCAGATGAAGAATCAGAAGAAGAAGAAATTAGATTCATTTCTCTTGAAGATGAAAATAATTAACAAGAATTAGCTCTGATTTCACAAGATGACATCAGGACAGATTGGATCATTGATAGTGGTTGCTCACATCACATGACAGGAGACAAAGATAGATTTGTTCATTTCGATAGATACAAAGGAGCCATGGTTAGATTTGGATATAAAACTCCCAAATCTATCATTGGTAGAGGAGCCATCACCTTGGATGGAAAGAATAGTAATGATGATGTTCTTTATGTTGATGGTTTGAAACATAACCTACTAAGTGTTGGGCAGTTACTTGAAAAAGGTTATAGATTGGAATTCAATGGAAACAAGTGCATCATTAAAAACAAAGAAGGAGAAATGATTGCATTAGGATCAAAGACCAAAGGTAATGTTTTTTAGCTTAATCCAGAAGCAAGTTGTTTTTTTTCTAAAGTAGATGACAATTGGTTGTGGCACAAAAGACTATGTCATATCAATTGTGATAACATAGTAAAGATCAGTAATGTTAAGGCAGTAAGAGACCTACCTAGCATAGAAAAGCTAGTTGATACCATTTGCAGGGAATGTGTAATGGGAAAGCATGTACAGAATTCATTCAGGAGAAAGCATAATTCAACAGAGAATAAATTGGATCTGATTCATATAGACCTATCTGGACCAGCTCAAACAAGATCATACTATGGTGAAAGGTATTTCATTTTGTTTGTAGATTATTATTCTAGAATGATGTGGGTTGCATTCTTGAAAGATAAGTCGGAAGCATTTGAGAAATTCAAAATATTCAAAGCTAAGGTTGAGAATGAATCTAGACTAAAGATAAAGTGTCTAAAATTAGATAGAGGAGGAGAATTCACCTCTAATAGATTCTATGAGTACTGCGAAGAACATGGCATAAAAAGATAGTTAAGTGCATTGAGAACCCCTCAGCAAAATAGGATTGCAGAGAGAAGGAACATGATTATCCTTGATATAGCGCACACCATCATGATTGAAGGAAAAGTTTCCCACACCTATTAGAAAGATGTGGTCAATACAACAGTCTATACAATCAATAGAATACAATTAAGGCCTGGCACAGACAAGACACCTTATGAGCTATGGTTTGGTAATGTTCCCACAGTGAAATACTTTAGAATCTTTGGAAGCAAGTGCTACATCAAGAGGGATGAAGCAGTAGGCAAGTTTGATGCAAGAAGTGATGAAGGTATTTTTCTTCGTTACTCTACTAAAATCAAAGCTTATAGATGTTTCAATTTAAGATTGAAGAACATCATTGAAAGTGCTTATGTTAAGATTGATGAAAATTTAATGGTTCAAGAAAGATATCATGATTACTCACCTATGATTGAAGAAGAACCCAGACCTTACACTAGTGAGACAGTTGTTGAAGAGATGTTTGATAGCATTAATGTATTTTTCAATGACCCTAAAACAAGTGAAAAAGAAACTCAAAAGGAAGATGAGTCAGTTTCACCTAAAGCTCCAAAGTATGCATCTAGATATCACTCTAAGGATGACATCATTATAGATCAGAGCAACAAAGTCACAACAAGATCAATGACAAAGAATTTAGCATTAAGCAATGAGGTAGTATGTTTACTATCCCAGATTGAACCTCTAAGTGTTGAAGATACTTATAATGATTCAGATTGGCATGATGCTATGAAATAGGAACTAGATCCGATGATCAAAAATGATACTTGGGAACTGGTGCCAAGAATAAGTGATAAGAATTTGATTGGAACAAAATGGATATTCAGAAACAAAATGAATGAAGCTAGTACATTAGTAAGAAATAAAGAAAGGTTAGTATGTAAGGGATATGCGTAGAGAGAAGGCATTGATTATTTAGACACATTTAAACCTATGAGTAGATTAGAAGCTATCAAGTTGTTTCTAGCTTATGCAAGAGTCAAAAACTTCAAAGTCTATTAGATGGATGTCAAGTCAGTATTCTTGAATGGAGAATTGAAAGAAGAAGTATACATTGAGTAGCCAGAAGGATTCATCTTATCAGACATACCTGACATGGTATGTAGATTGAAGAAGGCCCTCTATGGACTTAAGAAAGCCCCTAGAGCATGGTATGAGAGACTGGATGGATATCTAACAAAGATTTGATTCAAGAAATGAGTAGTAGATTGTAATCTATTCATAAGAGAGACATCTAAAGGTTTACTACTTGTAGCTATATTTTTTGATGACATTATCTTTGGATGTAATGAAAAACTTAGTGCTGAATTTTCTAAGGAGATGTAGTGAAAATTTGAGATGAGCATGATTGGACCTATCAAATACTTTTTGGGATTGAATGTGTAGTAGACAGAGAAAGCTATTTTTATTAATCAATCTAGGTATGTGAAAGAGATATTAAATAAATTCAAGATGGATGATTGCAAGCCAGTGGGGACATCTGTGATAACTGGATGCAAGCTTACAAAAGAAGATGACTCACCAACAGTAGATATAACATTGTACAAGTCTATGATTGGCAAACTCATTTAGCTTACTCAAACTAGACCTGATATTTCTAATGTAGTTGGCATAGTTGGAAGATTTGTAGTAGAGCGTAAACAAAGTCACCTCATGGTAGTAAAAAGAATATGTAGATAATTTCAAGGCACTATAGATTATGGTCTATGGTATCCAAATTCAGAAAATGTTGAGCTTCATCTCTATACTGATGCAGATTGGGCATGATGCGTTGATGATAGAAAGAGTACATCAGGAGGAACAGTATTTCTTGGTGATAGACTTGTCACTCGGACAAGAAGGAAAAAAAATTGTATCTCTTAGTCAACAGCAGAAGTGGAGTATGTTGCAACAGCCCTGAATTGTTCTACAATTTTTTGAATCAAGAAAATGATAAAGGATTTTGGAATTCAGATTGACTATCCTATGGTTATATATCAATACGTCAAAGAACCCTATGATGCATGCAAAGATAAAACATATTGAGATCAAGTATCACCTCCTAAGAGAGAAAGTAGAAGAGAAAGAAGTTATGTTGGACTATGTGAGTACTAAAGATTAGCTAGCAAACATATTCATAAAGCCCTTGCCAAAGGATACTTTTGAGTATCTCAGGAGAAGTTGGGAGTAATTCCCTTCCCTGATTCTACTTAGAAGAAAGAAGAAAGAGAATCAGTCCTCAAGGACCGATGGATGGTTGACTACTCTACCTCAAGAGTAGTACTAGTGCTTAATCTATTTGACACCCTTTTCCATTGATGTAAAAGGAGGATTAATATATAGTCATAAAAAATAGAGGTAAAAGAAGGAGTAATATACTAAGGGGGATTAGTATTCAGTTATGGAAGCAGTTCAGTTGAGGAAATGGAGAATGTTGAAGAATATTGCAATAGATGGAGGATTCATCCTTGGGGGATTTTTGAAGAGGAAATGGAGAATTTTATAAAATAAATGTTCATTTGGGTTGGTGGTGTTTTTCATTCCATATGTTTCCATCAATGCCAAAGGGGGAGATTGTTGGAGATTTTCCAGCAAGACAATGTTGACTGTATGTTTGTCATTGATGAAAACATGTGGTAAGTAGCATGCATGGAAGAATTATGTAGTAAGCTTCTATTATATACATCATGGACATGTTATCAATAGATATCATGGATGAAAAGGTTAACTCTTAGTACAGACAGTTATATAGTAGCTTGTGTTAGCAGTGTTCCTAATAGAGTTATAGGCAGTGTTTGGTGATTGATTGTATGTACAGTTATCATTGAGCCTTGCATGTTTGGACATGTGATGGAGACATGTTAGTGATGTTACATTGATGGATGCAGAGTCTAATGATCAGTAGAAGTAAATTTATGTAGTCACTATTCACTAGTAGCAGTTTCCTATGTTTATTCAGAGGAGCCGACATAGATTATATTGGTTCAGGAGTTGCACCTATCATTGCAGTTTGCACCCTTGGATTAGTGCTTGGAGAAGAGTTAGTAATGTTTGGTTAAGAGTGCATGATGTAATTCATCTTGAGGAGAAAGTTTTAGTTACTTTGGTAGAGCTGATAGTGTGTAGCGTGCATCTACATTTGTTAATATTGGACAGGTCCTAGAATGTGTTGCATGCTTAGTAGAGCTGACATAATTATTATTGGAGCATGTTATGGTTTCTCTAATATGATTTCAAGGTGGATCTAATAGGATGAGTTGATTATATCATTTAGTGTAAAGATATTTATAGGTAGTCATTTTTGATTGCTATGGTATGGTTTAGAGTTGATTGTGAAGAGAAAAGCAGAGTGTGTGAAGAGTTGATCCATCAGTATAAGTTCTATGTGACCAGGTGAAGTGTTTGTGCTATACATTGGAACTAATCCAAGTAGTAGGTCAAAGCATAGTTCACCAAGATCCAAACATAGTGTGTATCTATTATTTAGAAGGTTGTAGCCTTCACCCCTTTGAGAAGTGTGCTCTCGGATAGTGTGTCCTCACCCCTAATAGGGTTAATTGTAAAAGAATGCTAACAGGGTCTGACCCTTGACTAGGTCACTGTAGTAAACCTATTATAAAGAAACTCCTAAAAGGGTTAAGGATCTTCTAACAAGGATCATAAAACACTAGTATAGAATATTAGTGGGTGTCAATTCCCATTAGGGCTTTTACCTATATGGGTTTCCCTGTAACCAAAATATTGGTGTTGTGTTCAAGTGTTCTTTCATTGTGTTTATGCTTTATGTTTAAGTATACTTAATTGGATAAAGAATTGAAACTTGTAGATAACCGATTCACCCCCTCCCCCTCTTAGTTATCTCTTGGGACTATTCCTAACATAATCCTCCATCTTCTGCAATATTCTTCAACATTCTCTATTTCCTCAACTGAACTACTTCCATAACTAAATAATACTTCCCCCTAGTATATTAATCCTTCTTTTAGTTCTTTTTTTCATGACTATATATTACTCCCCTATTGACATCAATGGAAAAGGGCACCAAATAGTTGAAGCACCGATACTACTCCTGAGGTAGAGTAGTCAACCATCCATTAGTCCCTGAGGACTGATGCTCTTTCTTCTTTCTTCTAAGAAGAATCAGTGAAGGGAATTACTCCCAACTTCTCCCTGAGATACTCAAAAGTATTCTTTGGCAAGGGCTTTGTGAGTATGTCTGCTAGCTGATCTTTAGTACTCACATACTCCAACTTGAATTCTTTTTCTACTACTTTCTCTCTTAGGAAGTGATACTTGATCTCAATGTGTTTTGTCTTTCCATGCATCACAGGGTTGTTTGACATATTGATAGTGCTAGTGTTATCACAATGAATAAAAATAGGATAATCAATCTGAATTCCAAAATCCTTTATCATTTTCTTTATCCAAATAATTGTAGAACAATTGAGGGCTTCTACAACATACTTCACTTCTACTATTGACTAGGAGATATAATTTTTCTTCTTGCTTGTCCAAGTGACAAGTCTATCACCAAGAAACATTGCTCCTCCTAATGTGCTCTTTCTATCATCAACACATCCTGCCCAATCTGCATCAGTATATACATGAAGCTCAACATTTTCTGAATTTGGATACCATAGACCATAATCTATAGTGCCTTGAAAGTATCTAAATATTCTTTTTACTGCCATGAGGTGACTTTGTTTAGGCTCTACTGCAAATCTTCCAACTATGCCAACTACATTGGAAATATCAGGTCTAGTTTGAGTAAGATAAATGATTTTTCCAATCATAGACTTGTACAATGTTATATCTATTACTGGTGAGTCATCTTCTTTTGTAAGCTTGCATCTAGTTATCATAGGTGTCTATACTAGCTTGCAATCATCCATCTTGAATTTCTTTAATATCTCTTTCACATACTTGGACTAATTAATGAAAATACCTTTCTCTTTCTACTTCACATTCAATCCCAAAAAGTATTTGATAAGTCTAATCATGCTCATCTCAAATTTGCTTTGCATCTCCTTAGAAAATTCAGCACTAAGTTTGTCATTACCTCCAAAGATAATGTCATCAAAAAATATAGCTACAAGTAGTAAACCTTCAGATGTCTCTCTTATGAATAGATTACAATCTGCTCCTCCTTTCTTGAATCCAATATTTGTTTGATATCCATACAGTCTCTCATACCAAGCTCTAGGGGCTTGCTTAAGTCCATAAAGGGATTCTTCAATCTACATACCATGTCAAGTCTATCTAATAAGGTGAATCCTTCTAGCTGCTCAATGTATACTTCTTCTTTCAATTCTCCATGCAAGAATGCTTACTTGACATCCATCTAATAGAATTTGAAGTTTTTGACTATTGCATAAGCTAGAAGCAACTTAATAGCTTCTAATCTACTCATAGGTGCAAATGTGTTTGAATAATCAATGCCTTCTCTCTGCGCATATCCCTTACATACTAACCTTTCTTTATTTCTTACCAATGTACCATCTTAATCTATCTTGTTTTTGAATATCCAATCACATTCTTATCACTTGGTCTTGGGACTAGTTCCCAAGTATCATTCTTGATAATCTAATCTAGTTCCTCTTTCATAGCATGATGCCAATCTGAATCATTACATGCATCTTCAATACTTAGAGGTTCAATCTGAGATAGTAAACATCATTGCTTGCTAAATTATTTGTTTTTGATCTTGTTCTGACTTTTCTACTCTGATCTCCAATGATGTCATCCTTAGAGTGATATATAGATGTATACTTTGGAGCTTTAGGTGAAACTGACTCATCTTCCTTTTGAGTTTCCTCTTCACTTGTTTCAAGGTCATTAAACAATACATTGATACTGTCGAACATCTCTTCAACAACTATTTTTCTAGTGGAAGGTATGGGTTCTTCTTCAATCATAGGTGATTAATCATGATATCTTTCTTGAACCATAAACTTTTCATCAATCTTAACATGAGCACTTTCAATGATTTTCTTCAATCTCAATTTAAAAAATCTATAAGCTTTAATTTTAGTAGAGTAACCAAGAAAAATACCTTCATCAATTCTTGCATCAAACTTGCCTATTGCTTCATCCCTCTTGATGTAGCACTTTCTTCCAAAGATTCTGAAGTATTTCACTATGGGAACATTACCAAACCATAGCTCATAAGGTGTCTTGTTTGTGCCAAGCCTTAATTGTATTCTACTGACTGTATAGACTATTTTATTGATCGCATCTCTCCAATTGGTATGTGCAACTTTTCCTTTAATCATGAAGGTGTGCTTTGTATCAAGGATAATCCTATTCATTCTTTCTACAATCCCATTTTGCTGAGGGGTTCTAGGTGCACTTAACTATAATTTTATGCCATGTTCTTCGTAGTACTCATAGAATCTATTAGAGGTGAATTATCCTCCTCTATCTAATCTTAGACACTTTATCTTTAGTCCAGCTTCATTCTCAACCTTAGCTTTTAATAATTTGAACTTCTCAAATTTTTCTGACTTATCTTTCAAGAATGCAACTCACATCATTCTAGAATAATCATCTACAAACAAAATGAAATACATTTCACCATAGTATGATCTTGTTTGAGTTGGTCCAGATAGCTCTATATGAATCGGATCCAACTTGTTCTCTGCTAAATTATGCTTTCCCCTGAATGAATTCCTCACATTACTGCCTTAACATTACTGATCTTTACTATGTTATCAAAATTGATATGACATAGTCTTTTGTGCCACAACCAATTGTCATCTACTTTAGCAACAAAACAACTTGCTTCTGGATTAAGATGAAAAACATTACCTTTGGTATTTGATCTTGATGAAATCATTTCTCCTTATTTGTTGTTAATGATGCACTTGTTTCCATTGAATTCCAATCTGTAACCTTTTTCAAGTAACTAATCAACATTTAGCAGGTTATGTTTCAAACCATCAACATAAAAAACATCATCAATTCTATTCTTTCCATCCAAGGTAATGGCTCCTCTACCTATGATGGGTTTGGGAGCATTATCTCCAAATCTAACCATACCTCCTTTGTATCTGTCCAAATGAACAAATCTATCTTTGTCTCCTATCATGTGATGTGAGAAACCACTATCAATGATCCAATCTATCCTGATGTCAGCTTGTGAAATCATAGCTAATTCTTGTGAATCCTTTTCATCTTCAAGAGAAATGAATCCAATTTCTTCTTCTTTTGATTCTTCATCTGATACTCCATCTCTAGCATAATAGAATTTCTTTGTATACTTAGGCTTGTAGTTATTCTGGTATCTTTTAACTCTTGTAGGACACTTAGATGCAAAGTGACCAATCTTATTACATGAAAAGCATTTAAATGGAAATTAGCCTTCATATTTCCCTTTTCCTTTCTTTTATCTTTTAGCAATCATAGCAATGAAATAATCTCATGTTTTCTCTTCATCATCATCATCATCATCAAAATTACTAGAAGTGCTTTCAGATTTCTTAACATGGATTGATGCTTTGAATACTGTTTCACTTTTAGGTTATGTCTTCATTCTTGAAATCTCAAAAGCTGAAATTTTGTTCATCAAGGTCTCTCTTTTGAAATTTGATGTAAGCTGCATGGTCTCATCAAGTATGTTGATCTTGTTTTCATACTTTGCTGTCAGAGTGGTCCTCAATTTATCCATAATGTCTTCTTCTGAGATCTCTCCACCATTGTTCCTGATTCCTGCAACTGCTTTATTAATCTTTTGGTTGTAAGCTCTAATGTTCTCTTCAGGTAGCATCTCTAATGTATTGTATCTTTTCTTCCAAGTTTTTCTACGTGCATCCTTTGCTTGTTTATCTCCTTCAAATATGTCTTGTAGGTGCTTCCATATCTTGTAGGTTGTGTCTACTTTCTATATCTCTAAAAACTCACTATTAGATAAGGTGTTGATAAGGGCTTCTTTTTCTATTGCATTCTGATGGAACAAATCTTTCCACTTGCTTGTAGCATCATCCTTTGCAAGATCTGCTAGAGAGGGGATCTCAACTACCTTGATAGCCACTTCAAAAAATTCAAAATAAATGCATTGCAAATGTGTCATCATCTTGTTCTTCCAATCAAGATAATTCTCTCCATCAAACTTAGGACTATCTTTTGTAAAGAATGCCATCTAATCAACCTCAAGTTGTTAAAATTTCTCTTCGAGGCACTTGGCTCTGATACCAACTGTTAGGAATAGTCCCAAGAGATAACTGAGAGGGGGGGGTGAATCAGTTATCTACAAAATTTAATTCTTTATCCAATTAAGTATACTTAAACATAAAGCATAAACACAATGAAAGAACACTTGAGAACAACACCAATATTTTGGTTATGAGAAAACCCAAATAGGTAAAAACCCTAGTGGGAATTGACACCCACTAATAATCTACACTAGTGTTTTATTATCCTTGTTAGAAGATCCTTAACCCTGTTAGTAGTTGCTTTACAATATATTTAGTATAGTGACCTGGTCAAGGGTCAGACCCTATTAGGAGTCTTTTATAATTAACCCTATTAGGGGTGAGGACACACTATCCAAGAGCACACTACTCAAAGGGGTGAAGGCTACAACCTTTTGAATAATAGATACACACTATATCTAGATCTTGGTGAACTGCGCTTTGACCTATTTTCTAGACCAGTTCCAATGTATAGCACAAACACTTTACTTGGTCACATAGACCTTCTTTTGATGGCTCAATACTTCACACACTCTACTCTACTCTTCATAATCAACTCTAAACCATGCCATAGCAATCAAAAATGACTATCTATAAATATATTTCCACTAAATGATATAATCAAGTCAGCCTGTTAGAACCATCTTGAAACCATAACATACTCCAATTAATTATATCAGCTCTACTAACCATGCAACACATTCTGGGACTTGTCCAATATTAACAAATGTAGACGCATGCTACACACTTTCAGCTCTACCAAAGTAACTAAAAATTTCTCCTCAAGCTGAATTACATCATGTAGTCTTAACCAAACATTACTAACTCTTCTCCAACCACTAATCCAAGGGCACATATCGAAATGATAGGCACAACTCCTGAACCAATATAATCTATGTCGACTCTTCTGAATAAACACATGAAATTGCTACTGGTGAATAGCAACTACATAAATTCACTTCTACTAATCATCAAACTCCACATCCATGAATGTAACATCACTAACATGTCTCCATCACATATCCAAATGTGCAATGCTCCATAATAACTGTACGGATAATCATTCATAGAACACTGCTGACACAAGCTACTATATAACTATCTGTACTAACAATTAACCTCTACGTCCATGATATCATGTTGATAACATGTCCATGCTATATATACTAGAAGCTTACTACATAAGTCTTCCATGCATGCTCCTTACCATATGTTGTCATCAATGACAAACATACAATCAGGACTGCCTTGCTAGGAAATCTCCAACAAAAATCACAAATCCCAAATATACAATCTCTTCTTTCATGAAATAATACTTTTTCTAATTAATTAAGAACTTTTCTTCTTTCAATCGCTACAATAGTTTTTTAATGTGCAAAAAATGTTCTTCTCTGGTCTAACTAAATATTAGAATGTCATCTAGGTATATAATCACAAATTTTCTCAAGAATTTCTTAAAAACCTCATTCATCAATCTCATAAAAGTACTCGGTTTGCTAGTTAAACCAAAAGGCATAACCAACCACTCATAAGAACCTTCTCTTGTCTTGAAAGAAGTCTTCCATTCATCACCTTATCTGATTTGGATCTAATGATATCTATTTTTTAAATCAATTTTGGTAAAATACATTGCTCAATTCAAGCTATCCATTATGTCATCCATTCTCGGTATAGGAAACTTAAATTTCACTATTATCATGTTGATTTCTCTAGAACTAGTACATATTTGACACTCTCCATTATTCTTAACTTTCTTGGATCAAACCTTGTTGTGGAATGTAATAAACCTAATTATATGGTCAATGTCCTGATGGTCTTGATGGGAACCATAGGAACAATAATTATAATAATGAAAATACAATGCCTCAAGAGTCTAGATAGGATATTTAGAGTCTAAAAAATGTAATAAGATAAAAAATAAGGCATTTGTGTCATTTTTGAGGTAGATTAGGAATCCATTTGTAAGGAGATGCAAATGCCAGTGACTAGTAACAGTTTTGGCAAGATTGTTAGATTTGGGTGTTTTAGTTAGTGTAATGACTCAAAAAAAATTGGAATTGGTTGGGAAAGGAGGATAAGAGACTTAAAAAATCCTATTAATCTATTAATAAGGTATGCTTGTATGGAAGGAAGCACAACAAGTTAATAAAATTATGATTTAATGATATTTTCAAAGTTTTATCAATGTTTCTTATTCTCATTTGAATAAATGACCACTAAATCTATTTTAAATAATTTTGGAATTTTGTCAGACCATTTCATGCATTTTAAGTCAATTTGAGAAGTTAAACAATTTGTTTTGTGCACCTAAACTTGACTGGTTTGTAACAGTGGTTAGTTTTCATGCATTTTGAGCATTTAAATACTTTAAGACGTTCATTTCTCTTTATCTCCCTAGTATAAATTGAGGAATGGAATTTATTTTCAATATAAAAAATGAATCCCTAAACTTAGTTGATGCATATCTAATAGTTGGAAGGGTGATCACCATAGGTTGGCCTTCGAGAGGGGCTAGGAATGATGCCACAAGTATTACAGTAAGAGAAGTAAGGAGGTAAAAATTTTATGTTTGATGTTTCTTGAAAATTTTGTAAGAATGGTGAAAAAAAATTGTTTGAGTTAAGGAAGTGAGTATTTTCAAGAGTTCGAGAAAGACCTAGTGTTATATCGTATTTGGTGAGGGTTTGGTAAAAATCATATAATTTAAGTTGATAAGGTAAAAATAGTGATTGGATCCTTTGGTTTGAGCCAAAATAAGATAGTGTGTAAATTTTGGTGCCTTTATTCCAATTTTGAAACACACTTGCTTAGTAAAGGTGTTTTAATTAGGCCTAAAATAGAGACAAATTGTCATGATCCGTATAGATTGTCCAAAATAGTAGTGTCTAATTTTGGATACATTATAGAATGCCAAAATGGGTATGTCAATATGCAATCTACTTTCAAATTGTTGTAAAATATTGAAAATAATCAAGTGAGATGGGTTTGGAGGGCTATAAGGGAAGTAGCCTAGTTTGTGACCTGTTTGGGTAAATGCAATTCTCTAGTTTGTAGTGGGAACTTATGAGTAGTTAAAAATAGGTGAAAGAGAAAGAAAATACCCTATAAGGTCTTCGAATAGCATTTGGTATTTGAGAGAATGTTTGGGTGCCTTTTGTGTGAAGAAACCTTAAGAGGAGTTTGAGTAACTTGGTGGGTTTGTGGGTAGTGGTAGAGTGACTTGGTAAAGGGAGTGGATGGTCCATTTTACTCTATATTAGATTGGTATTAGAGAAAGGTAGTAGATCCTTGATGTTGTTAAGAATATTTTGGAAGGAAGAGGGAGGAGAAGATGCCACAAAGGATGAGTGAAATAGTTACAAGGGAATTAACAACCCTTAGAGAAAGAATGGAAGCTATAGAATCTAGAGAAAGAAGAAGAATAAATGCAGGTTTAGATGAAGACTAAGTAGAAGGAGAGGAATCAGAAGTCCCTTAAAAAGAAAAATGAGATCCTAAAGATGAAAGGATGGAAAGGTTTCTTAAGGCCATTAAGGTTGGAGATTCAAGAACCAAGTCTGATATTCCTATGTATAGTGGTAGGATGGATAATAAAGAACTTATTGGTTGCTTTAGTGTAGTAGAAAATTTATTTGAATGTGAGCACATAGAAGATAATCAAAAGTTCAAGATTGATAAGTCTATGTTGAAAGGACATGCATTGTTATGGTGGGATTGTTTGCATGTAGAGAGATGGATAAATGGAGTTCCTAAAATCACTTCATGGCCAAGAATTATGGATAAGATGAAGGAGAAGTTCCTTCCTAAGGATTTAAAATTTTAGTTGTATAATAAACTTCAAGGATTGAAACAAAAAAAGAGATGGATGTACAAAGATATACAAAAGAGTATTATAAGTTGGATATCAAGGAAACTCATGAAGAGGAAGAGGAAGAAAAGGTAGCGAGGTATCTTGGAAGGCTGAGGTACAACATCCAAGATTATATGAGTATGGAAGAGCCAAGGACTACTGAAGAATTCTATAAGTTGGCATTAAAGGTTAAGGAAAAAATCAAAGGGAGAATATAAAGGAAAGGAATAAACAATAGAGGTGGAACAAATATAGGAAGGGACAAAAAGCCTCCAAATGGAAATCAAGGACATAGTAACAATGATAAGGGGAAAGAACCAATGAATGATCAAAGTAGAGGTTATAGGGGTGGTGTAATGTTTGGTAAAAGTAGAGGATCCTTTATAGGAATGTGTTTCAATTTTAATGAAGTTAGGGACATAGTACCAAGGTGTAATCTAAATGATGAAGAAAAGAGAAGGGAAGATAAGAGAGTGAAATTGGTTCAAGTGGAGAAGAAGTAAGAAGGGGATGAAGGATTTGTACAAGCTAGACTAGAACTTGATGGTTAGTTTCTCATGTTTAGAAAAGGAAAAAGTCTACAATAACAACCAAAGGTATCCATTTTCTATACCTTATGAAATGTTAGATAAATGAGAGGGGGGGTGAATCAATTAGTTCCAATTATCCTACAGTCCCAAATCTCCTTGATGTATATATTCAAACTTTCCAAACAAATTATGAACTCGGTAAGCTATCAACAATAACTTTCTCTTCATCTACTAATTGACAGTCAATTCAATATTGTATTTACCGATCTGAGTAGTTATGAAATGTGTAAAGTAAAATAACAATTCAATCACATCAAATACACATAACACATAGATATTTAATGTGGAAACCCTGTTAGGGGAAAAAACCACCTGGGACTGGTAACCCTAAATAATTCACTCTTCTAAAGTGAGCTCAGTTAGGAGCCAACCCTATCAAATGTTATAAAACACATTGTAAGGTCTAACCTAGTTAGAGGATTTATAACTAATAGTTCTCCCTTGTAATGCCCACCCTAGCATCTTCTTATGTTAGACTAACATGACTATTGCTTTGACACTTTGGGATTTTATGATGGACTATGATTATTATTTAGTTGGTATTTTATGAGACATTTTAGCATATATATTTGGTTATTGTAGTTATTTGGACATATTAAATGAGTTTTAATTTAATGATGAATGGCTAGAAATGAACTATTAGTAAAATGTTTTACATTGATTTGTGTTATGATGTTTATATTATGATCTAACCTACTGACCCTATTGTGGTTTGATGTTCACTAGTTGATGTGAGTGTAGGATGAGGAGGGGCAGTCATAGTTACTCCTACGGGAGGTCCACATGATGTTGCACTCTCCCTCCTTGTTTGCCACTGTCTGGTTATATTTATAGATATTTGTATATGCATATCAGTTGGTGATGCAGGATGCAGGTACCAGGCATTGTCTCCACCTGGCTACATAGGTCTGAGTGTGCCTTCAAAATCCTTGAATTGTTGGTGTATGGAGATCTAACCAAGATACTCTCAAGGTTACCCGTGGACTTAGAATTCTGTTTAGGAAGTTATCCTAGTTGGGTAGTAGAGTGCAGTTTAGGTTATGTACTTGATTTGATGTTGGTCTAAGTGTATGTTATGAGTTAGAATTAATTTGTTTTTAAATGTATAATAATTATAAATATGTTATAATTGTTTTTATTTTATATAGGCATGTGTATATGTGGGTGCACACGCATATATCCATGCTTATATAAAGAATAAAAATTTTATGTTTTCATTAACTATGTTAATGGCATGTTATTTATAATAAATAAATAAAGTGAATTAAATAAAGTATATTTGACGAATGTATCAAATAAAAAGTAAAAATAATAATAAAATGAAAATTCTCTTTGTAGTAAAACTAGCTAGGAGGGAGTTGAACTTGAGATCTCCTAGAAGTTAGGCTACTTGTTTTCTATTTGTGCTATGTGTCTTTCTTGAAAGGTATTTGTCTATTATTCTTGTTATGGTTTTATTTGAAGGATATTTTAATTAAATTTTATTAAAAGTTTGATTAAGTCTTTACGGGAATTATTTGGTTGTCCCTCCAACCAACTTTGGAAGTTGGAGAAGTTGCTTACCATAAAGCAACTCCTCCAACCACATAGTTGGAGGATAAATAATTGCAGATTTTGGTGTGAAGGGGGATGGTAATTTTAGATGATAATTTTGGAGGATTGATTTTTGCTTGAGTTGTCTATAATTGATTTCTCCAAAAAAATTAATTGAAAGTTTATGTAAGTTGAGAGTCTCTAGTTTTTGAATTCAAGTGTGTGAGGATTGCTTGGAGGAAGATTTCCAGTAGGATATCTACTCAAGGATTGAAGCTTTGTAGAGATTTTCCAGCCAAGGGAAGAGGATTCTCTGTAGGACCCAAGGTAGGGTCTAAACTAGGAAGAATCTCCATTCTTCCTCTATTGTGTATGAATGTGTGTGTAGATGATATGATATTAAATTGTAATGTGATTTTTTTTCTATGTATCCAAAATGATATGTAAATGTTTTATGCTTTGTGTACTCTACTGTGTTTTCGGGAATTAATTTATGTATGATTATATCGTTTCTATTTACTTTGTATTTCAAAAATCTTCCTAGGAAGTTAGGAACACTTGTGGTCATGTGAGAGAATATGTTTATTATTGAATCAAATAGGGAAGTCTAGGAAGAATTAGGAAGGGTCATGAAGGTGTAGGATTGAGATACAATCTTTTTTTCTCCATACTCTTTTCCATTTGCAGGCTTCTTTGTGAATGGTTGTTTTTATTTTATTTAATCTAAGGCTTAGGTAATGTTGAGTATGTGCTATGGATGTGGTGCTGAGGTCCCTGCATTAGTTTGACCTCAGGGAACCTTTCCCAGGCATTCTCCATGCCTAAAGAAACCAACTTTTAATGTTTTCGGGTAGTCTAAAAATTTGTTTTCGTAAAGTATTCTGCAGAGTCGTACGACATTGTGTCCATACTCATAAAAAAAAAATTTCATACTCATACAACACTTGGGAAAATGTCGTATGGGAATGAATGCAAAGTCGTATGGGTCAAAAATCAATTTTAAGTGTTTTCGGGGTGGTTTAAAGTGTAATTTCGTGTAAGTGTTTTACACTGTCATATGACAGTTTAGCCATACTCATACGATAGTTGGTCAAATGTCATATGGGAATGCACACTATCATATGAGTCATTGTGGAAAGTCATTTGGAGGTTTTTTAGGGTTTTAGGGGCTTTTAAGTTGCAAGATTCAGGCTTTATACAATTATAACATTATAACATTTAAGTAAATGATAACATTTAAGTATAATTTTTTTTATACTTTAAGTTATACTTGTATAAAGGGTTTAGGTTCCTTCTAAGATGATTGGGATAGGTTTCAAATTCATGGTAGTTATGATGCAATTTCTAATTTTGAGATTTCTTAAAAAATTCAGACTTAGCCAAATTTCAGCCACATGAGATTTCCTTAGATTTTTGAAATAAGTTATGAAATGTTGTGTAAATGCATGTGTGAAGTTTTATGTTGTGTTTAATGAATTTATATACATGGTTTTGATTTTAAGCTTTTGTTCATACTTGGCTTTTAATAGAGTCCATAATATAAGGTCAGAACTTGTTCAGTTGGCCTGAGTGCACCGGAGGGTTCCCTAGACCTAAGAGATGGATCTTTTTGAGATTACTTGAGGTTTTCATGGCTTGTGTGTGTGTGTGGGGTAAGGGAATAGGAACCTTAAGTGAGTGGCTCACCATAGGTGTTGGAACCCTAAAGTGGTTGCCAGAGGATCCTATGGGTGGGTTTGTAAAAAGTGATAACCTTAAAAATTAACCTGGGAAGGGGGGATTCAAAAGATAATGAAAGAGAATATAATAATGGCCACACAAACCTAATTGGAGTACCGGGACTAGGGATAACTACTAGGATGGATCCCTATTCATAAAGGGGGGACTGGGGTTACATGGTTGCCAAGAAGGATCCCAATATACAGGTTGTGTGATGACACTCACTTAGGTGGTATCCTAGAACCTTAACCTCTATGTTATAGTATGATGATAATCTATGTTCTTTTGAGTCTTGAATTTCTTTATCCTTTGAGCCTTAGACTACTTAGGGCCTTGTGATTATCTTGGTTCTATCTCCTAGCATAAGGGGTGGAGCCTCATCAGTTCCACATGGTTGGGTGGCAAAAATCTTTCAAGGTCATGTTCATGGCTCGTGACTTGGATGCATTCAAATTTATGCATTGATGCAGATATTTGTATTTTGTAATATGTTTTATTCAAAAAGGAAAGATGGAAAGATATGTTTATAATGCCTTTGGGCCATGCATGTACTTGTTATTGTAATGGGATCTATTATCAGAAAGATGTAATTGAAAAATCAAAGCCATGTAATTGGGAGGGATAGTTTTAGGCTTTTGTTTCAAGGGTTGTTATTTGAAAGATCAAAGTTGGAAATATATTATGTCATATTGAAATTATCTTTTCTATCTCTCCTTTGTTGCAATGAAAGAAATTTTTTATTATGCTAAGGTTAAAAATGTAATTTGTAATGAATAGTTATTCAATGTGTAGGAAGGAGAAATGAAATTAGTATATAAAGTAAGAAATATAATTGTAAATGAAATGTTATTTTCTTACCCTGTCTCTTAAGTTCTAAATGTGAAAGTAAAGAAAGGAAATGGAATTTCAATTTGGACAATTAATGTAATTATGTTAGCAAATGAATTCATTAAGGGAACCTTAAGGAATGTAAATGTGAAGTAGTAATGATGTAATGTTAGAAAAAAATTTGTTAGTTGCAATTCTTGGTCATAGGACCTGATTCCTTATGGGTTCCCTGGTGGGGACATTACATCCCTTGACCAACATTCACTATGGGGTCAACAAGAAAACCAACAACATTCATTGAATGTCATATTGAAATACAAAAACACTGTTAAGTCTACTTAGTTAAGAGAATTTGTTGTAACAATTGCTAAATGTATACAGTAATGATTTGATTAAAATATAACTAAGATTTGCATATTTTTAGATCTATGCTAAGCTCAAAATACCTCCTCTAATCAATATTGACTTGAATCATTCATATCCTCCAACTTATTCAACTTGGTGAATAATACCCCGATGCTCAGTAATGCCTACAGTTCATCTTGGTTTTGTTTGTAACAAATTTCATTAGTGGTGCATGAAAATAGTCCTTTCACACAAATTATCATGTAGTTTTAATAAGCTTCAGACTCAATAATGAATCTCATGTCTCTTTAAATAGACTTCATAAACTATTTTCTTATCATCCACTAGATTTTTTCCTCTTAATCTCTATCATTCCTATTTCTGCTTGAAGCTTCCTCAACAAATGTGTCTATAACACATTTTATCCTTCTCCATTCAATTAATATTGAATTTTTTTAGTTGTTAGATCATCATAATAAACTTTATCTTCTATCTCAGAATCATAAGCAATTGTCTTGCTCATTAATTTAGTTGGTTGTAATAAAATTCATTTGTTTCTTTCACTCATTCAATACCAGAATGTGTCAGTGAATACCTACTCAATTAATACAATACTCGATATACACTACACTAGCTTGGTGTATGCATAAATCTTTAATTATCGACCACATAAACTTATTCAGTTCTGATCTTCAACACATAACAAATTCATGTAATACAATCAAGTCAACAACATGATGCCATAGACTCATCAATAAGTTACCCATTGTATACCTTATCCATATCTTTCATATCCATCTCATTCCTTTACCATTTTACTTCTTCTTTAGATGTTTATAATGTTAGAAAGTAAAGTCCACCAAGACAACTGAGAGGGGGGGGGGGGTGAATCAGTTATCAAATAAATAAAAATTTTATCAACCTTAATAGATTTTAACTATGTGAGAAATTTAATCAACAACCATAGAAAGATATACATGCACAGTAACACAATGACACAAGATATGTTGACTATGGAACCTCTTGATCGAAGAGTAAACCCTGGTGGGAATGATGCCCACAAAAGATGCACTAGTATGAAAGTTCCTTATGAGAGGATGAACTCTATTAGGAGTCTTATGAAATACATTTAGTAACTATTATTCCCTATTATGAGACTTTGAATCTTTGCTAAAAGATTCTAACTCTGTTAGGAGTTATAGAAGACTGAAGGACCCACTGCCCAAATAGCTTCAGGGTATGATCACTGAACTCACTGTCCAACTAATCTATGTATTACTCAATAGAATAATACCAAAAGATTACTTATCTCACCAATTCAATACTCCTTCTCTGACTGTGCCAAACTACACCAACTCTTTCTTCAGATCTCAATACCAGATCTCTAAATTTTGCATATCCTTTTTCCACAAATTCTCTTTCACAATTCTTTCATTCAATTTCTCATTACACACACACATGTTGTTAGAAACAGGGAATACTAAGGGGGGGGTGAATTAGTATTCCACAAACTTTTACTTTTTCCCAATTATGGATGTAACAAATTATCTTCATGCTTGCATAATAGAGTAAACTAAAGAACATGCATAACAATAAAGAAAATGAACTCATAACACATTATTTGTTCTCAAGGAAACCCTAGCCAAGGGAAAACCCTGGTGGGGATGATACCCATAATGATCCACTAATAAAAAGTATCATGTTAAGGATATTGAACCTATTAGGAGCCTGTTACATATGTATAGTATCTCAATCCTGATTAAAGGACTCTAGGCCTTGTTAGAAGCCTTAACCTTGCTAAGAGTTGGTAGTACTAATTACAAATGATTACAAGATGAACCCATTGCCCAAACAAGTAATGTACAATGATTATTCATTACAAAATAGGGCAAGGTACATAACCTTATACTAGTTTCTTGTCTTTCACAACTTTGCATCAATACCTTTCACATATATGTTTGATATGTCATCTATCTCATTCACATTATATTCTTTGCATTCCATATGCCTTACATTTATACAAGTTATTAGGGATAATAACTTTTACAGTCGGCTTTACTAAACATAAAACACTTTACACAATATATTTTACAATGTGCTACCCAAGGGTTGACATATAGGATGTCATCCCTTTATATTATTAAGACATTATTTTGATAAGCAAAATAATCCCTTAACTCCTTACCAATTCTATCTTCTATACTGTCATGTTACCTTTAACACTATTCCTGTAATACCACAATAACTTTTTTTGTACATGTTGTAGAAACTTGCGCTCTTAGGTGAGTGTTCAATATGGATCATAGTATCGATGTTCAAGTGCACAAGCACTAAACTTACTTCAATTGATGTTGCCAATCAAAAACTGTCTTCTAGGTACACTGAGAAAATACTGCTTATACTTAGACATTTTTTCTTTGCGCTCTATCATACTTGCTCTCTGTCCTATGTGGTCTTCACATAGATCATATGTTTCCATAATGATAACATCTAGATATATAACTTAGCCAAATTGCCAATAGTATCCCCCTTTCATTGGTGGCAACATATGAGAAAATTGGCTAAGTCTCAAAACTCAAAAACTCAAAATTGTGGCCATAACAAAAATTATATCTTCATAATCCTTATGACTCCATATATTTTATCTATGCTCCCCCTAGGAATATACTTCCTTATTATATATATATATATATATATATATATATATATATATATATATATATATATATATATATATATAGATATATATATATATATATATATATATATATATATATATATATATATATATATATATATATATATATATATATATATATATATATATATATATATATATATATATATATATATATATATATATATATATATATATCAATTTTCTGCTATCACTCTCCCTTTGACAACAATGACAAAAAAGGGTGCCAAAACTATGTTCACAAAATTGTTTACCTTGACTCAAATTTGCAGAGCTAGTAGGCTTGCAACACAATCTGCAAAGTTCACTTTTATGCTCTCCAATTCTTTCTCCCATGCCTTCTTAATGGTGTCTACAACACTGAGTAGTGCACACAAACCATAAGACATGATCTCACATGCTTGGAGATTTGCAAAGTTAAACTTCTCATAAGATGTCTTAGACGCAAGACATTCTTCCAACTACCCTTCAATAATGGTTATCTTGATTGAAATGTACTCTCTTAGAAGAGTGAATCTTTTCAATTTCTTATCTTTCTCATCATTAAGAATCCTTATTTCATCATTTATCTTACAAATTCTTTTCTCTACATCCAGTATCTTAACATTAGGACTGGCTAACAGATTCACTTCTATTTGAATTTCAAAAATCTTTTCTTTAATCTTCACAGTCACTTCAGATACATTACTGTCTGAATGTGTACACTGTATATATAGAGCTTTTCCTCTATCCAAATTCCTTCTCAAATCCTTTATGCACACATCCAAATTATTGATATCATTCCTGATATTTTGACTTATATCAAGAATCATTTTGGCCTCATAGGCTATCTGAGCCTTCACTATAGCAATGTCTAACAAATTAGTAAATTTATTATCAAAAGTCTCCATAAACTCTCTGGCTTTAGTCTGTGGATTTTCTTCTATTACCTGATTAGTCACAACACTGTGCAACTTTCCTATTACTTCTTGCAGTAATCCTTCAAGGCTTTTCACCTTCTTATTCTTTCCAATAATCTTGTTTAGGGATGAGATCAACTCCACTTGATCATCATCATCAACTTATTTTCCAATATCAGCAAATAGCAATTCAATATGTGGCTTCTTAGCTATGATCTCAGGGGTAGGACTGATTTCCACTTTGCTAGGTGTTTCTTTCTTTCCTTGACACACTATGTTTACTTGAATTTATGCTCGTGTCTCTTCTTCTTTCCTTATTTCTTTCCTTTCTTCTTCAATTGACCTATCCTACTCTTGAAAATCTGAATTGTCAACAATGTTCTCTAGGTTACTAAAAAGGATTATCATCACTGTCCAATGTGATCTTAGTTCCTTCCAAATGCATTGATTCATCTTAAATGTTAATTGAAGGTGGTGGAGAGGGACTCTTTTGATGCTCAACTTCTATAGCTTGCTCTGCCACACTAGACTTCTTTCCAACACTTGATGTTATTAATTTTACAATGGCCTACTTAGTTTCCATATTTATTTACTCATAATTACCTCCCATTATTAGAATTGTTCTCCTTTTTGTTCTTAGAAGTGTACCAAGTTCTTTCATGATTTATTTAAGGTGGCCTTCATTTCTGATGTCACAGAGCTTCCTTACAAAATTCTCTCTGATTTTGTTATCTTCTTTAGCTACTCTCTTCTTTCTATTTACCAGCTTCTCAAATAGATCATCAGGGATCTTTCCTTGAATTGTATCAAACTTCTTGTTAGATAGGATCATATGCCTCACAACTGCATTTTCCAAGTTCAATCTCTCAAAATAGTTATAGAGATCATAATACTTGTTCATCTTTGAAAAAACTCCATCATTAATTATTTGATCATTTACTTTCTCAATCTTAGGCTTCCATTTCTTCTTCTTCACTTCTGTGTCCTCGTCATCTTTTATCTCTGCTATTTTCCTTTGAACTAGGGAAACTATTGTCTTCTATCTCTTACCTAGTCTAGTAGCTATTTCTTTTACTATTTTCCCTACTGGAGTGGAGGAGGAACTTATAGACTTCCTAATTTCTTGTTCCTTCTCAACTTTCTCCACTTTTACTACATGCTACAAATTTCCAGTCTCAACTACAATTGCTGATAAAGGTGGAACAAACAAAACTTTCTTTTGTCTAATATCTCTACGTGTTGCTGTTATATTCTTTGTAATTACAAATTCCTATTCTTTCATACCTATGTCCTTTATAATTTTCTTTATAGTACTTTCTACTCTCTTCTTGGATTGTTTTTCTTCTTGAATAGACTTTGCAGAGTTGAAGTTATCCTCATAAGTCCCAAATCTATTTCTATGTACATCCAACTTACATTTTAGCAATCTATTTACATATTCTTCTGCTTCAAATTCATAAATTTCATAACCAAGAGGGTCTATGAATTCTACTCTAGGTTCAACAGCTTCAACGAATGTAAAGTCAGTGTCAACCATAAAGCATACTTCTTTCTTATATTTCTGAACTATAGCCTATGGAATTCTTGATTTGTTCTTCATTAAGTTCTTAAATGTTTTGATTACCAAAGTTGCACTTTCATTGACCTTGTCTATAGGGTGTCTCCTATATACTTTGTTGATTCTTTCCATTGATTTCTTGCCATCATTCCAATCTTCACTAATAGTGTAAGGGAATCTTCTCAACAAATTAAAAAACATATATGTGATCAGGGATGAGAATCTAAACTGGGAATTCTTAGTTTTCTTAATCTTTTCTAGGTTCTCAAATAACTAAATTCTCAAGATTTCACACATATCTACTTGCACTTTGTCAATAGACATCAAATAATTTGCATGAATCATACCAGCTACCATGTCATCTTCTCTAGAATTAGCACAAAACTTAGATGTTAAAATCTTGCATAAGTATCTAACATCATCTTGCCGAATCTTACTAATCACTATTCCTCTACCATTGTAGAATGAATTAGTATTATCTAGTATTGTATTCCTCATGTTCTTCTCATTCAATAGTATAACTCTAGATTTAGATAAACTAGTTACATCATGAATTAGGTCTAGTGTTATATCTATCATTCTATCATCTAACCAAAACTTTCCATTATGAGTTTTACTCAAAATTATCTTGGTGCATTCTTCGTCATCAAATTCATATTTTAGTGAATAGTTTATGATTTCGTTGTCCTTCAAATGTTCAAACCCTGGTTTCAATGACATATCTTGATTGTAAAGCTTCGCATACTCTTTAGTAAAATCATTCTCACTGAGGGTTTCAAGCGTACATCCTTAATAGCTTCTAACATTCTCTAAATATAAAAATCTATCTGGTACAGACAATAATGCTAATTTACGGTCTTCTTACAAGGGTTCTACTAGTTCCCTTTTAATTTTAGGTCTAATCTTATCTCTTATACTATGTGTGTGCTAAAATGTTGACACACTTCTATGAGTCATTAAATCTAAGATTACTCAAGAATGAGGTCTCAAATGGTGACTCATAGCTCTCTATTCATGGTCTGCAAGGGTTTGTAATGGAGGTCCTCAAATTAGACCTAGTTTGTGCCTATGCGAGTACACCATAAAACAAGAGATTCAAAGAGGAAAAGCAAGAATGCTAGTCTCCATGATCATCAAATATGCATGAAAATTAAAATGGAAGATATTCTATATGATAACAATGGATAAAAGAAAACTAATCTATGAAAGGAAATGCTTATGCAAGATTATTCTATGAAAGGAAATATGAATCTAATCTAAATGGATTGCCATGGGGGCATCAGAGAAAAAGACAAGAAAAGAGAAGTTGCAATGTCCAAGCTCAAGCACTCAAGAATCTTCTCCAAAATTGCTCTCCAAACCTACAACATAACAATACAAAAATATTCTATATCCAAATGAGAAGGAGAGGGCTCCTTATAAATAATCTTGGATGGTCAAGATTAAGAGGCAAAAAGAAATGAGAAATGGTGGAGATTAAATCTTGGTGATCCATGTGCTCAAGATTCTCAAGAGGCAAAATCAATGGACATGGTTAAGAGGCAAAAAGATGTGTGAAAGAGATTAAGAGGCAAAAGGACATTCCACTCATCTTGGAAAGTGTGCATTCAATGTGTAGACAAAAAGACTTTTTAAATTTTTTTTAATTTTATTATTTATTTATTATTTTTAGCAAAGTGGTTACCATTATTTAATTAAAAGATTTTTTTATTTATTTAAAAGAGATTTTTTCTTTTAATTAAATGTGGCTTAGGATAAAGTGATTTTATTATTTAATTAAAAGATTTTTTTATTTTAATTAAAAGGGAGCATGTTCTCTTAATTAAATATAACTTAGGATAAATGATCAAACCTTAGGAAATATTAAAATAATTGAATTAATTACGATTTGATCAAGGAAATTGATTTGATTTGAAAATATTGCAAAACTTTGATTCAAGAAATTGATAAATTGGTTCCATCATTTGATAAATTGAAGCATGGGGGCCCAAAGTCTAGGTGACCATTTTAGGGTGCATGCATTTACCCCTCTTTGATTAATGTGTGATCTTCATGTGAACACATGTAGTCAAAAAAAGAAGTTGAAATGTGAGATCAATTTGGGATCACAAAACAACCTAGACATGTGCTTGATGGACGGGAACACATCAGGACAAAGATAAGCTAATTGAAAAAGACAAGGCCAACACCCATGTAAATAGGGTCTCAAGCAAGGTTTGATTGATAGGTTTGATAAAGCTGAATCAATGATTGAAGTTTGATAGGTATTGCCCCCTCATGATCGAAATCAAAATTAGATAGAAGAGAAACATCAAGTTGATAAATTTGATCAAATCAAACTAAAAATAAGGTTCTTGATGTAAGATGAAATATATAAGGGTCACAGGACCAAGGTAGATCATTAAGCATGAAAGATTATGCCTCAAGGTTGAATTAGAAGAAAATAAGTGGGCTGAAAGTGAATGGAAGATAGAAGTTTGAACGAAATGAAAATAATTAAAGAGAAGAAAGAGAATTTGCCTCAAGAAAGAGAATGCCTCAAAATCAATCAACTATTTAAGATAGGAAATTTCAATTGAGATCATGAAAGAAGATAAGGAAATGAAGATCAAAACGTGACCATGGTTGATTAAAAGTCCAAAAGAAAGATGAAGGAAAACCCTCTCAAACTCATAATGCAACCTAAAAATGAAAATTAACATGAAGTCTAACAATGCAAGCTACAAGAAAATGCAAAGGTGTACTTGCAATAGAGAAACTGTAACATAGGATTTTGTGTTCATCATTCATTAGAGAATATTAAGGAACCTATTTTCATCATTGGGCCATTATTAATGGACATTGAAAAATCACATAATCATCACTAGTCACAAGTGCAAATATGAAGATATGAATGCGATGTATATCAGATTGGAATGTGGAAAGAATATAAGATAAGCATCAAAGACATAAAGGCCAAGATGACATTGATGTTAGCTTACATAATTTAATGTAGGAAACTCATGCTTGCATCAAGGCAAAGATGCCAAGATGATCACTAGAACGGTTGTGCAAAAAATAGTCAAGGATGATGTCTCAAATCTCCTAAGTGTTACAAGGGAACAACAAGAGACACTCTAGAGTTTCAAGACCACACCAACAAGAAAAAAGAAAATAAAAACATGCTCCATGCCCCAAGTCCTTTAGCTATGCATCCCAGAGAGACTTATTAGACAAGGACACTCAAGGAAAATCAATAACAGTCACCACACAAAGAAAAGATCATGACATAGCTCAAGCATTAAGTGTTGTGTTTAAAAATTTAATTGTGTTAACTAATACTGAATTCCAAGGATAAGGATCAAATGCTCGCAAGAAGGTAAGATCACATGATAAAACTAGGTAAGACAAAATTGAGAAGTGTTGAGAAACACTCGATGCCAGGGGTTGTGTTGAAAAACACAGTTGGGGTGGTGTTGGAAAACACCATTTTTGAGGTGTCCTAAAGACTAACACATCCAAGAGACCAAAGATAACACAATTATGCCCCCTAGACAAAGAAAAAGACCAATTCCAAACCAAGGCAACAAGGACAAGGCATGATGGAGAAAGGATAACTATCAAGGATGTGTTCTAAGAAACAAGGGTGAAAAGGCTTCAAGTAGCACTTGTTTCTAGGTTTTCATCACTTGGATTTTATTGCAATTTATTATATTTTTTTGAATTTTGAATTTTTTTAATTTTTTTGGTATTTTTGAAATATATAATTTTTTTGAAATACATCAAAGTGCCTATTGCTAGGTTTTCACTAAGATGATCATTTTTTCAAGACATTTTTAGATTTTTAGAATTATTGACAATATACCATTTTTTTGGATTTTTCAAGATCAATAAGTATGTACAAAGGATGCCCCCAGATAGAATGGGCATCAAACTCCCAAGAAAGATCAGATTGTGTAGTCCCAATGTCTAGCAAGGTGGAGAATAAGAGGGATTAGCAAGCTGGTGAAAGAGATGGAAGACAAGAGAATGAAGAAGAATGATGGGAAGAAATCCTCAAGGGAAAACTCCTCAAGAGTACCCAAGCTAGGGAAAAAATTGTCATGTAAAGCACATTTGGACAAGCAATGAAAGGCCAGCATATGATAAGTCACAAAAGCATAATGCAGAAGAAGAAAATGATGCAGTCCAAAGGAGTGGACATGTCAAGAGGCTTCATAGCATCGTGTTTTACTCTTTTTTATTAGATCAAGACCAAAGGGGAAAAGGATAACGGAAGGCTAAAATTAATGGATGAAAATGAATATGAAGGCTAAACATGAATGGAATGAAAGAAAGATCATCATAAGATAGCTCACAAGATAGCCAAATGTTCATGTATAGGTCAACATTGTCAAGATCAAAGAGAGGAGTGGATGAAATATGTAGAAGAACTACGCATGATGCTTGATTGCTAGATTTTCATCATGGTACTTATCCAAGGTGCCACAAGAGAGTGGTTTTCACCATAGGAAGACTTTATTTATCTTTAATTTTTCTACCAAGGTGCATGTTTTCAGGTTTCCACCAAGGCACATTTTCAATTTTTTCTTTTTTCTTTTTTTCGAGTTTTTTGATTTTTTTCTTTTTTTTTTTGGAAAAAGGAAAGCTTTTTAGATAATGCTCCTTGAAAGGATAAACCATGATATGCCAAGGATTCAAAATGATATGCTCAAAGATGCTAATAGGGAAAGGAAGATGGAAGAGAAAAAAAAGGATAAGGTTTTATGTAAAGCGAGTGAGGTTGGAAGATAGGAGAAATAGGCAAATGAGAAAAAAGGATAGAAAGTAGAAGGATAATGAATGGAAGGATTGTGAAAGGGTAGATGGAAAGGAAGGCATAATAAACATAAACACACACCTTTAAGGGTGGCAAGAGGATGGAGGAAATGTGAATGAAGGAATATGTGAAAGAATATGGTGAATGGATAGCAGAGGTTGCGGTTTAGGTGCATGGAATGGAAGAATGTTTTTGGAAGAAGATGAATTGGAAGCCTTTGGAATCTTGAATGTCAACTTCACTTGTTTCTCAACATCTAACTCTTTCAAGAGAGACTTTGGAATCCATATAGTCGTAGGATTTTCATTTCTTTTTGATGATTTAGAGAGAATATCTTCAATGATGGATTTTGGAACCCATACTTGTCTTGTAGTTTTCTTCTTAGATATCTCTTTTGAATTTATGCCTCCATGTCGATTAGAGGAGACATGGTGATCTTCTTTTTTTGATGAATTATTGTATTGCTTCTTTTTCTTGTATTGAACATTCAAGTTACTTCCAAAAGACTTGGGACTTGTGGAAGAAGAAGGAGGATATGACTCATTTAGATGGGTGGATGGATGAAAAGGATTCAAGGGTATGCATCTAAGTTGATCTTGAGGAAAGATAGGAGATGGAGGGACGTAAGGACCCAATATGGATGATGAATTAGGAGATTTAGGAGGGGAAAGTGAATGGGCATAAGGGCCCAAGATGGAAGGAAGACACGAAACCCTTAGTATTGGTGGAGGAGGTCCAAGGATGGACGTGGAAGATACAAAAGGATAATCAATAAGTTCATCGACATCTATATGACAACCAAGGATATCAGCATCTTTAGAGTGAGCATTAGGATTTGCAATAGGATCATGAACATCTTAAATAAGAGAAACTTATTTGATAGGATTGTTCAGAGCTTGAAAAGACTTAGGAAGAGTAGAAAGTGGAAGCGAACATGGAGTGGTAGAACAAGAAGATGGAAGGCTTTGATCTTGACAAGGAGCTTTGGATAGCATAAGCATATAATTTTTCTCTTGATTTTCAATAGGCTTAACATTGGAAGTAACGACACTATTTTTAATAACCTTAATGGAAGTATCATCTTTGGAAAGCACAAGTGTAGTAAGGTTATTTTGATTGTCAATAAGCTCAATAATGTAAGTAGTAGCTTGATCTTTCTTAGGAGAAGACTTAAGACATGGTGGAATGAATGAGAAAGGGTGTGCAGGATCAAAAGAACCATGAAATAGATAAGAGACATCATGAAAAGGATTGGATGACATGGAGGGTTCCTTATCTTGATCTTTCTTTATGTTATTTTCTTTATCATTTTTAGAGTCATCTTGACATGGAGCCACTTCTAAGGACAAGGGAGCATGTTGGAATTGTATGGAATACTTTGGAAGAGATGGTGAAGGACAAGCTGAAGTAGGCATTATAGCGTATAAAGGCTTAGGCTCTTTAGGTTTAGCATTATTGAAAGTATTTGCAGCCAAGTGAAGGTTAGCTTGAGTTTCTCTAAGAGGTATCCCTTAAGGACAACTATAGGGAACCACATGAAAAGTATTAGGACCTTTGTTGGATGAAGGATTTGTGAAAGATTTGAAAGACTTGGAAGCTTTAGGAAATGTATGGGTATTGGAGGAAGTAGGTGATGGAAGGGAACCATCACAAGACAAAGGTCCATCATTAACATAATCTTTCTCGAGAGTGTAATCTTTATTTTTAGCATGAGAGTTATTAGAGGTGAGATTCTTATAGTATTTATGTTTATAATCAGTGTGGAAAGCTTTCTCTTCCTCAATAGAAGTAGATGTATCATCTTGGTATTATTCACAGAATCATATGGATCACCATCACGATCTATCCAATGTGACGACCCATTTCTAGTAAGCATGAGCACATGACTAGGAGGACTCTTAGGAATAGAGGTGTCATAGGTATCACTACATTGTCCATCATCATAGTCATCAAAGATGGGTGTGTCATTGTAAGCACTCTGAAGCATGGATCCCAAATGACTAGAATACATGGTGAAAACTTTGGTCATTTGTTTTGACAAACTGTCGAATAGTTCTATGTGAGGAAATGTAGTCTTGTGTGAAGAAAGGCCATGGATCATGTGACAATATGCCAGAATCTTGCAAACAAAAACTAGATCAGATAACTAGCAGAGGTTTTGAAAATACTGTAGCGAAACCTCACATGAAGGAATGAAATCCTACGTGAGAAAATGTAGGGTTCATGTGAGAAAATACACAGGACTAGGTGATAAAATAGGATCAGACCGCTCGGCAGCAAGTTGTAAACTCAGGAACTCAATTTTTGTTTGTTTTAAATAACCAAGTCTTTGCATCAACAAATTTTTACCATCAATCAAGCATGCAAGACAACAATCAAGGAGCTCAAGAAACAAATGTCTTCAAACAATGAGCAAGGGACAAAGCAACCTTGCACCTGAACAAGAATAATGACTTAGTATGCTACTCCTTAAAGATTCTACTTGTGTATGTTCTCTAAATGTTTTTCCAATCACGCACATAGTCCTAGCAAATGAAAATTTGGTTGCATTATGGTTCTTAGTAATGGTTTGACTTTGCAACTTTTCCAATTTCAAGAGGGTGAACTCCAATCTAGGCACACTGGGGTTTTGACACATTCTGAGAATTTAATCAATCAAAGATGCTGAGGAGATTTGACAGCCCAACAAGAAACTAAACCCATGGAGATTTCTTCCACAAGAACATTCATATAGTGGTTGTTCCTACCACAGTGAAAATGTCTATTACTGCTTGAGGTTCCATCCACGTAGTTGACCCAATAAAGGGAATGTCTACTATGGTTAACTCTCTCTAAAAAGGTGACTCACAAAAAGGACCACATGGGGACTTAGTTCAGATTCAAGGATTTGAGTTTCTGATGCTACCCAAAAAGGGAGTAGAGTATAATCTTCTAGCCTCTTCACTTCACCTAAACATAGCAAGAAAATTCATTGACATGCTAAGATTGAAACCACCTCACCAAGGTTCATAATGTCAACAACAATGTCTACCGAGCTCTCTAAGTGGGACCAAGAGAGAACGTATCAATCAATGTTGAAGACTAAACCAAGTAAGACCATGAGATAGTAACAATATCCTCCCTACCTACAAGGGTTTCTATCGTTAATAAGAGATTCGCAAGAAACCCACTCTCTCAAGAATGCCACAAATAGTGATCATAGGGCTTAATGACTATGTGAAACACATATGCAAGAAAGTGAATCTATGTTCTTTTTAGAGCCCAAAATTAAAGTGTGATCTATGAAAGCAATAAACACTCAAGCAATACATAGGAGAGATTCATTTTAATACCCAAAATCCAAATGTTATAGAGTTTCAACACAATACCTCAAATCCAAAGCAACATGTGTTGCTGCTTCAAAAAATAGAATCAAGGAAATAAACACAACAACCATTAAGTGTTAGAAAATAGAAAGAAAAACTAGCAAATTTAGAAATGTAGGTCTCTTCTTACAGAATATCATGCGAGATAGTACATAGACCGGTGTCAAAAAGTACATAGGCCCACGTGAGAAATTACACAAACCCACATGAGAAAGTACATAGGCTGACATGAGAAAGTACACATAAGAAAGTACATAGGCCCACATGAGAAAATGCCTTTGTCGCACGTAAAAATGCTAATACCAAAAAACATTCATGTGATATAGTGAGAAACTTCACATGAAGATCCATAACAAAGATGCACGGAAGTATGAACAATGCACGAAAATCATCAAAAAAAAAAAATTAAATAAAATCAGGTAAGAAAAATAATATTCTACCCCATGGTGGGTGCCAAAAATGTGTGCTAAAATGTTGACACACTTCTATAAGTCATTAAATCTAAGATTGCTCAAAAATGAGGTCTCAAATGGTGATTCATAGCTCTGTATTCATGGAGTGCAAGGGTTTGTAATGGAGGCCCTTAGATTAGACCTAGTTTGTGCCCATGCAAGTACACCATAAAATGATAGATTCAAAGAGGAAAAGAAAGAATTCTAGTCTCCATGATCATCAAATATGCATGAAAATGAAAATGAAACCTATTATATATGATAACAATGCATAAAAGAAAACTAATCTATGAAAGGAAATACTTATGCAAGATTATTCTATGAAAGGAAATAGGAATCTAATCTAATATGAAAATACAAGATTAATCTAAATGGAATGTCATGGGGGCCTAAGAGAAGAAGACAAGAAAAGAGAAGTTTCAATGTCCAAGCTCAAGTGCTCAAGAATCTTCTCCAAAATTGCTCTCCAAACCTGCAGCATAACAATACAAAAATCTTATATATCCAAATGAGAAGGAGAGGGCTCCTTATAAAGAATCTTGGATGGCCAAGATTAAGAGGCAAAAAGAAATGAGCAATGGTGGATATTAAATCTTGCTTGATCCATGTGCTCAAGATTCTTAAGAGGCAAAATCAATAGACATGGTTAAGAGGCAAAAAGATGTGTGGAAGAGATTAAGAGGCAAAAGGAGATTCCACTCATCTTGGAAGATGTGCATTCAATATGTAGACAGAAAGTCATTTTCTTTTTATTTTAATTTTATTATTTATTTATTATTTTTAGCAAAGTGGTTACCATTATTTAATTAAAATATTTTTTTATTTATTTAAAAGAGATTTTTTCTTTTAATTAAATGTGGCTTAGGATAAAGTGATTTAATTATTTAATTAAAAGATTTTTTTTATTTTCATTAAAAGGGAGCTTGTTCTCTTAATTAAATAAAACTTATGATAAATGATCAAACCTTAGGAAATATTAAAATAATTGAATTAATTACGATTTGATCAAGGAAATTGATTTAATTTGAAAATATTGCAAAACTTTGATTCAAGAAATTGATAAATTGAAGACTGGGGGCCCAAAGTCTAGGTGACCATTTTAGGGTGCATACATTTGCCCCTCTTTGACTAATGCATGATCTTCATGGGAACACATGTAGTCAAAGAATGGAGTTGAAATGTGAGATCGATTTGGGATCACAAAACAACCTAGACGTGTGACGACGAATGGGAACACATTAGGACAAATATAAGTTGATTGAAAAAAACAAGGCCAACACCCCTGTAAACATGTGAAGCAATTGATAGGATTGATAAAGCTGAATCAAGGATTGAAGTTTGATAGATACTGCCCACTCATGATTGAAATCGAAATGAGATAGAGGAGAAACAATAAATTGATAAATTTGATCAAATAAAACTAAAAATAATGTTCTTGATGTAAGATGAAAGATATAAAGATCACAGAACCAAGGTAGATCATCAAAAATGATAATGCCCAAAGGTTGAATTAGAAGAAAAGAAGTGCAGTAAAAGCGAATGGGAGATAGAAGTTTGGAAAAGGTAGAAAGAAATGGAGAGAAAAAAGAGAATGTGCCTCAAGAAAGAGAATGCCTGAAAATCAATCAACTGTTTAAGATAGAGAATTTCGATTGAGATCACAAAAGAAGATAAGTAAATGCAGATCAAAACATGACCATGGTTGATTAAAAGTCCAAAAGAAAGATGAAGAAAAACCCTCTCAAACTCTTAATGCAGCCTAAAAATGCAAATTAACATGAAGTATAACAATGCAAGCTACATGAAAATGCAAAGGTGTACTTGCAATAGAGAAACTGTAACATAGGATTTTATGCTCATCATTCATTAGAGAATTTTAAGGAACTTATTTTCATCATTGGACCATTATTAACGGACATAAAAAAATCACACAATCATCACTAGTCACAAGCACAACTATGAAGATATGAATGTGATTTATATCATATTAGAATTTGGAAAGATTCTAACATAAGCATCAAAGACATAAAGGTCAAGATGACTTCAATGTTAGCTTACCCAGTTTAATATAGCAAAACCATTCTCA
Organism: Chamaecyparis obtusa; assembly: GCA_027943335.1. Taxonomy (NCBI): domain Eukaryota; kingdom Viridiplantae; phylum Streptophyta; class Pinopsida; order Cupressales; family Cupressaceae; genus Chamaecyparis; species Chamaecyparis obtusa. The sequence goes on along the minus strand of BSBK01007993.1, from coordinate 88,367 downwards.
CATCAAGGCATAAGTGCCAGGATGACTATAAGAATGGTTATACAAAAATAGTCAAGGATGATGCCTCAAATCTCCTAAGAGTTTCAAGGGAACAACAAGAGACACTCAAGAGTTTCAAGACCACACCCACAAGCAGAAAGTAAATAAAAACATGCCCCATGCCCCAAGTCCTCTAGCTATGCATCCTGGAGAGACTTATTAGACAAGGACACTCAACAAAAATAAATAATAGTCAGCACACAAAGAAAAGATCATGACATAGATCAGCCATTAAGTGTTGTGTTTAAAAATTTAAGTGTTTTAACTAATACTGAGTTTCGATGCTAAGAATTGAATGCTGGCAAGCAGGTAAGATCATATGACAAAACTGGGTAAGACCAAACCAAGAAGTGTTGAGCATAACAATACAAAAATATTCTATATCCAAATGAGAAGGAGAGGGCTCCTTATAAAGAATCTTGGATGGTTAAGATTAAGAGGCAAAAAAAATGAGCAATGGTGGCGATTAAATCTTGGTTGATCGATGTGGTCAAGATTCTCAAGAGGCAAAATAAATGGACATGGTTAAGAGGAAAAAAGATGTGTGGAAGAGATTAAGAGGAAAAAGGAGATTCCACTCATCTTGGAAAGTGTGCATTCAATGTGTAGACAAAAAGTCTTTTTCTTTTTATTTTTATTTTATTATTTATTTATTATTTTTAGCAAAGTGGTTACTATTATTTAATTAAATTTTTTTTTAATTTATTTAAAAGAGATTTGTTCTTTTAATTAAATGTGGTTTAGGATAAAGTAATTTTATTATTTAATGAAAAGATTTTTTTTATAATTAAAAGGGAGCATGTTATCTTAATTAAATAAAACTTAGGATAAATGATCAAACCTTAAGAAATATTAAAATAATTGAATTAATTACAATTTGATCAAGGAAATTGATTTGATTTGAAAATATTGCAAAACATTGATTTAGGAAATTGATAAATTGGTTCCATCATTTGATAAATTGAAGAATGGGGGCCCAAAGTCTAGGCAACCATTTTAGGGTACATACACTATGAACCAATGAAACATCCATATCTTCTACAAATTCTCTCACTGAATGATAGATTTTCTTAGTAAAATACCTTAATTATGTGATTAAGGCTTTGCGTAGATCCGACATGAAGTTCTTCCACCAAATCCTTGCAAAGTAATCTCAATCACTATTGCTTTGATCTCCTTAACACTTGTATTCTCTTTTATGATCAAACAATACCAATCATAAGGTTTTAAACTTTCAATCTCACAAGATTTTGACATTGCATTCAATTCTTTTGCTGCTTCTTTCCAAAAAGTTGTTCCTGCTTACTTGCAAAATTTAAAACTTCTTGTGATCTCACATAAATATTATCTCATGCACTCTTAACCATAGCATCATTACATCATAAAATACCTTGCATTAACTGGGCAAGACTCAATTCATCCTATACTAGCTTCTACACTATCCTAAGTTCTGATTCTAATGCATTCTTCATGAATTAAGTACTTAGAGATGGGTTAGGAAGAGATTCACTCTTACCATTTGATACTTCACCTTTTTGATTACCTTCAGTGCTGAAAGTGTCTCCTTGATCTGTGGCTTTAATAAACTTCACTTCTTCTAAATTACTACAACAACCCCCTTGATTGTTGCTTTCATTCTCATGTCTCCTTACATGACTTCTAGGATTAGGGTTTCTCATGTTGTTAATTCTGCAAAAACTTTCTGTATGACCCAATTTGTTGCATATCTAACAAACTACTACATTGTTTCCATATCTTGGTCTAGTCTGGTTGATTTGTGATCTACAATTCCTGACAACGTGTCCAACCTTGTTGCATCTATAACATACTACTCCATTTCTTTTGTTCATATCTTTAGTAGGTTTCTTATATGCATGGTTAGTATCTCTAAACATTCTACTACTATAATTTTCATTAAATTTAGGCTTCCTACATTCAATAGCTCTATGTCCAAAACCATGACAATTATAACAATAACCATTAAGAGGTTTAAATTTTTTACCTTTACAATCTTTCTTCATATGACCAAAAGTATTACATGTAAAACATCTACCTTTAAATTCTCTTTGCGTACCTTTAGGTGATTCTTCTTGTTTAGGTGGTTCTTCTTCTTTAGGTGTTTCTTTAGATTTGTCAACTTCATCAAATTTTAGATTTGCTTCATTCTTGATGTTTCCATCTTTCAAACTCAATTTCAGATTTACTATCTTTAATTCATGTTTAAGGATCTCATTTTATTTTTCCAGATTATCATCACAATCTTCAATTTCAATTGTAGATTGCTTTTTTCATTTCAATTCTTCCAGCTTCTTTTTCAACTTCTCAATGAGGTTCTTTGCATCATCATATTTTACTTTTAAAGTATATCTTTCTTCAGTAAGTATATCAGTCTATTCAAGATCTTCTTCAAGATTCTTTTGTAGTTGATCCATATCCATAGAGATCTTACTCAAGCTGCTAGGATTTTTCTAAGTGATTCTTTTTTGAGTAACTCAGCTCTAATACCAATTTTTATAAATAGGGAATACTGAGAGGGGCGGGTGAATCAGTATTCCACAAACTTTTACTTTTTCCCAATTATAGATATAAAAAATTATCTTTATGCTTGCATAATAGAGTAAACTAAAGAACATGCATAAAAATAAAGAAAATGAACTCATAACACATTATTTGTTCTTGAGGAAACCCTAGGTAAGGGGGAAGCTTGGTGGGGATGATACCCATAAAGATCCACTAATCAAAAGTAACCTATTAAGGATGTTGACCCTGTTAGGAGCCTATTATGTATGTATAGTGTCTCAGTCCTGATTAAGGGACTCTAGGCCTTGTTAGAAGCCTCAACCCTGCTAAGAGTTGGTAGCACTGATTACAAATGATTACAGGATGAACCCACTACCCAAACAAGTAATGTACAATGATTATTGATTACAAAATAGGGAAAGGTACATAACTTATACTTCTTTCTTTTCTTTCACAACTTTGCATCAATACCTTTCACATATATGTTCGTTATATCATCTATCTCATTCACATTATATTCTTCGCATTCCATATGCCTTACATTTATACAAGTTATTAGGGATAATTACATTTACAGTCGGCTTTACTAAACATAAAGCACTTTACAAAATATATTTTACAATGCGCTGCCCAAGGGTTAACATCTAGGATGTCCTCCCTTTATATGATTAAGACATTATTTTGATAAAAAAAATAATCCCTTAACTCTTTACCAATTTTGTCTTCTCTACTGTCATGTTGACTTTAACACTATTCCGGTAATACTACAATAACTTCTTCCATACATGTTGTATAGACTTGTGCTCTCAGGTGAGTCTTCAATATGCATCATAGTATCCATTTTCAAGTGTGTAAGCACTGAACTTACTTCAATCAATGTTGCTAATCAAAAACTATCTTCTGGGTACACTGGGAAAATACTACTTAGACAATTTTTCTCTACACTCTATCATACTTGCTCTCTGTCATATGCGGTCTTCACATAGATTATATGTTGCCACAATGAAAACATCTAGATATCTAACTTAGCCAAATTTCTAACACATATATCTCTCATTCATATTACAACAAGGAAAACATTCCTTCCTTTATACCACACTCAAGTAATTAAAAATGAGTCGACATACAAATTACAAAATTAAAGTTTCCACACGCTACATCAAAATTACACAAAATTGTCTCCTTCCAATTAAGATAATTTTTCACTCATGTGACCTTGAATCTTGCACTCACATCCACTTCACTAACATCATGTCTTCAACTACCTCATAACTACGCATGATCAGATTATATCCCAATTAGGAGATATCATTCGATTTCCACAAGTTGCTTCCACTAATTTCCTCATAACTGTCATGAATAAGTGAATTTCTATCTGCACTCTTAGCCATGATCTCATAGAACATCATAGAGTAAGTCCTCAACTGCATATAGCTTCATCTTCAATATCCTAAGTGTGCTAACCCAAACACTATCTACTTCTCTGCTAATATTCAGTAGATCACTGTGTTGACATCAATGACAATCACAGTCATGAATGCAACAACAACTGCTACAGAATGGCTATGAATAATCCCCCACTAGATATATTCAAAATTCATTCCTAACAATCTCCCCCATTGGCATTGATGACAACATAGATGAAAAAACATCCAAGTTCCATAAATCCAACACTGCAACACTATTGCTCTAAAAATGCTTTCAAGTCTTCTTCATCAATCAAATCTTGCTTCGTTCTCCTATTCTGTTCTCTCCAATAGATGGTTTTTCATGTATAATTATCCCCCATTGACATCAATGATAGATGTTTCATCATTATGTCAACAACTTCAATGTCAAAATACATTCACTAGACTCCTCATGACTCAGCTCAGATACACATACTCCCCGATAGAGGAAGTACCAACATCCAGTTTAGAAGAAAGATAAGACTTATATACCACTGGACAGATGCAACAATCTACATCACTTCTCAAAATTAGGTTGGGGCATAACCCCAAGCATACCTCTTAGATACTCAAATGTATCCTTAGGCAAAGGTTTTGTAAATATGTCTCCAATCTGCTCCTTTGTGCTTATGTACTCAAGTCTGACTTCTTTCTCTGCAACTTTCTCTCTCACTACATGATACTTTATCTCTATATTTTTTGTCTTAGAATGTAACACATGATTCTTAGACATACTAAAAGTCCTAGTTTTATCACAATGTATAACAATAGGCTCAATAAATTATATTCCAATATCCTTCAATATTTTCTTCATCCAAATTATCTAATTACAATTGTTTGTTGCTACCACATACTCTGCTTCTGCTATGCTCTATGAAATACAATTTTGCTTCTTGCTTAGCCAAGAAACTAGTCTTCCTCCAAGGAAAAATGCTCCACCATTGGTGCTCTTTTTATCATCAACACTACGTCCCAATCAGCATCTATATATGCACATAGGGTAAAATCATCAGATTTTTCATACCATAATCCATACTTGATTGTGCCTCTTAAGTATCTCAGTATCCTCTTTATTACGGCATAATGTGATTCTCTAGGTTTAGCTTGAAATCTTTCTACAATTCCATCTGAATGTGCTATATCAAGTCTTGTATGAGTCAAATATTGAAATCCTCCAATCATAGATCTATACTTTTTCTATTCCACTGCAGGAGTCTCATCTATGCTAGATAACTTGTGTCTAGTTACCATAGGTGTTCTAACTAGTTTACAATTATCCATTCCAACTCTCTTCAATAAATCATTCAAGTACTTTTTCTAACTTACAAAGATACCATCACTGTTCTATGTTATCTGCAATCTTAAAAAGTATTTCATTTCACCAATCATACTTATTTAAAATTTAGTCTTCATTTAATCTATGAATTTATCACTGGCTTCATCTTCTCCTCCAAAGATAATATCATCAACAAAAATAATAACAACCAACAAACCATTTTCAATTTCCTCTATGTATAGGTTGCTATCAGTTGTGCCTTTCGTAAATCCTAACTTTAACAAATACTTATCCAATCTCGCATACTAAGTTCTAGGTGCTTGCTCTAGTCCATACAATGCTTTCCTTAGTTTACATACCATGTCTCCTTCTTGAGTTAAAGGAAAACCTTCAGGATTCTCAATGTAGACTTCTTCTTCCAATTCTCCATTTAGAAATGCTAACTTCACATCCATCTGATACACTTTGAATTTCTTGTAAGTTGCATAAGCCAAAAACATTCTTACTGGTTCAATTCTTGCTACTAGTCCAAAAGTTTCTTCATAGTCAATTCATTCTTGCTATGACTATCCTTTACAATCCAATATTACTTTGTTCCTTACTACTTCTTGTTCATTCATCTTGTTTCTAAATAGCCATTTTGTTCCTATGACATTCTTATCTTTAGGTCTACGGACTAATTCCCATTTCTTGTTCTTTTAAATCTAAACCAATTCTTCTTTCATGCCTTTAATCCAATGTTCATCTTCACAAGCTTCACTAGTACATTTAGGTTCAATTTGAGAAATCAAACACAACTATTCTTGTACTTTATTTCATGTCAAAACTCCTTTGTCTATTCTTTCAATAATTTTCTTAGTAGGATGATTCCTTAATAGATTCATGTTAGGTGTCACCATCTCAGTACTTGTTTCTGCTATAGGTTCTTCAATGGTTTTCTCACTGTGGATTTTATTCAACAAATCACTGTTAGTTTAATAGAATAATTTAGTAGTCTCTAGATTAGGTCTAGGGTGAGTTCCTTCATCTAATTCATAATCAAGCATTCTTTCCTAAATTCTGAACTTCTCATCAACTTTAACATTTGCACTCTCAACAATAGTCATCATATACCTTCATCACTTCTAGGATCAAAATTTCCAATGTCATCATCTCTCTTAATTTAATATTTTCTTCCAAAAATTCTAAAATACCTAAATGATGGTGAATGTCCAAACCATAATTCATAGGGTGTCTTGTCTCTGTCTGCTCTAATTTGTACTTTGACCATTGTATACACTATTGTGTTCACTACTTCTCTCTAGAATATCTTTTCCAAGTCATTCTCAAATAACATAGCTCTTGCTACTTTAGTTACTGATCTGTTCCTCCTTTCTGCAATACCATTTTGTTTAGGTGTCCTAGGGGCTGAAAATTGTCTCTTAATACCATTCACTTCACAAAAAATGTTAAATTCTTTCAAAGTAAATTTTCCACCTCTATCTAATCTCAAACATTTAATCTTCATTCCAAATTCATTGTCAACTTTGTTCTTAATGATCTTAAACTTATCAAATGCTTCAGATTTTTCTTTAAGAAATGCAATCGACATCATTCTTGTAAAATCATCAACAAGAATCATAAAATAACTTTCTCCATAGAATCCTCTAGTCCTTGTAGGACCGCTCAAATCTGTATGAACAATCTCCAACTTCTTTGTTGTTGTAAACTTCTTTCTTGGAAATGAGCTTCTCTTCTATTTAGCCATCACACATTCTTTGCAAATCATGTTAGTAGGCTTCATAATTTTAGGCAATTCTCTTCCTACAAGTGTAGTACTCACTTTCACAATGTTATCAAAGTTTATATGACAAAATCTTCTATGTCATAACCAACTATCATCAATCTTAGTAATCAAACATGTCATCTTAGTAGGATTCAATTGAAATACATTACCTCTAGTTCTAGATTTGGTCCCAATCAAATTACCATTTCTGTCTTTGATTACACAAGTTTTCTCAGTAAACCAAAGTTGATATCCCTTATCAAATAGCTATCCAACACTCAAAATATTATGTTTCAAACCATCCACAAAGTAAACATTATCAGTATTAGTCTTTCCATCAAGAGTAATAGATCATATGCATTTAATCAAACAAGGTGCATTGTTTCCAACTATAAAAACTCCTCCATCATAATTGTTAAACTTTATGAACTTTTTCATGTCACTAGTCATATGATGTGAACAACCACTGTCTATAATCCAATCAGCTTTCTTTTCTACTTGAGAAACTAAAGCTTTTTCTTCCTTAATTTCAATTTCAAGATTTTCTTCTTTTATTGCTACAAATCCTATATCATCATGCTCAGTATCACTTTCACTCAAATATTTCTCCAAACTAGCTTCAAGTTCTTCATCATTTGCATAGTAACATTCTTTAGATCTTCTAGGCTTAAAGTTGTTTCTATACTTCTTAACTATCTTAGGACATTTAGATGCAAAATGACCATATTCTTGACAAGTCCAACATTTAAAAAATTTCTTACCATTTGGTTCTCTTTTCACAAGCAAGGCAATACATTCTTCATTCTTCTTTTCTTATTCATTTCTATATCTATTGTTGATAGCATAATCTCCGCTCACACTTATGCTTCTTGAAAAAGTAGGGCAAACACTAAGAGCATTGAATGATGTCTCCATTCTAGGTAAGTCTCCTGATAGCCTCAGGTGCATCTCTGCTACTTCCAATCTTTCAAGAATAGTCTCTCTGGTAAAGTTCATAGTACAAGGAATAACTTGTTCAATCATCTATGTTGTCTGCTTAAATGTAGGAGTCAATGTCCTCAGAATTTTCCATATCACGTCATTCTCTGTCTTGGCTCCTCCATAAGATTTTATACCTGAAACAATCTCTGACATTCTACCAATATAGCTTCTAATAGATTCATCTTCCATCATTCTTATATCTCCAAATGCACATATCTAATTATGTAATCTAACTTTCTTAGGATGTTCATCACCTTAAAAAGTAGACTGTAAAGCTAACCAACTTTCATAAGATGTCTTTAGATATTTTACTTGACTGTATTCATTTTCCATAAGGGCTGACAAGAGTGCTTCTCTAGCAAGTATGTTACACATAAATAGAGATCTCTCCTCATTAGTACAATCTTCAATGTTATCCTCATCAATGATAGTCTTATGATTCTTTGTAATTAAACAATAACATGGTCCTAAACAAAGTAGGTGTCTCTTCATCTTTTCTTTCTAGCTGTCAAAATTTACTCCATCAAATTTAGGGCTTTCTTTCTTGAAATTTCCAATGGATCTCCTTAAGCTGTTAAACTTTTCCTTGAAGGACCTGCTTCTCTGATACCAATGGTTAGAAAGTAAAGTAAACCAAGCTAATTGAGAGGGGGTGTGTGAATCAATTATTAGATAAATACAAATTTTATCAACCTTAATATATTTTAACCTTGTAAGCAATGTAATCAACAATCATAGAAAGAGATACATGCACAATAATACAATGACACAAGATATGTTGACTAGGGAACCTCTTGATCAAAGAGTAAACCCTGGTGTGAATGATGCCCACAAAAGATGCACTAATATGAAATTTACTTGTAAGAGGATGGAATCTATTAGGAGTCTTATAAAATACATTCAGTACATATGAGTCCCTATTAGGAGACTTTGAATCTCTGCTAAAAGATTCTAACTCTGTTAGGAGTTATAGAAGATAGAAGGACCCACTACCCAAATAGCTTTAGGGTAAGATCACTGAACTCACTATCCAAATGATCTATGTATTACTCAATAGAATAATAATAAAAGATTACTTATCTCACTAATTCAATACTCCTTCTCTGACTATGCCAAACCGCACCAACTTCTTCTTCAAATCTCAATACCAGATCTCTGAACTTCGCATATCCCTTTTCCATAATTTTTATTTCACAATTCCTTCATTCCCTTTCTCATTACACACACACATATATCTCTCATTCATATTAAAACAAGGAAAATATTCTTTCATTTATACCACACTCAAGTAATTACAAATGAGTTGGCATACAAATTACAAATAAAAAGTTTCCACATGCTGCATCAAAATTACACAAAACTGTCAACTTCCAATTAAGATAATTCTTCACTTGTGTGACCTTAGATCTTGTGCTCATTCCCACATCACTAACATCATGTCTTCAACTTCCTCATAGCTACACATGATCATATTCTATCCTGATTAGGAGATATCATCCAATTTCCACAAACCACTACTCAAGAACACTGCCTGAATACTGCTTCCACTGATTTCCTCATAACTATCATGAATAAATGAATTTCCATCTGTTCTCTTAACCATGATCTCATAGAACATCATAGAGTAAGTCCTCAACTGTGCATAACTTCATCATCAATATCCCAAGTGCGCTAACCTAAACACTATCTGCTTCTCTGCTAATCTTCAGTAGATCACTGTGTTGACATCAATGACTTGATCACAGTCATGAATGCAAAAAAAACTGCTACAGAATGGCTATGAATACTCCCCCATAGGATATATTTATCATTCATTCCTAACATGTAACTATCATAATAAGTATAGTCAAAACTAGTTGACATCAATGACAATACATTGATTGATTTAATTGCCTTACATATCACTTTAGTATCTTGGTGATCTCTATCACTGTATTTTTCTTGTTCATTCATTTCATCAAGATATTCAATCAGTTGTAGATCATCAATATCTCCTATCAATCTCTCCCTTTGGCATTGATGGCAACACAAATATGAAATATGCCATAGAATACCAAACATTTATATTAAATCTCTATAGATAAATGTTGTAACTTGATAAGCTCTCCCTAGCTTGTACATTTAATATGTTTAATCACTACACAAAATTTAATATAGAACATCCCTATGGATTTGATCTTCTTTTCTCTGATTCTTATCTTTCTTTTCTTCTCTCCCACTAGATAGATATTTCATTGATTCCTTCTCTCCCTTTGACAACAATTCCAAAATTAATAAACAGCTCTATAGCAGCCAAAATATTATCTCTAGTGTTCAATTTAGATCAAATACCTTCATGTACTAATATATAGTGTTCTCTATTCCAACTTTCACAACCTTAAGAAGCCTAAAGTGTGAATAATATGCATCAACATCATTTGATATTCTGATAAAGTATAGGTTGATGCAACCTCCTGATTACCTTAGTGAGTGATAGACATGGGATTGACCCCTAGTCTAGTCCTCAAATACTCAAATGTATCCTTCAGTAAGGGTTTGTTAAATATGTCTATAGGTTGTTCATTTGACTTCACAAACTCCAGTTTCACTCTCTTTTCTTGTACTTGTTCCCTCAAGTAGTGATACTTAGTAGATATGTGATTTGTCTTTTCATGCATCACTAGATTATTAGAAATGTTTATTTCACTTGCATTGTCACAATATATTATCACTGGATCAGTGATCTATTCATTCATCCCTTTCAAAATTTGTTTTATCCATGCAATGTTTGAACAATTAGCAACAAAAGAAAAGTATTCTACTTTGGCAGTAGACTAAAAAATATGTGCCTATTTATTACTTGTCCAAGTAACTAATCTTTCTCCCAAAAAGAATTCTCCATTGGTAGTGCTCTTGCAGTCATCAATATTCCTAGCCTAATTTGCGTTGATAAAAGATTATAGCTCAAAATTGTCCTCTTTATTGTACCATAAACCATAATTCTGTATGTTTTTCAAGTATCTCACAGTTCTCTTAGCAATAGTCATATGTGATTCCTTAGGATAGAAAAAAATCTTTCTACAATCCCAACTCCATTTGTAATATCCGGTCTACTATGCACAACATATATCAATTTTATAATCATTGATATGTATGTGTTTGATTTACCTCAGTTGACTAATCATCCTTTGTTAATTTTCATCTTGTGACCATCAGTGTACCTACTAGTTTTTAATCTTCCATTCCAAAGGTCTTCAACACTTCCTTGATGTACTTTGATTGTGTTATGAATATCCCTTCACATTGTTGTAGAAGTTGAAAACCAAGAAAGAATTTAATCTCTCCAAACATTGACATTTCAAATTCCTTTCTCATTTCATCAACAAATGATTTGCATAGATTATCATGTCCTCCAAATATGATATCATCAACAAAAATTTCAGCAATAAGAATTTTGTCATTAGTTTCTCCTTTCAAATATAAATTTCTATTGTCACTTGTTCTAAAAAATCCAATACCAATAAGATATGAATGCAGTCTTTCATACCATGCTCAGGGTGCTTGTTTTAGTCCATACAAAGCTTTTTGTAACTTACATACCATGTTTTTCTGATTAGGATCAACAAAACCTTTAGGTTTTTCAATGTAAACCTCTTCCTCAAGTATCCCATTCAAAAATGCAAATTTAACATCCATTTGACAATGTTTGAAACTTTTGTAGGAAGCATATGCAAGTAATATTCTAACTCTTTCAAGGCTTGCAACTAGTGAAAAGGTTTCACCATAATCAATACCTTCTTCTTGTGCATACCCTTTACATACAAGTCTTTCTTTGTTCCTAGTAACTTCACCATTTTTATTTAGCTTGTTTTTTAATATCCATCTAGTTCCAATAACATTTTTATAATTCAGTCTCAGTAGCAATGTCCATGTTTTTTTCTTCAGTATTTTCTCAATTTCCTCATTCATTTCTTTAATCCATTCATCATTCTCAAGTGCATCTCTAACATTTTTAGGTTCAAATTTACAAACTAAACATGTGGTATTTCTCAACTTACTTCATGTCATCATGCCAGCTTGCTTGTCACCAATAATTTGATTCCTTGGATGGTTTCTTCTCACAAATTTTTCTAACACTTGTTCTCTTCTTTGTTCTTCATTCGGTGTAGGTGTAGACACCTAAAAAGCCTTTGTCAAAATAAAAATATTTTATTTTGTAAAACCCTTGATGACATCATCATTTATTATTTAATTATTTAATTAATTAATTAATTAATTATTATGTCATTAATCCCTCCTATTTTAATTAAAAACATTTAATTAATAAATCCCTTCCAGAAATGTTTAAATCTAATTTAAACAACCCCTCCAAAATTTATTAATTATTTAATAAATTGACCAAAATCCTTTAAATAAATAAAATATTTATTTAAATCTGTCAAAACCCTAGAATCTTCTAGAGATTCCTAAACCTATTTAGAAGGTGTTTCCTAACTTTCTTAGCCTAATCCAAGTCTTCTTTGACTTTTTGTGATACCTAACAAACTCATTAATAGCCTCTTACACACTCATTAAGGCTCTTACAACCTCATGAATGAATCCCATGTCTTCTCTTCCGCCCTTTTTCCCTAGGCACACTTACCTAGTGTTTCTCACACATGTGTGAGCAACCTTAACCCTCATCCATCTAACCTTACCTCTAACTCAACCTCAGACTCTACCCCAAACCTTGACTCTGACCCTAAATCTAGTTCCTAACCCAAGCCCTTCCTCAAATCCTATAAATATCCTCACTTCCAAGGGAAAATGACCAATTCACATCCTTCATACTAAGTAATGTTATATTAATGCTAGTTTAGTTCTAGATCATAAGATTTTAGCATATTTGTTAGTTTAATTCATTTCTAAGCTTTTCTAAATCATATCTTAGCTTAGAAATAATGGATTAATCTAGTTTCTTTTCATTTTTTTGCATAATAATTTTCATTATCTCACACTTCATTTTGACTAAAATCAATCCTAGATTAATCATTTGTAGCTTAATCTCCCTTTGAGCATCATAGGCTCCTTGAGGCTCTAGGGGAAAATTAGGTGTCCTATACCTGATATTGTGCCATTATGGGGTTCTCATGGTCCCTAATCCATCCTAATGCTTTGTAATTTTCATTAAGGAAATGCTCCAAGTGTTTTGAGAGCACACCCACATCCCTAAATTGAGAGCAAATCGAAGGGTGACATGGTGCTCCCATTGAAGCTCTATCTGAGTGTCTTTGAAAATTTATTTTACTATGTGCTATGAATAGAATTTTTGACTAATGTTTGAATGTCTACACCTATTATGAATAGGTTAGGTTTTCTCTGCTCACATTTTGGCACGCCCAGTGGGACCCCACATGCCTTCACAACTGTATTTTTTGTGGTTTTCTAAGAAAAAAATTCACTTTCTAACAATTCTCATCCTATTATTTGTGGATTATCATATGAGTAAACATAATGGTGTATTTTCTCATATGATAAAACTTCCTAACTCATACTGGGACAACGCAATACTCATATGGGGTCTTTGTAAGCAATGTTGGGCTATTTTAGGCTCTTTGGCCCTGTTTACTCATACCAAGAGTCATACTGACTCATACATGGCCTTATCTTGACTCATATGAGTAAACTCCCCAAAATAACCTACCCTTTTTACTCATATGGGAAACATGGGGCATGTGTAAAGCCATAATTAGGGCACAAGTTGGTTTTTAGGGGCTTCTTGGTGCCTCTTGACTATGATTTTTCATTTTTTAATGCCATTTTCTATAGGTATTCATTAGAGGAAAATAAATCATCAAAACACTAATTCCTTAAGGATAATCAACCATTTTTCATGTTTAGGAACCAAAACACTTCATTTTTTGGCTTAAAATGAACTCTAATCCACTCTTGAATGCCTAGAAATCAATAATTTTGTGCATCATTCCTAAACAAGTTGAAACTAATCCTGATCAATTCAAAATCAACAAAAATAACTTGTGATGTTTCAATTTGGATAAAAGGAACTCCATGAATTCAAATCTAAGTGTTTTTAAGTTTTACATGCAAGCTAGAACACTTCAAACTTTGGGTGCATAAAAAGAACCACAAATCTACATTTCATTTCTATTTTGTTCCTAAAAAATCCTAAATCTAATCAAAGTGTTCCTAAGTCGAACTCAATACATTTTTATAAGTAAAAGTGAATTTCATTTTCAAAATCTTGAAGTGCTTTCAAAGTTTCATGCAATCTAGGAGCAAATCTACATCTCTTTCCTATTCGGTTCCTAAACGATCCCAATCTATCCTAAACATTCCTAATTCAATCCTTAAGATTTTTTTTTGGTTAAAAAAAATATCTTGTTTCAAAATATTGAATGTTTTCCAAAAATTTCATGCATGAGTCAATCTAGGAATCTCTTTTTGATGAACTGCAACTGATTTAGAACCTAATTGAAGATCTGTGATTAGAGATTACTGAGTTGCTGATTAGATATGTAATATGAGTGAATCAGTAATATCTTGTCATTGATGTCAACTAGTTTGAAAACACTTATTTTGTAAGTTACAATACCTAAACATCTATAGAAAAGGAGAAAAAGAGATGAAGAATAGAAATATCTACATGAGGAAGATGTATATGATAGATGAGGATAAGGAATACATTGTGTAACTTTTTGATGAGTCTATGACCTTATGTTATTGACTTGATTATGTTTCATTCATCTATGATGAAGAAAAGAGCTCAAAGACACAAGGTAGTGTGGTTAGTTGATGAAGCATCACAGTATACACCGAGCAGTGTAGTGTATACCAAGCACAGTATAAATCGAGCTTGTGTTCACCAACACATTTCTTTGTTAACCAAGAAAAAAAAATAACTAAATGATTAGTTTAGCCGTTAAAGATTGATGAGCTATAAAGTACATTGAAATCAGAGATGGAGATAATTTTTTTTATGAAGATCAATGCCTAGCATAATTCAAGGAAGATCTAAAGGATGAAATCAAAACATGTTACTTACACATTAGCCAAGGAAGGTTTAAGCGGAAAAATGGATGAAGGAGAATAAGCGGAAAAATCTTATGGAGAAGAAGAAAACTGTTTAATTGTCTATTTAAGAGACTAAGGTTTTGTTATGAAACTCATGTCAGAAGGAGACTGCAGAACTATCACATGAACAAGCTTCATGTATGCCTGATCAAATTGGTTAAGGAGAACCAAACTGCAGAGTTTACTAAGCGTCAGAAAGCTATTACCGAGTGATAGTAAGTCATTGATTATTGTTGATACAGAATTGATATATTGATCAAAGGATTTGAATGGGCTTAACATAGATATGATAATCTACAATTGAAGTTATATTGTAGTTAGATCAACTATTGTTACATTTTAACCATTGTAAATAGAGAAATCTCTTAACAGAGTGGACTTGAAAGACTTTTATGTATCATTCATAGAATAAACATTGTTATCCTATCAACCCCATAGTGAATGCTGGTTGGAAGATAATGGTTGGTCTAAAATCCTCTAACAAGGTCACACCTCACAGTGTGTTTGTAACCTTTAACAGGGTTGGGTCTTCACCAACCTCACTTCAGAAGAGTGAACATTTTTGGGTTGCTGGTCCTAGGTGGTTTTTCCCTTCATAGGGTTTCCATGTTAAATCTTCCATGTTATGTGTTCATTATGGTTATTGTTTGTTATCATAATTTACATATTTCATGTTGGATTTGATCGTTAATCATTAGTTGTTATTGATTGATAATTGGTAAAAGCATAGACAATATAATATTTTATGTTACCAAGCTGCAAAAGTTTAAGTAAATTGTTTTGGATTATACATTTTGATTTGGGACTATAGATAACTGATTAACCCCCCTCTCAGTTATTATAACAATTGGTATCAGAGCATTGGTTTCTTGGAATAGAGTTTTAAGGACTTCAGTACAAAAACCTCAAAATATTTAAGAGGGAAATGCCAAAGTGAAACAAAGATAACTTCACAATATGGAAAAGTCGAATGAAGCTGCATATATCCGGGATTGGGAATTCTGCCCTAGATTTGATGGAGAATGGATACCTTGCACCACCCAATGGTCCCTTGACCCTTGATCAACTAAGGGACAAGCATGATTATAATGTTACTATGATGGAGATTTTTTCTACCTATTTAGATGTAGAATTTGAAGACATCAAGGACTGTACTACTGCCAAGTAGATGTGGGATAAACTAGCTCAAGTTTATAGTGGTGATGTGAATGTCAAGAGAGAAAGAGAAGAAAGCTTAAGAGGAAGATTCAATGACATGAATATGAAAGAAGGTAAAAACATTGTGCAGTACACAAACAAAATAAAGGAGGTAGTTCACACTATTAGAGCATCAGATGGAGTCATTGATGAAGACATTGTGGTAAGCAAAATTCTAAGGACCTTATTGCCTATCTATGCCATTAGAATATCTGCAATTCATGAAAATAGGTCAGCACCTAACAACACACTCACTCTTGATAATCTGATTGGAAAGCTTACAACATTTGAACTAAACAATTATGACAATAGTGTTGTATCATTTGTTGAATATGCTTTTATATCTTCTCTAAGGATTGGTAAGTCTAGAAATAAGAATGATGATAGTGATAGCAATACTAATGATGAGCTTGATGAACTTGAAGCTCTTATGGCCAGAAGGTTACCTAAAGGTAAAGGAAGGTATAGAGGTAAATTACCTTTAGCATGCTTTAACTGTAAAGAACTTGTCCACATTGCTGCTAGATGTCGACACAAGAAAGATGATGATAGAACCAAAGACCGATCTAAAGGAAGCTATGGGAGAAGATACAACAAAGGCTACTGACACTACAACAGATAAAACCAAGACAATAATGACAAAGGCAAGAACATATGCTACATTGCTAAGGAAGAAGATATCACCGATGCCAACAATGATGATGATGTGGAGGTAGTATTTATGGCAATGAAGGATGATTCTAAAGAAGATGAAAGGTATGTAGAGACAACACTTATCTCTAAGGTCAATAAAAATGATACATGGATTATAGATAGTGGCTGTACACATCACATGACTAGTGATGAAGAAAAAATTATTTATCTTGAAGAATACAATGGAGGATCTGTAAGAATGGGAAATGATGCACCCTATATGGTAAGAGGTAAATGATCCTTGATGATAAATGATAGATTAAAATGTGAAAATGCTTATTGGGTAAAAGGATTGAACTATAATTTTCTAAGTGTGGCATAGCTGAACAATTCAGGCCTCTGAGTTGCTTTTGAGAGAAAAAAGGTGAAGATATTTGATGATGGAGGAAGACTTGTTGGAACTAGTACACAATCCAGAGGTAATCTATTTTATCTTGATAATGATTAGTCTTCTTGTTTAATGATGAAAGATGAAGATGCATGGTTGTGGCCTAAAAGGTTATGTCATGTGAATTTTGATAACAAGATTAAGATCAGTAAAAGGAAAAGAGTTAGAGGTTTACCTAACTTATCTAAGCCTGATCATGTTATGTGTCATGAATGTTACAAAGGTAAAATGACTAAATCTAGTTTCAAAAGAAAATATTATTCAACAAAGATGATACTTGAGTTAGTGCATACTGACCTATGTGATCCTATGAGAACTCAAAGTTATTATGGAGATAGATATTTTATTCTTTTTATTGATGATTATACTAGGTTGATGACTATCATGTTCTTAAAAGAAAAATATGAGGCATTCAAGATGTTCAAGTGGTATAAAGAAAAAGTAGAAAAAGAGACTGGTAAAGAATTGAAATGCTTAAGATCTAATAGAGGAGGTGAATTTATCTCTGATGAATTTACTGATTTTTGTAATGGGCATGGTATTAAAAGATGGGTCTCTGCACCGAGGACACCACAACAAAATGGCATTGCTGAAAGGAGGAATAGGTCAATTGTTGACTACACAAGGACATTAACGATAGAAAAGAATGTTTCTCAGACATACTAGAGGAAAGTTGTTAGCATTGTTTTTTATGTGCTAAACTAAGTACAACTGAAGAAGGACACTAATAAGACACCCTATGAGTTATGGTTTGGACACAAACCCACTATAAGTTATTTCAAAATTTTCAAAAGCAAATGTTTTATTCTGAAAGATGAAAGAAATGGAAAGTTTGACTCAAAAGGTGATGAAGGGATATTTCTAGGATATTCCAGTAAAAGTAAAGCATACAAGTGTCTGAATGGGGTTACTAATAAAATGATTGAAAGTAATAATGTTTGAGTTGATGAGCTTGATGATAAGAATGCAGATGAAAATAGAAAGGAACCAGAAGACTACAGTAGATTCACTTACATTGAAAACCCTAAGTATCTATCAAAGCCATAGATAGTGACAACTAGTCAATAGGAAAATAATACCGAGGAATAGGAAAGAGAAATCGATGAGCATGAAGGACCTACCGAGCAAGCAAATGAACCTGTACATGATGAAAAAGAGAGAAGAAATGGGATACTAGCAATTTTTGTTAGAAGACATCATCTTGAGACACAAATCATTGGAGATAGACAAGCTAGCATGCAAACAAGGAGTAAAGAAAGACAAGGTACATGTCTAGTTTGTGATTATGAACCGAAGAATGTAAAACTTGCATTAGAAAATGATGAATGGGTTAATGCAATGAAAGAGGAAATAGAACAAATAGAGAAGAAAAAAACTTGGACCTTAGTACCCAGACCTAAAGAGAAGAATGTTATCGGTACTAAGTGGATATTCAAAAACAAGAAAAATGAGAATGGAGAGGTAACAAGAAATAAAGCTAGATTGGTATGCAAAGGATATGCACATGAGGAAGGAATTGATTATGGTGAAACATTTGCACCAGTTGCTACATTAGAAGGAGTCAGAATGTTACTTGCATATGCTACACACAAAAAGTTCAAATTTTACCAAATGGATGTCAGGTCAACATTTCTGAATGGGACACTTGAAGAAGAAGTCTACATAGAACAACCTGAAGGGTTCATTGATCCAGAAAACAAAGATATGGTATGTAGATTACATAAAGCTTTATATGGTTTGAAGCAAGCATCGAGAGCCTAGTATGAGAGGCTGCATACTTATTTTTTAAGTATTGGAATTGTTAGAACAAGTGAGAACAACAATTTGTATATGAAAGGAGATATTGATGATACTATTCTTATTGCTGAAATATTTGTGGATGACATTATATTTGGAGGAAAAGATCAAATTTGTAAGTCATTTGCTGATGAAATGAGAAGTGAATTTGAAATGTCTATGTTCAAAGAGATTAAGTTCTTTCTTGGACTACAAGTGATTCAGCAGAATGATGGTATATTCATCACACAATCCAAATCTATCAAGGAAGTATTGAAGACATTTGGCATGGAAGATGCTAAACCTGCGGGAACATCAATGGCTATTGGATGTAAAATAACTAAGGAAGATGAAACTACAGAGGTGAACCAAACACTGTACCGATCTATGATTGGTAAGTTAATGTATGTAGTGCATAGTAGACCAGACATAGCACATGTTGTGGGAATTGTTGCAAGATTTTCTACAAACCCTAGAGAGTCACACATGGTTGCTAAAAAGAGAATCTTAAGATACCTAAAGAAAATAGAATATTATGGATTATGGCATCCTAAGGAAGGAAAATTTGAACTCAGAGTCTATACCGATGCTGATTGGGCTGGAAATGTGGATGACAGAAAAAGTACCACCAGAGGAGCATTTTTCTTTGGTGAAAGACTTGTTACATGGACAAGTAAGAAGCAGGCTTGCATTTCTCAGTCTACAGCTGAAGAAGAGTATGTTGTTGCTGCTACAAACTGTTCAAACATTGCATATATTAAGCAAGTATTGGAAGGTATGAATGGGATAATCACTGAGTTGATGATTATATATTATGATAACACAAGTGCAATAAAAATTTCAAAGAATCCAATGATGCACTCTAAAAAAAATCATATATCTATTAAGTATCACTACTTAAGAGAACAAGTATAGGAGAAGCAAGTTAAGCTAGAGTTTTTTACATCAAAAGAACAACTTGCAGACATATTTACATAGCCTCTACCGAAGGATACATTTGAATACTTGAGGATTAGACTTCGGGTCCGTCCCCTGTCTGCCAGTCACTAATGTGATCTAGATATTTCTATAGATGCCTAAATTCGATTACATTATTCAGTAATTTTACTTAGTCTTCTCCTAAGACATTTTATTAATTAAATATTATTATTTAATTAATTTATGTCATTCCCTAGTTAATTAATTTAATTAATTAACTATAGTCCAATCAATTATCTAAATGACAAACTATAGTTTGATAATTGATTAAATCCCTATTCTTCTATTAATTTAAATGGATACACTTATCTAAATAAATTAATTCACAAACCCCTTTTTTCCTCCCACTTGGAATAAAATTAAATATTTAATTCTAAAAATCCTAATTCCCCTCCATTAGCTAATAATCCATCTTATCTAATCTAACCCCCCACTCATTCTCTCTCCTCCCATCACATCTCCCTAATCCTCCATTTACCCTCTAAACCAAGTCTAATCAACATTTAAACATTTGAACAGTCATAATCCAAGATTAAGAAATGCTAATCCATCACAAGTCAACCCTCATGTCACTATCACCACATCTTCCAATGCCAAATCATAAAGCCTCTTACACATCTCTTACACACTTGTCCCCTCTCACACCTTCCAAAGTGGACACATCCCTCAAGCATTTGGCCTCTCCTCTCATCCTCCTCCATTTTGACACTTGTCACAATGATATGCATTTGAGAAAACACAATCCATGTGCTCTCCCTTGGATGCATCTCCACCCTTCCTCAAGTTTGCATCTTGACCATCCATTCATTGTCCATTTTCCTTTATATTGAACCTCTTCCTCCTTTTTAATCCACCATTGAAGCAAAGTTATTATGTCCATTTCTCTCTTGAAGCTTGAAGCATAAGTTTATTGAGCACACATCCAATCTTTGGACAAATCCTCTACATCTTGGATGTTTTGCTTGAAAGTTTGCATTGCTTTTGAGTATTTTGCTTTCATTTTGTAGGTCTTTCATAAGTGTTTATCTATCTTGTTTTGTTGAATATTTAGCTTTCTTTGAATTCCTTAACATTGCATTTTAGGTACTTAGATTTTGGCACGCCCGATGGGACCCACTTCATGGGTAATTTTTCTTCATCTTTCTCATTTTTCTCTGCAAAACTAACCCAAATACTAAGATTTTTTGTTGTTTGACTGTGTTGCAAGGGTTTTTTGAGTATTTTGCAGGTTCGGGGTAGAAGAAGACCTATTTCCACAGACATTCCCATCGTTGGATTTTACACAGCATCAACTTCCAAAAAATCCATAGTTTTACAGGAACGCTTGTACAGATGTTGGAACATTGATCTCTCCACGGGAATGCTTGTACGAATTTGTGGGAATGCATTCACACAACAAAAAATTCTATTTTCTATCTTTTTTTTCTCTTTGTCCTAACTTTGCTAGTGTTTGACTATACCCTTTTTGCAGGATCACATTCTCACAATGTGGGAATGCACGTTGACCAGGTGGAATTGCTTGTGTATGTTTTTGTAAGCCGTAAGACATTCACTATTGTCTTTTATTTTTTTGCCTTCATTCTTGCAATGTGGGATTGACTATTGACCTGTGGGAATGTTGTTTGACCTGGTGGGATTGACTGTTAAACATTTGTAAGCCGTACAACACTATCAATTTTTTGAGTTTTCTGCCTGCATTCCCACAATGCAGGATTGATAGTTGACCTATGGGAACATTTTTTGATTTGTGGGAACGTGACCATAGGTATTAATATTCTATCTTTATTTATTTTATGTCATTTTAATTTCTCTGATAGTCCATGGGAATGCCTGTACGACTTTTGCAAAAATGCAGTTTTTCTGCTACAGGTTTGCAGGTCTTTGCAGGAACGCTAGTTAAATTTTTAAAATAGAATTAACTTACTTTATTTCAGTGTATTAAAAAGAACAGTGTATGTCAAACAACACTTCATCACTTCGATTTGGGTTTAAAATGAACAAAGGATAAAATTGAACAAGGCAAACATCACACTTCCTTTTGGTGGTTAAAATCAACAAAATTCAATCTTGAATGCATAAGAGGCAAATAACCAATGCGATGAACACTTCATTTGGTGCTTAAAAACTTGATCAAACACAATCTTGAATGCTAAGAGGAGTAAAAATTTTCCTTGTTTCTTTTGCAAAGCAATCTCTATTTTTTTCAAAGCATTGTCATTTACTTTTCAAAAAGAACCTTGCATGCTAAACATGAGTGTTTGATGTTTTAGAATAGAAAACACTTAGCCTAAAATAGGTTCAATTTGGAATGAATACTTCTTGGCATGTTTAAAGGAGTGTTTTTCAACACTTTCTTAGAGCTTTTCATTTTTGCACAAAACTTTTTAAAGTAAGTGACGTGGAAGAAATCTACTTGTATCTATATCCTCTCCCCTTGCCTTCATGGATCTTGGGTGAAGAGAAAGATCAAGTTTGATTGACAACACTTCTAGTGAGGTCTGTCTAGAGAAAAGTGCTTCCTCTTTAGAGAATGACCTCAAACTGATAATTCCCTAGCTAGTATATAAATAAGGCACTGAGAAAACTCTCACCTTATCCTCGCAAGCTCAGGCGAGGCATGTTGATGGTAGTGTGAGGTAGGTGAATATCCCTATGATTTTGGCATGGTCAACTAGGCTCTTAAGTGAGTCACACATGTAAAAACTAATTGGGGGGACACTACAGACCTTATTAGAAGCCATTAATAAGAAACCTACTTGATCTACTCCTGAAAGTATCATAATCTTTATGCAGGGACTGACCCAAGTGGTTTCCTAGGTTGCCTGAAGATTACTCACCATATGTATTCCTATTTTGGAATATCAATATATAGGAAAAGGTTGTGATACTAGCCTATCTTATAGGTAGGAACTACTTGTATGTGTTCTCAAAAGTCATCAGACCCAGTGAAAACATTTGTTGAACACACACAAAATCAGAATTACAAAGTTCTTTTTCCAAGAGAGATCATCTACATGTTTCTCGCAAGATTGCTTTGTCTTTTGTGAGGACTTTTTGTCAACATAATACCTTGAAAGAAAAACAAAGTTTGTTCACAACCAAGCCAAGGTATACTTACCATAGTCACTTCCTAGCTTGATCCAATCTAGTGTCTTGAAAACAACTACATTTTATGACCTATGACCGAAACTATGAAGCACAAGAAAGCTAAGTTACCCATCCAATGTGCATATCAAGAGAAGAAAGTTACAAAAAGAAAGCTTAAAGATTGTTAGCATATTGTTACTACAGACCATGAAGAGGAAAAGTACCAAACCCAATTGGATAACATACAGTACAATGTAAGAATTAAACAATTTTCCTTTCAGATCCAAGTTGATCACCACTTTGTCAGATTAGAGAGTGAAGACTAGTAGGCACAATCTCCCCCTTTTTTCAAACTATGAAGTTGTCTCAACACCCTTCCATTTTAGATAGTCCCATAGGAGCATTTGCATCATCCTTTAGGTAGTCTCATCTAGCATCACTCCCTATCAAAATCCTAAAAACTGTCATCTAAAATCCCTAGCACATCTGAGGACTCGCCTTGAGTTTTCCCAACCTCATCCTTAGAATCAAAATCTTAGCCACACCCTTCAACTAAGCATTGTCTAGGGTAGCTAGTACTTTCTCTTGTGGACCTCATCATCTCAATCTAGAGATTGGCTTACATTAGTAAGGACCCTGTCATCCAAAGATCACAAGTCTATCCGAGGGTGACAATCTCATGTTTGCTACTGGCACACAAACCCAACAAGCCACCTTCAGAACAAGAATGCCACACATACCATCCCACAATCCTCCACCTGCACCACAAACTCCCATATCAACCCCTACATTTATGGCCAAATCTACATCACAACCCCTACCAGGGCTAGGCACCGCTTGGGGCCTTAGCTAAGAACAAATGAATGCCATGAGCATACCCACACATGACCAACTTTACCAAAAGGCCCATCAACAACAAACCATCCCACAAGTAGTACAGTAATCAAGCCCATCATCATTTTCTACACCTCCACTCACATTGACCAGCTATTTGTCTATGCCATCCATTGTAGAAAAAACCAAGCCTCCATAATCACAATAGCTCGACGCTACCCATCGCACTAACTCCCATACACAACCACCCATAGTGCACACCCAAGCTACCATTCCCACTCTTAGTAATGCGGGTATGCACCCATCTTATATTGGTCAAGCACACCACCAAACCCAACCAAAACCATTCTATCAACCTCCTCCGTAGCAACAATACTTCCTGACTTTGCAAGCCAATCCCCTCATCTTGTAGTAGCAAGCCTTGCCATAGCATGCACCCACCTTACACCAGCAATACGTCACTCAGCAAGCTAGCTACAACCCATTCCAAATAGCCTTTTCTATAGGGAAATCATTGTTCCCTAGCTCACCATAGCTCCAATTTTCACCCACACCATCTGACCCATTCTTATTGGGAGTACCCACTCGAGCACCTACCAAATCAGAATGGGAAGAAATGAGAAATGCTATTAAAGAGCTTAACACTAGCACTGAGACTAAGACATTCAAGTTCGAGGAGGTTTGTTCGTATCTATTCGACAGATTGATCACAACAATCCCCTTCCCTAAACATTTTAAACACCAAAGTTTGACCCGTATCGAGGGAAGGGTGATCCATTCAACCATGTCAAAGAGTTCGACATGGCATGCTAAGAGGTGGCATTTAACAACATATTCATCATGTGACTTTTTCCCAAGAGTTTGGGAGGACCCACCCTTGAATGGTTCTACAAAATATCGTATGAGTTTGTTTCCACATTTCCAGAACCTTCAAAAAAAATTGTAGCCCAATATGCACACAACATTGAGAAAGAGCTCACCTTATTGGACCTATGCAATACCAAGCAAAAGGGGGGCAAAAATCTAGCCAACTACTTGCAATGATGGAAAAATCTCACCATGAGATTGTCATACCAACCACTAGAAAAACACCTTTCCAAGATATTCATTGATAATCTGCATACGAAGTTATCCCATTTTATGAAGATGAACTACATTCAGACTTACCAAGACATTAAAGGGAAAGGCATGGATATTGAGTGAGCTCTTTTGGATGATGGTAACATCAAACACTATAAGGAAAGCTCTCAGGATAGACCAAACAATGACCATTCTTGATACTAGAACAAGAATAAGAATGTGGTCACTGACAGAGCTACAGACACCAGGAATGTCTAGTTTGTGGTTGCAGGTCCCAATTCCCCTCCTCTAGCATATCAATAGAAAATGCTCATATATCAGCAGCCAACACCCATGTACAAACAACAAGCACCTGCCTACCAACAACCACCCTGTCAGGCACCTGCTAACCAAACCAATGCTATATCTATTACTCAATGATGTAATAAGCCCCATGTTCAAAATGACCCAAAGAACACATTTACCCCCCTTGGAGAGCCTTTGGACACTATTTTTCACAAGATGGTGAGTGCCAACCTAATTGTGTATCTGCAGACCTAGCCCTTTGATGATTTGAAACCCAAGCTAGCCTGGTACAAGGACAATGAGTAATGTGAATATCACCATGTTAAGGGACATGCTACTACTAAATGCATGAAGCTCAAGAATAATGTCCAAGACCTTATAGACAAAAAAGAGATCATATTCAATGCTCCTCCCCAAGCGTCACCCAATTTCAACCTACAAATCTACCAAAATGTGTTTGCTAAACACAATATCGGAAAGACCCAATTCAATGCTAACCCTCCCATTGACCAAGATAAGGTTAAAGAAGGTGACCATGGTGATGGAAAAGATTATACCACTACCTACATCAACTATGATAAATTCATTGGTTGTATCTCCCAGGTCAAGCCTACTATGAATGTGATCCATGTCAGAGGTGTTGACAATCAATGTGTTGTTACTAACCATAGAGGCTAGATATCTGTTGTCAGTGCTAATACTAAAACCATCCCTAGCACATAATACAATATCCCGGAACACCTTGGGAACACACCTACACAAATCTCCATCCTTGATCTCCTTCGCACATCACCCCTCCATCAGGAAGTCCTCAATAAATCCCTCCAAGAGGCCCACATCCCTGCAGACATCAATGCCATCCAATTCAAGAACATTGTGGGGCACCTATCCACACCATCCACCCTCTCTTTCTAGCCATTTGACATGCCATCTATTGAGCTAGATCATGATCTCCCACTTCGCATTGCCGTCATGATCAATGACTTTTCCATCAAATGGGTCATGATAGATAATGGTTCAGCCCTGAATCTTTATACATTAAAATTTGTTCAGCAGATTGGCCTCACATAAGAAGTCATCTCCCATGAGGTGATCACCATCAAGGCCTATGATAATCTAGAACATACCTCCAAAGGTACTATTTTGTTACCAATCAAGATTGGTCCTGTCACTCAGGACATAATATGCCACATTGTTGATCTTGACCTACCTTACAACATCATCCTAGATCACTCATGGATCCACTCCATTTGAGCAGTCCCTTCCACCTATCATTAGTGCATAAAATTCCCATACCAAGGCACTAAAATCACCATCCATGCAGATCCCCAACCTTTCACATACTGTCATGTGATTGAAGCCTCATTTCCCCACTCCACTCACTATCCTGAAATTGACATCAGCACATTCATCACTAGCTCCTCCTGATCCCATTGTGATCTAGAAACAATCCTCACCTCCACTCTCTCCTCTATCAAGATCAACAACAAAGGTTGGGGAGAGTACAGCCTTATAGATGCCTTTGTAGTAGGGGCTCTCCCCCTGGACCCGCACACACAAGGATGACCTAGTCACCAGACTAAAGCCCCTGAAGAAGGTCCCAAAATTAAAACCATGGGCTCATCTTCCTTTATCTCCAATAGAATATTGAAAAACCAAGAGGTAGGACCAGATATCAATCAATGGTTGTACAAGGATCCTCCACCTCCCGATACTGAGTTCCTCAGGTACTTCAAAGAAAAATATCCTATACCACACAAATGGGCCATTGAATAATAGGATTATCAAGGAGGTGGTCTAGGACTCAATGAAGCTGGAATGAAAGACCCCATGGAGGCTTCTAAAAATCCATAGACTCGAGGCCTTGGCTTTGATCCCCCTCACCTACACATACGAGGACCTGATGCCATGACTGGGGGCACCAATTCTCCCAATGTAACCATTTTGAGAATCCAAGATGAACTCATGGAAGTCGAAGACATTCTGGAAGAGGAAGAAAAATGGTCCTACGATGATATCTTTGATGATGAAACCTTCCTAGGAAATTATTTTCTTCACCAACTCCCCATCAACCTCATTGACCTCCCCCTCATTCATCCTGACCTCATAGACTGGGACCAACCGAGCGTAGTACATATTGATGAGTTTCAAAGTGAGGAAGCACTCCTAAGATTCATGGGCACCATAGATCATCAATTAGAATGGGGTAGGAATTGACCAAAGTCTATCAGCTCAACCCAAAGGGATACTTCAGGGAAGAGGAAGTCTCTAGCTACAAAAATAAAGAATCCTCATGTGAAAACTCCTCTGGGGTGCATCCTGATTAAAAAATAGTAAAAACAAAGGGTGTATCTGATAGTGAAAACCTCTCTGAGGTGCTAGAGGATGGAGACTTTCCTTTTCCTCCCATCTAGGATTATCAACCAAAGCAATCACCTATAGTCATCAAGGAAACCAAGCTGGTCAATTTGGGCACATAAGAAATTCCAAGGATCACCTACATTTCTGCATGATTAATTGAGGGAGAAGAGGATGCCCTTGTGGCTCTTCTATGGGAATTGATAATAAATTTTGCATGGTCATATGTGCACATGCCTCGACTCAACCCAAATCTTATTGTCCACCATCTCGCAGTTGATCCTAAGGTCAAACTAGTCAAACAAAAGCTGAGAAGAATGCACCAGAAAGTGGCCCTGTTAGTAAAAGTAGAACTTGAAATGCTTCTCCAAGAAAATATCATTAGAGCCATCGACTATTCCAACTGGATCTCTAACATGGTGCATGTTACCAACCTTTTGGGCACCATAAGAATTTGTAATGACTTTAGAGATCTCAACAAGGCATGTCTAAAGGATGATTTCCCACTCCCCAACATTGATATGATCGTAGATCTCACTGCAGGTCATGAGATGTTGTCACTTATCGACAATTTCTTGGGGTATAATCTGATCAGAATAGCCAAAGTAGATCAGCACAAGACAACATTCACTATGTCTTGGGGTACATTTTGTTATAACATGATGCCATTTGGACTTAAAAATGCAGGAGCTACCTATCAAAAATCAATGACCGCTATTTTTCATGGCATGATTTATAAGATCCTTGAGGACTATGTAGATGACATTCTAGAAAAATCTAGAACATGATGCAGACACCTTGACATCCTTGAGGATGTGTTCAACCGACTACACAAGTATGGTTTGAGATTGAATCCAAAGAAATGTGTTTTTGGTGTAACATCCAAAAAACTTCTAGGATTCATTATATCCAGGCATGGCATAGAGATTGATCCTAAAAAGGTGAAAGCCATTATAGAAATGCATCCCCCCAAAACTCTCAGACAATTAAGGAGCCTACAAGGAAAGCTGTAGTCAGTTCGACGAGTCATCTCCCAGCTAGAAAATAAATGCCATCCATTCACACATCTTTTGGGAAAGGACACCACCTTCAAGTGGGACCCCATTTGTCAACACAGCTTCAAAAAAATCAACGAGTATCTGGCAAATGCACCTATTCTTGTTCCACCAATGCCAGAAAGGCCCCTCATTTTGTACATATCCACAACTACTACAATGTTGGGGGCACTCTTAGCCTAGCTTGATGATGATGGAAAAGAGAGGGTTGTTTACTACATCAGTTGTACATTGGTTGGCTATGAGCTAAACTATTCTCCAATGGAAAAAGCCTGCTTGGCAGTGGTCTTTTCCACTTAGAAACTCTTCCACTATATGCTTAGTTACACAGTAAAGCTAATCTCCAAGATTGACCTGCTCAAATACCTACTCTCAAAGGCCACACTTATAGGGAAAATGGAAAAATGGGTAATGCTTCTTAGTGAATTCAACATCCAGTACGTTGACTGAAAATCCATCAAGGGACAAGTTATTACTAATCAGCTTGTAGAAGCTCCCTTAGTCAATGCATACCCTCTAGAAATGAAATTCCTAGATGAGCATATTTGTATGGTCAAAGAACCCTAGTGGAAATTATATTTTGACGGCTCATATACATCACATGGATCAGGGGCAGGCATGCTATTTGTGACCCCTCAAGGAGACTACATCCCAAAATCCTTCAAGCTAGGATTCATGTGCACAAACAACATCTCAGAATATGAAGCTCTCATGGTAGGTCTCAGAACTGCCATCCACTGGAATATCACATAACTACAAGTCTTCAGAGATTCCCAATTGATCATCAAGAAGGTCCTCAACAAATACCAAACAAAGGATGACAAGCTATTACCCTATAAAGAGCTTGTAGATAAACTCAAAGAACACTTTGTCAGCATACAGTTCACAAAAGTGTCAAGACTTCAAAATAAGGTAGTGGACACTATGGCAACCATTATCTCACTATTGGAAATCCCTCATGATGCTATGCAATATGAGTTCCTAGTCAAGTAGCTACACACACCTACTTACAAGAATGCTGACGCTGATATCGTATGCATCTTGGTTGGTCCCTATCCCCCATCTCCTCCCCCTCCATCCACATCCATCCCATCTCCATCCCCATCTCCATCTCCTCTCCCTCCATCTCTCTCACCAATCCTAGCCCTCTCCCCTCCTCCTACCCTCCCTCCTGCTCTCCCTGATTGCCCCCTGTACACAGCTCATGCGGCCCCCTCTCCATCTAGTAATCATGATTTCTCTACTACCCTAGGTGGCTAAAACCATGCATCATATGCTAGCATAGTCCTTGGATCAGCCACCCCACCAACCCAATCCCACTAAAATGGTTGCATGGCCTGATAAGTAGCCAACAACCCTCCCCTATCCATCAGTGGCCCAAACTTAGATACCCTCTCACAAGTGACCCACTGATACCACTACTCTCCATCTAGTACATCCTACCTAAACCCAAACTAGCATGAGGTCCTATCGAGCCTATACTGCTCAATGATATAATCCCACTACCCTATGAGATGCATCAGCATCATGGTGTAAGGTAGCTCTCAAGCATCCTCTACCCATGGCACTTGTCCAAGGTATGGATGCCATGTAATCCCATCCCATATACCATTTAGCATGTCCCACCAGAAGTTTGTATCCATGCTCTCATGATAAGTAATCAACTCTCCCTAGCTATATGCTATAGGCTCCTCTACCTGCCTATCTGCTTGGCCTAAGGGTCATAGCACTACTATGTGCTCCCAAGCCCACACCTATAGAAGGGAGGTAAAACCAAAAATCCTCCCCATCATCCTTTCTCTATGGTACACTATCTAATGTAAATCTTAGTACATATCCACAAGCATCAAGATCTCCCATGCTATTGGTTCCCCTACGTCCATGATTTGGAAAATCACTGGGATCAAAGCTAATGTCACACTCTTCCCCCCTATGTCTAGGGAAAGATAACCCAACACCAGTCCTAACACATAATAATATACATGTCATTCTACTAGTGTCATTTTTGCATGTTGTGCTAGTGCTAGCTTCCAGCATGCCCAAATCAACTCTACCCCTGGCTCCAATAATGGAGCCACCGCCTGTGCCGGTGTGTATACCCCTGCTACCACAAGTGTAACTCACACTGGTAATTGGAAGATGCGATATACATCCTCCAAGGTCACCATCATCTCCCCAGTGGGAAGATGAAATGTCCCCATCTCTAAGTGCCAACACTCATAGAGCGTTGTCACCAAGGCCATGTAGGTCCACCTCCATGGCATTTGAGCTAGATACCCCAATCCTAGACCGTCCACCCGAGCCTAGTTTGTTGCACTAAACTGCTCCAAGATGATCAAGATTTCTATGCATTTCTCTTAACTTGCATTGCATCCAAACCAAGCCAATCTATTAGTTTTTTTCTCTAACCAACCCTAAGTTTCTTTTCCCCGCATTCCTAGGAAGGAAAATTTTTCTGGCATTCCCGCCAAGACCCTTGTCCTAACATTCCTGTAGAGAACCTTGTCCCCACGTTCCCATAGGAGAATCCCTTCCCCCATTCCCATCAACACCCTAGGGATGTGGGAATGTGTTCCCATGCCACTTGAAGTTCCTCCCTCTCCCGTGGGAATGCCATTTTTTGGCACCCCGCTACCCTAGTTCGTGAGAATGCGATATTGCAAGAAATCCTTGCAAGATTTTGGTCTCACACAAAGTCCCCAAGATTTTTGCATTCTTGTGAAAATGCCATTCTTTTCCCCTTTTCACCCTGCCATACCTCTTTGGTAGGAACACATTCCCACCAACGTAGGTGTGTTCTTGCCAAGCGCACGCCCCGTGGGAATGCAGTTTTTCAACATATAATGAGCAATAAATGACTAAAAAACATAATGAAAAGCTAGATTTTTTTATCTTACCTATCAATCGGGTCCTCCACTCCACCATACATGTCTCACAATGTTTTTCTAATGCATTAGCCGTCCTCACTATGCTATCTCGTCCTCGCTTATCAGAGCTCCAAAGTCACAATTTCTAGGCTCTTGGTGTGCAAATGACTTCATTTTGACCCCTCTGGCCCTTATAAAGCCCCTCTCAAGCCCTCATTTTCATCCCTAGATGCCTTTTCCCCTCCCATTTCTTCTCCGCATATCCAATCTCATCCCTCATTACCATTTTCACCTCTCTTTTTCTCACTCATCGCCCTTCTTAGCCCGTCACATGCCTTTTTCCTTTTCTATCTTTCTTTCTTTCGAGCCACCGCCCGAGCCCCTTTTTCTTTCCTTGTCATCCTCTCAAGGGGGCATCACCTAGTCTAACCATCCTAACCCATGACTAGGGCATCTCTGATAACAAGTCCATTCTTCATGTCATTTATTTATTGCTATAAATATCTTCGAAATAGTGTTATTTTAACACTATGTCGAAGAGGGGCAAAATGTAGAAACCTAAATTTGATTACATTATTTAGTATTATTTAGTCTTCTCCTGAGGCATTTTATTAATTAAATATTATTATTTAATTAATTTATGTCATCCCCTAGTTAATTAATTTAATTAATCAACTATAGTCCAATTAATTATCTAAATGACAAACCTATAGTCTGATAATTGATTAAATCCCTATTCTTCTATTAATTTAAATGGATACACTTATCTAAATAAATTAATTCACAAACCCCTTTTTCCTCCCACTTGGAGTTAAATAAAATATTTAATTCTAAAAATCCTAATTCCCCTCCATTAGCTAATAATCCATGCTTAACTAATCTAACCCCCCACTCATTCTCTCTCCTCCCACCACATCTCCTTAATCCTCCATTTACCCTCTAAATCAAGCCTAATCACCCCTTAAACATTTGCACAATCATAATCTAAGATTAAGAAATGCTAATCCATCACATGTCAACCCTCATTTCACCATCACCACATCCTCCAATGCCAAATCATAAAGCCTCTTACACACTTGTCCCCTCTCGTACCTTCCAAAGTAGACACATCCCTCAAGCATTTGGCCTCTCCTCTCATCCTCCTCCATTGTGACACTTGTCACAATGCTATGCATTTGAGAAAGCACAATCCATGTGCTCTCCCTTGGATGCATCTCCACCCTTCCTCAAGTTTTCATGTTGACCATCCATTCATCCTCTATTTTCCTTTATATTGAGCCTCTTCCTGCATCATTTTTATCCACTATTGAAGCAAAATTATTATGCCCATTTCTCTATTGAAGCTTGAAGCATAAGTTTATTGACCATACATCCAATCTTTGGACAAATCTTCTACATCTTGGATGTTTTTCTTGAAGGTTTGCATTACTTTTGAGTATTTTTCTTTCATTTTGTAGGTCTTTTCGTAAGTGTTTATCTATCTTATTTTGTTGAATATTTAGTTTTCTTTGCATTCCTTAACATTGCATTTTAGGTACTTACATTTACATCAGCCTAATCTTATTAGAAGATCATTCATGTTGATGCAGCATAGTTCACACTTTGGATCATGTCTAAGGTTGTGAAAAGTTTGGAGAACTAGAACAGATTGGCATATGAGTATACAGAGATACAGAGAATGCACCAGACAATAGAGAGTTACATGGCTACTACAGAGATATATGTTTATTTTTTTCTTTGGAATTGTTGTCAAAGAGAGAGATAAACAATATGAAATAATATGCAACATCTATCTAAGGGAGAGACAAACTGAAAGAAAGGGAGAGCACTGAAGATCAGTTACTGAGAATAGAAGAAGGAATATGAGAGCTAAAAAGATCATATCTGCAGAATGTCAAAGTTGCATTGGTAATGTTGTTAAGTAGCGTAGTGATTAAAAATATTAAGCTAGGGAGAGCTTGTACAACATTTGTTCACAAAGTTGTAGAATACATGTTTGGTATGTGTATGGTATATTTCATATTACCTTAGTTGCCATCAATTCCAAAGGGAGAGATTGATGAACTACAACTGATTTAGAACCTAATTGAAGATTTGTGATTAGAGATCACTGAGTTGCTGATTAAATATGTAATATGATTGAATCAGTAATATGTTGTCATTGATGTCAACTAGTTTGAAAACATTTATTTTGTAAGTTACAATACCTAAACATTTTTAGAAAAGGAGTAAAAGAGATGAAGAACAAAAATATCTACATGAGGAAGATGTATATGACAGATGAGGATAAGGAATACATTGTGTAACTTTTTGATGAGTCTATGACCTTATGTTATTGACTTGATTATGTTTCATTCATCTATGATGAGGAAAAGAGCTTAAAGACATAAGGCAATGTGGTTGGTTGATGAAGCATCACAGTATACACCGAGCAGTGTAGTGTATACCGAGCATAGTATAAATCAAGCTTGTGTTCACCAACACATTTCTTTGTTAACTGAGCAGAAGAAAAGAACTAAATGATTCATTTAGTTGTTAAAGATTGATGAGCTATACAGTACACCGAAATCAAAGATGGAGATAATGTTTGTTATGAAGATCAATGGCTAGCATAATTCAAGGAAGATCTAAAGGATGAAATCAAAACATGTTACTGGCACATCTGCCGAGAAAGGTTTAAGTGGTGAAATGGATGAAGGAGAATAAGTAGCAAAATCTTATGGAGAAGAAGAAAATAGTTTAATTGTCTATTTAAGAGACTAAGGTTTTGTTATGAAACTCATGTCGGAAGAAGGAGACTATAGAACTATCACATAAACAAGCTTCATGTATGGCTGATCAAACTGGTTAAGGAGAATTGAACTACAAAGTTTACCGAGCGTCAGAAAGATATTATTGAGAGACAATAAGTCATTGATTATTGTTGATAGAGAATTGATATATTGATAAGAGGATTTGAATGGGCTTAACATAGATCTGATAATCTACAATTGAAGTTGTATTGTAGTCAGATCAACTGCTGTTACATTTTAACCATTGTAAACACAAAAATATCTTAACAGAGTGGACTTGAAAGTCATTTATGTATCATTCATAGAATGAACATTGTTATCCTATCAACCCCATAGTGAATGATGGTTGAACGATAATGGTTGGTCTAAAATCCTCTTACAAGGTCACACCTCACATTGTGTTTGTAACCTTTAATAGGGTTGGGTCTTCACTGACCTCACTTCAGAAGAGTGAACATTTTTGGGTTGTTGGTCCTAGGTGGTTATTCCCTTCATAGGTTTTCCACATTAAATCTTTTGTGTTATGTGTTCATTGCCATCATTGTTTGTTATCATACTTTACATATTGTATGTTGGATTTGATCGGTAATCATTAGTTGTTATTGATTGGTAATCGGTAAAAGCATAGACAGTATAATATTTTATGTTACTAATCTGCAGAAGTTTAAGTAAATTGTTTTGGATTATACATTTTGATTTGGGACTATGGATAACTAATTCACCCCCCTCTCGGTTATTCTAACACTTTTTTGGGTCTAAAAATGAATGCTAAAACACCAAATCTTGAGTGAAACTAAAAAAGGTGAACCAAAGTCCAAAGAGTCCTTTTCCTTTTGAAATCATAAAGCAAAAAGAAATCAGGAATGCCTTAAAGATTTGAAAACAAAGTGATTTAATTCTATTTCAAAGTTCAAATTAGTTTCCTAAAAAGCAAAAACTCAATCTTGAAATTTCTTGAAAAGCTTTTTTGTCTTCTACGGAAGAACAAACCAAAATCTTAAGCATGTGTGTTTTCAAGAATTCCTTTCAAAAACACTTAATCAATTTGGGAAAAGAAATTTTTTTGGTATACTTGTTAAGAATTTCCAATTTCCAGAAAGCCTTGTTAGTTAAGTAACGTCAAAGAAGTTGAACTTGGACAAGCTCAACTATTTTACTTTTAGAGAAGCTTGTCCAAAGAGAAAAGTGTTTCCTCTTTGGAGAATGACTTGAAACCAATACTTCCTCAGCCGATATAGAAATAAACTACTCAGAAAACTCTTGTTTCATCCCCTCAAGCTCAGGTGATGTGTGTTGATGGTAGCCTGAGGTGGGTGAATATCCCTACTATTTCAATATTGTCAAATAGGATCTTAAGTGAGTCACACGCATACAAACTAATTGGGAGGACTCCACATACCAAACTACACACTTGATAAAACAAAAGCTTCCCGATCTACCCACAAAGGTATCAGAATCTTTGTGTAGGGATCATTTCAAGTGGTTTCCCAGATCACCCTAAGACACTCACCATATGTATCCCTTTTAGGGTTATCAAGCTATGGGAAAATATTTTTGATAGTACCCTTTCCTTAGGTAGTCTATCCAATGTTTTTTTTTAAAAGTTACAAACTCAGTCCAAACATCTATCAAAACATAGACTCTTGTCAAAAGCCCTATTAGACTCAGTGGTCAGTCATTTGGTTGTGTCCCACAAAGTTTCTTTGTAAAACCAAACTTGATAAATGTATGCGTTCAATTTTCAGATCATGAACTCTCAAGTTTGCAAGAAACAGTCTAATTGATGAGGATTGGATAGAATCATCCTTCTGCTTCAAGCTCCATAGGACTCGGGTGGGTGTTGCCTATATCAATTACTATATTGCAAGTAAACTTTGAATAGTGGATTGTGTTCTTCACTGCTATGTTGTCTATCTTTCAACTTATTTCAATCAAACATCACTACTCTGCAAACAACCCAGACAATCTTGATATAGAGGATAGCAATAGAAATTATAAATGTGATAGCATAGACCAGTGGTATAAGGACAGTCATCCTTCTTCTTTTTCTAAGTTCAACTCAAGGAAGGGTAACGTTTTGATTCTCTCTTGAAGGAATCACCAATATGAACTATACCACTTGGATACAATTCCTCATAAACATGCAAAAAACTCTTAAAAAGTAAAAGTACTAGAAATGGAATGAAATTTAGTGTTTAAAAGACTAAAAAAGATAACTTTATACGAAACAAACACTAAACCAGTGCCTAATCCAATGGGAAAAAGAGTCTAAATGTAAATCCATAGGGTTATCTTAAAAGAAATACAACAATGTTCCTTACAAACTATCTACAATTCGAATAGAATGCCTTACAAGCTATTCTATCAACCAAATACCATTATCATCAAAATATCTACAAGTATGTTTACTCTTTGAAATTAACCATGAGGATTTTAATTCTCTCTTTGAAAGAAACTCATAAATCAATTAAACAGACTGATCTACAATTGGTATGTTTTAAATGCCCTACATATAAAATATACAAGAGTAAAAAACATAAAGATCAAAGAGACAACAATAATATAAGGTAGAAATTGTAGTGTATTTATATTAAAATAAACTTGTCAATTACAAAGAAACTCTCATGCCCAGAAGGTCAGACACAAAATTTAGAAGTCTTCTCTATAGCAATTTTTCTCAATTTTTTCTATTGTCTTTTAAACTAGCCCCTCAAAATGAGGTTACAACTTATATATATAGCTCAACCATCTTGGAATTCTCTTATCGATGAGAATGTAACAAGCTTCAGATGGTTGGATCCCTAAACCTAGAAAGCATATAAGACAAATTACAATATAATCCCTCAGGTAGTGGAAAGACAAAAATACTTTGGACTATTCTGCTCTTGGCTCATTGATCACTAACACCTTTTTCTGTTAGTATTCATGATAGCTTCTTTGAGTTGTTGTGAGATATGGTGACCACCATTCTAGCTAACTTACACCATTCTAATTGATAGCTTATCATCCCTGTACTCTGAGGTTAGGTGTCAGGTACTCCAAGTGTCCTCTATATTTATTGTCCAAGATTTCAAAGTCAACTTCAGTAGATTTTATCTTCTTGGGCATTCTGCGCTCATCCCATGTAGTTACTTCTTCCTTTGTCAACCATTTATAACTTTGGACACGCTGTAATTGTGCCTTTTTCCTTTCCCACCTGGCGTCTATTATTAGCTTGACATTTGTGATGAATTTGGTGAGCTCCATCTCTACTTTAATGGCTTCATCCAAAGTGATATTAAATTTTTCCATATTTCCTTCATTATTTTCATTAAGAAATGCCTCTTTCTTAGGCACCATCCCCATCTTTAATGCGAGGAATGAACCTATTGAAATATGAGCCAAACATGGCTATCTTAGCCTCAATGTGATTTGATTTGCCCTTGAAAAGTGGCAAAATAGCCTTAATTATATTTATTTCCTCACCTACTTGTATAACTTCCACTGGAATTTCATTTCTCAAAGATTGCATAGCTACGAATCTTTCAAAAAGTGGCACCCTAACCGACCAAGTTGCATAAAAACTATTCAAGACTGAGACAAAACCATTTACCTCCACTTGTAACTCAAGCAATTTTTTGTAAGTTGCAAAAATAGACTCCACCTAATCCTTAAGCACCTTAATCCTATGCTGCAAAATATTTAGTAGGATTTGTAGAATAGCCTCATTCTTTTCTAATCTGATCTTCTCAAGATTTGGAGCAGTCTCTTCTTCACTTACGTCTTTGTTTTCTAATAGGGAAGACTACTCTAGTGGTTTAGGGTCACTACAGGAGTATTCAGGACTTGCTGAGTTAAGTCCTCCACATTTTTCTCCAATGCCCTTTCTTTCATTATTCATACATCCCTATCCTTCAAAAGTGCATTGTAGTTATCCAATAGGGTACCATATCTCTTTGATAATTGCTTTGTGTTATCCTAATTTAGCCTTGAAAAATGAGTGAGTACCTGAGATATCTCTAAGTCCCCTGTATTGTGGATTGACCACACAATTTTGTCACCATCCATCTGCTCTTTGCCATTCAAAATTATAGGCTTCTTGTCCTTGGGATATAGGCTACATAGAGCCAATGCCTGATTGTTTGGGCTATACCCAAATCTTTGTATGATCTCTCCCACTTGTGTCTCCGAAGATAGAGTTATATCATCTTGCCTCCTTATTTCATCAATAATAAAATTTGAATACAAATCCCACCCAGGTACAAGTAGCATATTGCTAGCTTTGACAAGTTGTCTAGCTTCCTATGGGATGATAGTCTTAGACTCAGGGTCATAATCTCTTAAAGTTTGTATTGCCTCTTCAGGCACCTGACCTTGTTATGAAATCTAAACATTTGATGCAACCTGTTGTTTCTTGAGCCATACCAAGAAGTTCTTGAACTCATCTGACTTAATGAAATTGTCATCCTTCAAGAAAGCATCTTTCTCCAACATTCTTTCATCTTGGTAGAGAGCCAAGGGAAACTCAACATCTTCATCCTCAAGTTTTTGTTTTCTCTTCTCCTCCCTTATTTTCTTCCTCAATTGGTGGTCATGGACACTAGTTCTAATGAATAGGGCTCCTACTATGTCCTTTTTCTTCTTTTTAGTCCTCACCTAGGAAGATTCTCCCATTAGCAACTTTTGCTTCTTTGGTGGAGGCTCATTTGTGTCCTAAGAACTAGGCAAATTAGATAAATCAACAACTACATTTTCACTAGTCTCATTCTTTTCAGCTATTATTTGTTCCATGGTAGGGATGCTAGGTACCGAGAAGCCACCATCACTATCCTCATCACATTTTGATTTTGAGAGGACTTCTTTCCTTCTTTCTCATTAATCTGGTCTTCAAAAGTTCTCATTAATGTGTTGAACTAGGCCATCATTTGTTCCAGCCTTTGGAGATAAGGCAATGTAGGAAAGAAGCCACTAAATGCCAATCCCTTTTGCTTCAACTATTTGTCCATGCCATACGATTTATTTATCTGATCAGCTCTTCTTACCACCTCCTCCTCTATTATATTTCTGATTACATCCTCTTCAGGATATTCTTCATGCCTTCTATTGAATGGGATGCCAGGGGTATAATATTTCCTAGTAGCAACCATGAATCCCTTTGTATCAACATATCTATAGGAAGCAACATGCATTTTAAACTATCCTAACCAATCATTCACCCAATTAAAGACATTCTTCCCAATTGTAAAATTATGCACTTTGAAGTGTCTTGGGGTAAAGGTTCTTTTTCTATGTAGAGCTAGATGCTCCTTATCAGTCAGCATAAGCTTCTAGATAAATTCTAAAAAATCCACACTAGGAGGAACAAAGAATGGTAAAATGTAGCATGCTTGAGGGCACCCATAGACCCTAATCAATTTATAACCCTTCTCATAATAGATATCACCCCAATTATGACCCTTGGTCCACTTATCAAAAAAATATTGGGGCCTAACCAACTATAAAACCTTGGTTTACAATCTTGAGAGATTCAAACCCAAACTAAGAAGAATTGGTTGTACCATCCAATTTTGAAATGTACAAATATCACACCTTTTAGAAGAAGAGCTCCAGGCCCTTATCCAAAATCACACTAGGTTTGGTAAAGGCTTAATAAACCCCTATGCATCTTATTAATAATATAACCTATATAATCATATCCCATAGTCATATGGGGACTCTGCGAGTCCAACACCATCATCAAGATATCTAAGGAAATTATGTTTTCCCCTCCATCAATTCCTAGAACTTTGCATAATCCATAGGCAATGTAATTTATGTAAAAGTGGAGATCCTTAAAGAAATATGGAGTTGACCCGGCTACTACTACAATATAATTCATATTCTCCCTAGGAACATAATTCTGAATTTCCTTAGATACTAGGACAGACTCCCTAACATATCTATTGGCTTGAGCCTGCAAATTAATTTCTATAGCCATTGGGATTTGAATACCAAATGCCCTCATGAAGGAATTTCGGTCAAGAATGACTAGAGGAGAACCGTCACCCTTCCTAATTGTTCTAGACAGGGGATCATAGCTATGGGATAACACAATTAATAAGTCTATGTCTAGAAAAACATCTAGAATGATCAATTTAGCCAACCCTAAAGTCCAAGGGTTTGAGACGGGGACTGGGCTATCATGAATCTTATAAAAATACTTAAATAAATACATACTAGTGACACAGGGAGTTTTGGCATCTCTACAGTATCCAAGATCATCAATAAAACACTTTTCAATAACCTTTTTGTTCTGTGATGATCTAGGCAATAAGGTGAGGAACTCATCTAAGAAACTCTCATTGGATTTTTGTTTCACACCTTTGTTGGTAGAGGCTTCACTGACTATTAATTGACTCATCTTTTCTAAAAACTCTTCTGCAAATTGTGGACATACTAAACTTTGAGAATGCTCTGAAAATCACAAAACTTCTATCACCTTGGCTCTTCAGAATGCTTGGTAATTCAAAATGAGTGACGACCAAGTGCATTTATTTTGTAGAATTGAATGTAGCAACTCATTAGAAACTAAAAAGCTAGAAATCATGTCACTTATGCCATTACTCAGCACACTTAGAACTCAATTCACTAGCCGTAAGCTGAGAAAATGACAGGTAATCAAATTTTAACTTTCTGGCGACCTAGTGACCACAACACCTTCTTGTAATCGCTGAAAGATTTGGTGCTTACTTTACATTCTTGGAGATCTGGTGACTAAAGGAAACTTTAGCTGTATAATGACTTTATTCTTTCTTGAGACCTGGCGAATATAGTGAGAAATCACAGTCGGTTAATGATTTGGACCCTTTTAAATTTATCTAGGGATTGGGTGACCTTTTGTTATTTTAATTTTTCAATCATGAGACTTGGAAACTAAATTCAATCTCTTAGTTGCTGCAAAATTTGTCCTTTTTAAATTTCATCTCAAGACCTAGCTACTAAAAGTTACTCTAGAGATCTAGCAACTACAGTGAATCTCCCAGTCGTTGAAACCTATTGACTTTTCAAACCTTTTCTTGAGACTTCCTAACTTATCCATTTGGAGACTCAATGAATGAAGGCAAGGAAGCTTTGATTTATTTCTTTTGGAGATTCAATGACTATAGTTAGATCCACCCTTTTCTTATTATCCTTTTTACCTTGTCAACCAATCAGGGAGTGACATGTCATAAAATCCAGCAACCATATGCTCATAATTTTCAACCTTTTATCCTTGATCAACACTTAACCTTCAAGCATTTGGTGATTTCATGACTAAAGACAATATCTAAATTATTGAGTAAGTTACTTAACTTGGGTTCAATCCGGAGATTAGGCGACAAAGGGAATCTAATGGTTGTTGGAACTTTTCTCAAACCATGGTTTAAACAAGAGACTACATGACCACCACTCCATCAAAATTGCATCAATGGCTAGAAATTATTAACTACTGACCTTTCTCTTAACTCACCATCATCTAGCAACCATGTGACTAAAGACATCTCTTAGTCGCCTGACATTTCCCTTAACTCTAGTTAAGACTGGAGACTGCATGAAAACCTTCATCATCCAAGTCACTAGAAGATTTACTTAACCTCAGTCAAGTAATGAGACTAATATAAACCATCAATCAATCCTTCATTTGATGGTTCCCATTGATTCGGTACACTTTTCATGAGTTAACCGTTGCATTATGAGGCCTGGATATAGCTGCATCACTAAATCACTAACCGCTTTGAACATAACCACCAAAATTAGGAGAACATGCGACCATTTAAATCATCAAGTCATTGAATAAAAGAACTAACCACTTGGAAACTCTGAGATTTGGCGACCCGCATAAAATAGACCGCCACCTTGCATTTGGAGAGTCAATGACCAAAGGAGAACCTCATAATCGCTGAATATTATGTCAATTCTTTATCTCTTTCAGAGATCACCCGACTGAAAGTATTTTGATCTGGAGATAAGGTGACTATAGTTTCTTTGCAAATATTTGTCATAATAGTCGCTAGATCTCATAATAAACATTCGGAGACCTGGCGACTGAAGGCAACTGTTGGGTCGTGAGAAGACACAAAATATTTTTTCTTCTTAAGGAGACTGTGTGATAAAGGGTTTCGAGTAATCGCTAGAATAAAAGGAATATGCTAAACTCTTTGCAAGACTAAGCGACTAACCAATTAAATAAAAGTGCACATGCTTTAAAAGGTCATTAAGTGATCTAAAAAACTAACAGTCGAATAGACTTGGGCAAGCAATTTTAGGGCTTTTTAGATTTTCAAAGACAATCTAGACCTAACACTTAGGGTTTTTCATAGTTTTTAAAAGAATTGGAGTTTGGGATTGGAAAATGCTAGAGACCATTTCATGGCACATAGAGAAAAACCTCAAAAAATCTAAATTTCGACAGGACAACTTCAAAAACTAGGAAACCAACCAACACTTCCTTAAGAGCATTTTTTATCATTTTCCTAATTGTATCATAAGTCATCCCTTTTCTACTAAATCTAGGTCATCCTCTTAGAATAGCATCATTCAGATATCTCTCATCAGCCTTCCATCACCAATCAACAAAATAGAATCCTTGGTATTATCCTCCACCCTGATCCCAAAACCAAATCCAATATCCAAGTAAGAAACCATAATCCTTGAACCAAATCTAGTAAACCAAATCCCAAGAACTTTGTGTCTTATCCTTTGAGTTTCTTGAAATCCTTATCCTAAATCCTAAATCTCCACCCTGTGATTGAGCATTGTCCAGGGAATGTTATACTTTTCCTTGTTAAACCTAATCATCTCGAGCAAGAGATTGGAATGCATTGACAAGAATCCCATCTTATAAAGATTATTAGTCTATCTTAGGTTGATAATAATTTTTGATCCTACATCAGGAAACATCAGCTCATTCACCGACACTTAGTAATCTTCCACCATCCTCCACCAATCTCCCATCATCCTTGATCCAAATCTGATCATCCCACAATCCTTCACCATCCTACCATCCTTCAAATGTTGAC
The DNA here is from genome assembly GCA_027943335.1 of Chamaecyparis obtusa. Taxonomy (NCBI): domain Eukaryota; kingdom Viridiplantae; phylum Streptophyta; class Pinopsida; order Cupressales; family Cupressaceae; genus Chamaecyparis; species Chamaecyparis obtusa. Next base: position 44,881 of record BSBK01007993.1, on the reverse strand, counting down.
CCAAATCCCTACATCACATCCTAGAAATCCACCATCCTTAAAATCCCTTTTAGATCTATATCCATCATCATTAGAGTTCTTTCATCCATCCCATCATCTGCATTTTCATCCTTAGATCTCATTCCATGCCTATCGAGACACAATCCAAGAGGATAAGGAATGTGGATCCCAATCAGACCACTAGTTCATTTGATCCTAACAATCCTACTAGCCCAATGGTAACCTACAATCCACAAATCCCACAAGTTGATAATGTATAGGATGATCCCAACAAACCCCCTACTTCATTTTCCATGGAAATTTTCATGAGCCATCTAGGGCATGCACAAATGGCGAGTGCAATTATTGATCAAAATCGATGAGCTATAATGGGAAACTTTTCACAAGAGGGTAAGTCCATTCCACCATATCTCCAACCCTTCATCCCTATCAATACTATCCGCATCCCAGCTGAAACCTACACCCCCATCATCCAACAAATCCACAATCCTAACTTGCACATATCTCAAGAAGCCTCGTCCATCCCTCCGCTCTTGCAAATTAGTTTCACAAGTCCTAAAACACAAGCAGCAACACAATCCACTCCCTTTTCCATTATGGGAACACCCTCATCTTCTATGGCATCTCAAGCCATCACTCAGGTCCAAACCTTCCCACAAAAAAAACCACAACCTCCCACACAAGCCTCTATACAAGTAGTTCCTCCACCTTACCTGGGCCAAGAAACATCATCTTTTCTGGGGGCAATGCAATCATTTCCCTCTTTTACTTAGCAAGCTTCCACATCAACACCTCCCTTTTCATGGAAAACATAATTATTTTCTTCTACTTCCCAATTAGGACTCAAATAGTCATATGCTCCCCTTCCACCTTTCATTTCCAATACACAAGCCCCAAAAACTACCTTCATAATAGGGATGCCCTCCATGGGATCTCAGAATCCACCATCTACATCCTAAACCCCCACCATCACATTTACATTTCCAGCATTCTCCACATCACAACTCCCACCATGAACCGATTGTCGTTGAGGCCTCACTCAAGTAGAAATGCAAGCCTTAGGAAATGTGATCACCTAAAATTGGGCTAATAGAACCTAAGGCCTTATTTGCCCTAATTTGGAATGAAACCCTAATTGTTTTAATGTGATCTTTGATTATTAACATAATTCGTTAAATTCAATTGTAATGCCCACCCTAGCATCTTCCTATGTTTGACTGATAGGACTATTGCTTTGACACTTTGGATTTTATGATGGGCTGTGATTATTATTTAGTTAGCATTTTATGAGACATTTGAGCATATATATTTGGTTACTGTAGTTTATTTGGAAATATTAAACAAGTTATAATTTAATGATGAATGGCTAAGAAATGAACTATCAATAAAATGTTTTACATTGATTTGTGTTATGATGTTTTATTATGATCTAACCCTACTGACCCTATTATGGTTTAATGTTCACTGGTTGATGTGAATGTAGGATGAGGAGGGGCAGTCGTAGTTACTCCCATGGGAGATCCACACAATGTTGCACTCTCCCTCCTTGTTTGCAATTGTTTGTTTATATTTATATATTTGTATATGCATATCAGTTGGTGATGTAGGATGTAGGTACCAGGCATCATCTCCATCTGGCTACACAGGTCTGAGCGTGCCTTCAAAATCCTCGAATTGTTGATGTGTGGAGATTTAACCAAGTTACTCTCAAGGTTAACCATTGACCTAGAATTTTGTTTAGGAAGTGATCCTAGTTGGGAAGTGGAATGCAATTTAGGTTATGGACTTGATTTGATGTTGGTCTGAGTTTATGTTATGAGTTAGAATTAATCTTTTTTATATGTATAATAAATAATTATGTTATAATTGTTTGTATTTTATATAGGTATGTGTATATGTGGGTGCACATGCATATATCCATGCTTATATAAATAATAATAATTGCATGTTATCATTAATTGTGTTAAAGATATGGTGTTTATAATAAGAAAATAAAGTGAGTTAAATAAAGTATATTTAATAAATGTATTAAATAAAAAGTAAAAATAATATTAATAAAAGGAAAATGGGCTTTGTAGTAAAATTGGCTATCTAGGAGGGAGTTGAACTCGAGACCTCATAGAAGTTAGGCCACTTGTTTTCCTATTGTGCTATGGGTTTTTCTTGAAAGGTATTTGTCTATTATTCTTGTTATGCTTTCATTTAAAAAATATTTTATTTAAATTTATTAAAAACCTTGATTAAGTATTTATGGGAGATTATTTGGTTGTTCCTCCAACCAACTATGGAAGCTGGAGAAGTTGCTTCCCGTAAAGCAACTCCTCCAACCACATAGTTGGGGAATAAATATTTGAAGATTTTTGTGTGCGGGAGGATGTTAATTTTTGGAAGATTTGTTTTCTTTTGAGTGGTCTGTAATTGATTTCTCTAGAAATTTTTGGTGAAAGTTTATGTGAGTTTGAGAGTTTTTAGATTGCCAGGAGTTGATTGTCAGAGGAAGATTTCTAGAAGGATATCTTCTCAAGGATTTAAGTTTCATAGAGATTCTCCAACCAAGGGAAGAGGATTCTCTACAGGACCCAAGGTAGGGTCTAAACTGGAAAGAATCTCCATTCTTCCTCTTTGTGTGTGAAAATGTTTGTATATGATATGATAATAAAACTATGTATGATTATATAGTTTTTGTTTATGGTCACATGAATGGATGATTTTATCTTTTATTGAATTAAATAGGGAAGTTTAGTAAGAAATAGGAAGGGTCATGAAGGTGTAGGATTGAAATGCAGTCATTTCCTTACTATTTTCCTCTTGCAGACTTCTCTATGAAATTGATGCTTTTTTTTGGGTTAATTTGGTCTGTAGGATCTTTAATATTCTCCTATTTATTTCCCTTCTTTCCAAAATGTTCATGAGTGCTTCCAAAATTTTGAACTGTTATTTCAAACCTTACTGGTTCATGTCAGTTTGTGCACCACCTTTCTTTGTCTAGATCTAGAATAGATTTGTTAGATAGATAGGATGGATTGATGAACCATTTTTGAAGGGAAACTGGGAGATCTCAAATGGGTCATGCTCAGATTAGGCAACCATAGTCCCCATAATGCCTAGTTTTACCCGCAAGTTAGAACTGAGAGTCATATTCTATAGTTTTAGGTTGGTTTGGTATTAATCGAGCCAAGTCAGTTTGGTATTAACTGAGCTAGGTCAGTTTAGTGTTAACTGAGATAGGTCAGTTTAGTATCAACCAACCAAACTCAGTATCAACCGACCAATGCAGTGTTAACCGACCAATGCAGTGTTAACAGACCAATGCATTATTAACCAACCAATGCAGTGATAATCAACTAGTCCAGTGTTAACCGAGTAGTTAAGTTTTAATCGACCTAGACTATGTTAACCAACCAAATAGTGTCAACTGAGGTAAAAAAAGGCTTTATACAAGTATAACATAAGTACTTTAATTTCTTACGTTTACATACTTTAATTTCTTATACTTTAAGTTATACTTGTATAAAGGGTTTAGGTACCTTCTGAGATGATTGGGATAGGTTTCAGATTCATGGGAGTTAAAATACAATTTCTAATTTTGAGATTTCTTAAAAAATATAGACTTAGCCAAATTTCAGGCACATGAGACTTTTTCCTAGATTTTTGGAATAAGCTATAGAATGTTGTGTCAATGCATGTTGGAAGATTTATTTTGTGTTTAACTAATTTCTATGCATGGTTTGAGTTTAAGCTTTTTTTCATACTTGGCTTTTGGTAGAGTCCATAATATAAGGTCAGAACTTGTTCGGGTGGCCTGAGTGCACCGGAGGGTTCCCTAGACCTATGAGATGGATCATTTTGAGATTACTTGAGGTTTTCATGGCTTGTGTGTGTGTGGGGTAAGGGGATAGGAACCTTAAGTGAGTGGCTCACCATAGGTGTTGGAACCCTAAAGTGGTTTCTAGATGATCCTATTGGTGGGTTTGTAAAAAGTGATAACCTTAAAAATCAACCAGGGAAGGGGGGATTCAAAAGATAATGAAAGAGAATATAATAATGGCCACACAGACCTAATTGGAGTACTGGGACCAAGGATAACTACCAAGATGGATCCCTATTCATAAAGGGGGGACTGGGGTTACATGGTTGCCAAGAAGGATCCCAATATACAGGTTGTGTGATGACACTCACTTAGGTGGTATCCTAGAACCTTGACCTTTATGTTATAGTACAATGATATTCTATGTTCTTTTTGAGTCTTGGATTTCTTTATCTTATGAGCCTTAGATTTCTTAGGGCCTTTTGAGTATCTTGGTTCTATCTCCTAGCACGGGGGGTGGAACCTCATTAGTTCCACATGGTTGGGTGGCAAAAATCTTTCGAGGTCCTATTCGTGGTTTGTGACTTGGATGCATTCAAATTTATCTATTGATGTAGATATTTGTATTCTGTATTATTTATTCTTGAAAGGAAAGATGAAAAGATATGTTGTAATGCCTTTGGGCCTTACATGTACCTATTATTATGAGATCTATTATTAGAAAGATGTAATTGAATAGAAAAGCAATGTAATTAGGAGGGATAGTTCTAGGCTTGTTTCAAGGGTTGTTATTTGAAAGATTAAAGTTTTAAATGTATAATGTAATGTTGAATGTTCTTTCCTATCTCTCCTATGTTGTAATGGAAGAAAATGTTTATTATGCTAAGGTTAAAATGAAATTTGTAATGAATAGCTATTCAATGTGTAGGAAGGAGAAATGAACTTAGTACATAAAGTATGGAATATGATTGTAAATGAAATGTTATTTTCTTACCCTATCTCTTAGTTCTAAAATGTGATAGTAAAGAAAGGAAATGAAATTCAATCTAGATAAGTAATGTATAGATGTTAGTGAATGAATTCATTAAGGGAACCTTAAGGAATGTAAATGTGAAGTAGTAATGATGTAATGTAATGAAAAAAATTTGTTAGTTGCAATTTTTGGTCATAAGACCTGATTCCTTATGGGTTCCCTGGCAGGGACATTACATCAATAAAATCATTAAATATCCTAATTCAAACATTTATCATCAAATAATCAAGGAAAGTAAATTTGATAACCTTTATGCCTAATTAACTAAATCAAACCCATTAAATTCATGGCTAGAGTAATTAATTAAAAGAAATGAATTAAATCCCTCTCAAAATGATATGTCATCTTAAAAGGGACAACAAAGACACTTCAAGCCAATGAGAGGTAATCACATGGATCAAGCTTGGAGGAATCTCAACCACTCCTCATGGATGCATCCTAACCGTTGAAAATCTCAAGATTCTATAAAAGAGAATTTTCAAATCTTCAATTGGCCCCTACTATTTTGAATTTTCTCCTAACTCTTTGATTTTGCTAATAAATAATTGAATTCATGCTTTCATATGTTCATTTTGATTTCATAGCTAATTAGATAACACTTCATTTTGGATAATTGTAATGAAATCATGAATCAATGGCTAATTTGAAAGAATTTAGTTATTTTATTGCATTATTTGCTTAAATATCTCATTCTAGCATGCATTGTCACTGTTTACGATTAAATCTGAGAGAAAATTTAAAATCATTTTCATACTTGTGTTAGTTAGAGAGAAATAGGTTGATTTCAATTGTTGTTTACTTTGTTTAATTGGTCTTTAAAAAAATTGATGTAATATCCTATTGAAGTGTTGTGTTGCAGGTTTGTATGTCAATAATTCACACACACATTTTGGAGCCCACCATGGGGCTAAGACCCAAATTTCTTCATTTTTAGACTAATTTTTGTCATGTTTCCAGACACCATAGATCACATACGAGAAATCACATCGCACCTAGGAAGAAAGATCACACCCCACATTTATTGGATTGCATCCAGTATTTCCTAGATCACATCCAGTCAGGTATCATTTTTGGTCAAATTTAGGATCACATCTAGGCTCCTTTGTCGCATTTGGATAATTGAATCTCATTCAAGAAAGGGTATCATATTTAGTTAAATTTAGAATTGTATCAGGGGAGATTTCATTGAATTTTGATTTTTCTAACCCCTAATGGATTTATTTGATGTTTTCTATGACTTTTAAATAGCCTAACAGTGGTTTGTGTTAGTACTCTTTATAAAATTTTGATCCTCATGCTTAAATTTTTGAGAAATCATGGTTTTAAAACCTAGTAGTAAGCATTGTGACAGAAAACCCTAGGTTGACCTAAGCATTGTTATGTTTGAGCATTACTTTTGTTCATTAACATTCCCAATTGAGCATGTGCAATATTACACCCTTTTAAAATGACCACTTTATGTGTTATGTCACTAGGTTTCTGGGCGGGGTCCTTTTAAATAATTCTTTTATAAACCTTAGTTTTCTTGTCTATCTTTTCAACTAACTTCCTTTTAAAACTAGTGGTTGTCGTTAAACCTTAAGACTCTCAGTTGTCAAAATTTATTCTTGGAAATTTGGATGAGTTGATTGCATATATGTTGTCATTATGGAAACATATGATCATCATGAAGATCACACAAGTCAGAGAGAAAGTATGATAGAGTGCATTGCAAATTTGTCTAAGTGTGAGACAGTGTTTTACCAGTGAACCTGGATATAGTTTTTGTTTTCGACATCGACTAGAGTAAGTTCAGTGCTTGCGCACTTGAACATAGACTCTATGATGTCCATTGATCACCCATCTCAGAGTGCAAGTTAGTACGACATGTACGGAAGAAGTTATGATAGTTTTACCAAAGACAATGTAAAGCTGACAGGATAGAATATGAAGATAGAACTAGTAAAGAGTTAAGGGATTATTATTTTATCAAAATAATGAATTAAAAATATAAAGGGATGACATCTTAGATGTTAAAATTTTGCTGAAGTTATTGGTATAAATGTAAATGTAATTGTAATTGTAAAGTGGAGTAGTAATTGTAACAAACAACAAGTAATATGATGCGAAGTATATGAAGCATATGTAATAGTGATAGTGAAAGAGCATCGAAGTGATATTGATGCAAGTAGTATAAGGTTATGTAACTTAACCTATTTTTTAATCAATGTATATTGTACATTACTTTTTTGGGCAGTGGGCTCATCTAGTAATCACATTTTGTACTACAACTCCTAACAAGGTTGAGGATTCTAACGAGGCCTACAGTCGCTTAATTAGGACTGATACACTATATGCTTGTAATAAACTTCTAATAGGGTCAACATCCTTAACAAGATACTTTTGATTAGTGGATATTTGTGGGTACCATCCCCACTGGGGTTTTCCATTGGCCAGGGTTTCCTCGAGAACAAATAATGTGTTATGAGTTCTTTATTGTTATGCATGTTTTTTAGCTTCTTATGTTATGCATGTATAAAGATAATCTATTATATCCATAATTGGGTAAAATATAAAGTTTGTTGAATACTAATTCACTCCCTCCTCTCAGTATTCCCTATTTCTAACAATTGGTATCAGAGCTTAGTTACTCAGAAAAGAATCATTCAAGGAAAGCTTAGCAGCTTGAGTAAGATCTCTATGGATATGAATCAACTACAAAAGAATCTTGAAGAAGCTCTTGAATAGATTGACTTGCTTACCATTGAAAAAGATACTTTGAAAAGAAAGTATGATGATGCAAAGAACCTCATTGAGAAATTGAAAAAAAAATTGGAAGATCTAAGATCTGAAAAAGAATCTAAAGTTTTTATTGAAGATTGTGATGACAATATGGAAAAATAAAATGAGATCCTTAAGCATGAATTGAAGATAGAAAATTTGAAGCTTAGTTTGAAAGATGGAAATTGCAAGAATGAAGCAAATCTAAAATCTGAGAATGAAAGTTTAAAGACTGAAAATGAAGAACTGAAATCTAAACTTTCTAAAGTAACATTTGAACTTGAGAAAGTCAATTTGTAGTATGATGAACTTAAGAAATACAATAAGATTGTGAAAGATGAACTGACTCAATCCAAACAACAACTTGAAAGGCTATATTCAACTAGTGAGAATATTGATGAACAAATATCCTATTAGAAACCATTCTATGATAAGACTGGTCTTGGATTCAACACTTTCAAAGAAAATGATGAAGGCAAGGAACTAGATTTGAAGATATCTGAAATCATAGATGAGAAGAAGCCTGATGAGATCAACAAATCTAAGGATACACCTAAAGAAGAAGAATCACCAAAGCAAGAGGAATCACCCAAAGGTATGCAAAGAGAATTCAAAGGTAGATGTTTTGTGCTTGTAATACTATTGATCATATGAAGAGAGATTGCATAGGTAAACAATTTAAACCTCTTAATGGTTATTGTTACAATTGTCATGGTTTTGGACATAGAGCTATTGAATGTAGGAAACCTAAATTTATTGAAAAAAATGATGGTAGTAGAATGTTTAGGAATACTAACAATGCAGATAAGAAACCTATTGAAGATATGAATAGAAGTGGAGTAGTATGTTATAGATGCAACAAAGTTGGACACATTGCTAGAAATTGTAGATCACAAATCAATCAACCTGGACCAAGATATGGAAACAATGGAATTGTTTGTTAGATATGTAACAAGATTGGACATACAAAAAGGTTTTGCAGAATGAACAATAGAGTTTTTCATCCTAATCCTAACCCTAGGAATCATGCAAGAAGAAATGAAAATGCTAGTAATAGTCAGAAAGGATGCTATAGTAATTTAGATGAAGTGAAGTTTATCAAAAGCATAGATTAAGGAGACATATTCAACATTGAAGGTAATCAGGAAGGTGAAGTATTGAAAGGTAAGAATGAATCTTTACTTGACCTATCTGAAAGTACTTAATTCATGTAAATTGCAGTGGAATAGGAACTTAGATTTAGTATAGAAGTAGATATATGATTAATTGAGTCTTGCGTAGTTAATGCAAGGTAGTTTATGATATTTTGATGCTATGGTTAAGAGCGCAAAGAAAAATATTATGTTTTATAAGATCACAAGAAGTTTTATGTTTTGCAAGATAGCAGAGACAACTTTTTGGAAAGAAGTGGCAAAAGAATTGAATGCGATGTCAAATCAAAGTGAGATTGAATTAATAAAAGGTTATGATTGGTATTATTTGATCATCAAAGCAAAATCAAGTGTCAAGGAGATCAAAGAGCAATGATAGAAACCATTTTTCAAGGATTTGGAAAAGAATTGTGTGTCAAATCTACGCAAGCCCTAAAATCACAAAATTGAGGTATTTTACTTAACAAATCTTTGAATCAGTAAAGGCATTTGAAGAAATCATGGATGTTTCATGAATACACAATGTCAGAGACAAGAATAGACCTAAATTGAAAAGGGAACCAATAGAACCATTGGGAGAAGACCCTAGGTTTGCACTATCATCCGTACCAGATGAAGTTTTACATTTAGAGAATGTCAGGAGTTGTCTTGGATGTAAACTAGAGAAAATAAATGATAGTGATTTCACAGATGAATATCAGGAGATGTACAATCAAGATATGACACTGAAACAAGGTTGTGAACACTTGGAACATAATGAAATTGTCAAATATGGATTACAGTATGAATTTGATAATGAAGAATGCACTAAGATCATTTTGAGTAGAATTCATAATGGAAAGTTTTGGCTAGAGGATAGAGTGATAGATATTATAGATGATTTGATTCATGAAGTCACTGGATTATCTAAGACAGGAGCTATTCCTTTTAATGAGAAAAACATGAGAAAAATAGTGATTGACAACACTAATTCATCCTAGAATGGTAGAGGAATTGTGACTAGCAAGATCAAACAAGTTGATGTGAGATACATATGCAAGATCCTAACTACTAAGTTTTGTACTTATTCAAGAGAAGATGACATGGCAGCTAGAATGGTACATGAAGCTTATCTTATGTGTGTTGATAGGGTACTAGTTGATATGTGTGAAATTCTTAGAATTCAATTGTTTGAGAACTTGGAGAAGATCAAGAAAACTAAGTATACACAGTTTAGGTTCTCATCCCTAATCACATACATGTTCTTTCATCTTTTGAGGATATTTCCTTACACCATAGGAAATGATTGGAATGATGGACAAACCACAATGGAAAGGATTAATGTAGTATACATAAAACATGTTATTGACAATGTTAATGAGAGTGTAGTACTTGTTATTAAGACATTTCAGAATATTGTGTCTAGCAGATCAAGGATCCCTAAGTCTCTTGTTGAGAAATACAAAGATGATATATGTTTTGTGGTGGATACTGACTTTACCTATATTGAAGCAGTAGATCCTAGAATAGAGTTCATAGACCCTCTTGGCTATGAAATATCTAAGGTAGAGACTAAAGAGTATGTTAGCAAACTACTGAAGTGTAAATTGAACACTCAGTGTAATAGGTTTGGAACCTTTGAGGAGAACTTCAACTCTGAAAAAATTCTAATTGAAGAACAACAGTCTAAGAAAAGAAATCAGAGAGAGTGGACAAAAGGAAGTTTTGTCTATGCCTCCTTTATCATCAATTACAGTGACATAGGAAGAACCACAAGTAAAGGTGAAAGTGGAAGTACCTAAGAAGGACATAGAAACAAAGATGTCTACTAGATCCACTTCCTCCACACCTAGAAAAAGAGTCAAGGAGAGTGCCACTGGACCAAGAAAGAGGCAGAAAACTCTAGTGCAACCTATTCCAAGAAAGATTATAGAGGTTAAAGATGATGTCACTACAAAGAAGAAAGCTTGGAAACCAAAAGTTGAAAATCTTAATGAGTAGATTATTGAGAATGGTGAATTTGCAAGAATGAACAAATATTATGATCTTTATGATTATACTAATAGACTTAATCTAGAGAATGTAGTTGTGAAGCATATGATCTTGACTAGCAAGAAGTTTGATATTATTCAAGGACAAATACCTAATGATCTTTATAACAAACTTCTGAACAGAAAGAAGAGAGCATCAAATGAAGAGACAACTATCAGAGAAAAGCTTGTGACAAAGCTTTGTGAGATAAGAGATGAAGATCATTTCAACTAGATCATGAAGGCCCTAAGAACCCATCTAAGAACCAAAAGGAGAACAATTCAAATTATGGGAGGTAGGTATGAAGAAGTAAATTCTGAGACTGAATAGGCAATTATCAAGGTTATGGCAGAGTATGTTGGAGAATCATTAGTTGCAATAGAGCAAGCATGTGAGAAAGTACAAGAGGACATTCCTTCTTCTCCAGCTATTAATATTAAAGATGAAATAATGAATTTGGAAGGTACACAAATCACCTTGGATACTGATGAAAATGTATTCAAGAATTTCAAGAACATTGTTGACAATTCAGCCTTTGAGGAACAAGAAGCTACAAAAGAAGAAGAAATGACAGAGACCACTATTGTGGAACCACTAGTTGTAGAAGAACAAGTTCCCCTTCCCACCAAAGAAAATATTAGTCTTACTTCTGAGACTAGAAAGAAAACTCAAATTGGCTCTATGATTGAGCATTTGGAAAATGAGGTAGATGATGATGATCAGTTGGAACTGATTATATCCTTAAACAAAATAATTGTTAAGAATAAGAAGGTGAGGAGTCTTGAAGGATGTCTAAAGGAACTAACTAAGAAGTTACAAAGTATTGTGACCACACAAATTTCAGAAGTAGACCCTATGGAGAAGGAAAAGAAGGTAATGAGTACCTTTGATAATGATTTCACACACCTAGCTGATATTGCAAAAGTGAAAGCACAAGTAGACTATGAGGCTAGAATGCTTTTGAACATCAGTCAGTACATCACCAATGATATCAATACTCTTGATATTTGTATCAAAGATTTGAGGAAACATTTGGAAATAGGAAAATCTTTGTACATACAGTGTACAAAATTAGAGACTTTGATAGCTGAGGAAGATTAGAAGATAAAGCTGAAGGAAGAAAAGATTCTAAATGATACAAACCTTCTATCTAACCCCAATGTGAAGATCTGTAATGTTGAGAAGAAAGTTAGAAAACTATATGATGAAATTAGAATTGTACAAGATGAGAAAGATAGGAAATTGAGAAGCTATACTCTTTTAAAAGAGCATGTTTCTATGATGTTGAGCATAATTGAAGAACAATTGGAAGATTGTCTTTCAGCAAAGACATCTTTTCAGAAATTTAACTTTGAAAACCTCTAAGCATGTGAAATTGCTTCTTATGGACTGAGTGCACTACTCAATGTGGTAGATTCCATTAAGAAATCATGGGAGAAGGAGATAGAAGAAATGAATAAATATTTTTTAGATTGTGTTGCAAGCCTACTAGCTTTGCAATAAATAAATTGAGGTATAATCTTTTTATGATACAATTTTGTGACCCTCCCTACCTTATTTTGTCATTGTTGTCAAAGGGGGAGAGATATATAGAAGAAAATTGATAATATATGATAAGGGTTGTTACTCTTAGGGGGAGTACTATATTAGAGGCAATAATGTTTTAGGATTTATAAGGATAGTATGTATTTTATACTATGGCCACAATTTTGAACATTTTTTGAGATTTTTGAGTTGTACACTTAGCCAATTTTCTCATATGTTGCCACCAATGACAAAGGGGGAGATTGTTGGAAATTTGGCTGAGTTGATTGCATAGATGTTGTCATTATGGCAACATACGATCCTCATGAAGATCACACAAGTCAGAGAGAAAGTATGACAGAGCGCATTGTAAATTTGTCTAAGTGTGAGACAATGTTTTACCAGTGAACCTGGATATAGTTTTTGTTTGCAATGTTGACGGGAGTAAGTTTAGTGCTTGCACACTTGAACATAGGCTCTATGATGTCTACTGATCACCCATCTTAGAGTGCAAGTTAGTATGACATGTAGGAAAGAAGTTATGACAGTTTTACCGAAGATAGTGCAAAGCTCACAAGACAGAATATGAAGACATAACTAGTAAAGATTTAAGGGATTATTTTTTTTATCAAAATAATGACATAACAATATAAAGCAATGAAATCCTAGATGTTAACCTTTTGATGAAGTTATTGGTATACATGTAAATGTAATTGTAATTGTAAAGTGGAGTAGTAATTGTAACAAACAACAAGTAATATGATGTGAAGTATATGAAGCATATGTAATAGCAATAGTGAAAGAGTAGTGAAGTGATATTGATGAAAGAAGTATAAGGTTATGTACCTTAACCTATTTTGTAATCAGTGTATATTGTACATTACTTGTTTGGGCAGTGGGCTCATCTGGTAATCACATTTTGTGCTACAACTCCTAATAGGGTTGAGGCTTCTAACAAGGCCTATAGTCCCTTAATTAGGACTGATATACTATATGCTTGTAATAGACTCCTAATAGGGTCAAAATCCTTAATAAGATACTTTTGATTAGTGGATCTTTGTGGGTACCATCCCCACTGGGGTTTTCCCTTGGCTAGGGTTTCCTCAAGAACAAATAATGTGTTATGAGTTCTTTATTGTTATGCATGTTGTTTAGCTTCTTATGTTATGCATGTATAAAGATAATCTGTTATATCCATAATTGGGAAAATGATAAAGTTTGTAGAATACTAATTTGACCCCCCCTCCCCTCTCAATATTTCCTATTTCTAACATTTATGACATACGCTTTAGCGACAAAGTGACATCTATCTAAGCAGGCCCATCTTCAAAGGAATGCTAGCGATTAAACAATGGATTGCATCGATGGTTGTCATTATACCATTGAGTTGAGTTGACTAATTTTTAATCAACGTGCTTTAGAAATAAGCATTTGATTAAAACCTTTTCTTACATGGCAATGTTCTAACATTCACTTTTCCATGGAAGCTTTCTCTGGTTGACACTTGTCCTGGGTGACATAGTAAAGTGGGGTCGGTCTTCTCAAATAGATAAAGCTCAAATAGATCCTATGGTTGTCGGTATACCACTAGGATAAGATGTGTGATGTTTAAAGCTTGCAGTATAGTGATGACCATTTGATCTTATAATAAGGATGTGGACTGTAAAGTGGGTCCTCAGATTCCAGGTCATGTTGACATGCTATTTTTTGATTGGTCAATGAAAAGGGTGATCTGGCAGCTGTCAGTATCTCTAATGTTAAGAAAGAATAGAGAGGGGTCTACCTGTTGGTTTGTGCAACGTGGCAGTTTTTGGTTTGATGAAAGGTTCGTAAAGATAAAGTGGGATCATAATTTTGAGAAATGATAAAGGTGTGATAAGTTGAGAAAAGATCTCCGGTGGTCGTTATACTGCTGAGGAAAAGTGTTTGGATCTTATACTTGTGCTTTAGCAACAGAGTGACACCTATCCACTCTGATCAAAGCCTAAAGTTAATTTATAACTTTCTGCACATGCTTAATTTAGATTGTTCTCATTGGCTGAGAACTAGTCTAGGGAAAATTAATGAAGGTTTCACTACTAATTTTATCAGCCGTTTGATGCACCAAAAAGAAAAGAGGATCAACAGTTTGAATTTGAAATTTTGTTCTCTGACATTGCTAGCATCCTATGAACATTGGAGCTGCTAGTTATCAGTAATGGTGAACTTAATGAGTTTCATGCAGATGAATTGTAAATGGTTGGAAAAACATATTATACCTTGATTTGATCATTGAAAATTTTACCTCTTTCAAAGTATCTTAGCGAGTGAGACTAGTTTTTCTCTCCGGAGTGATTTCAAGGGAAGTTTTTCAAAGCATCTGGTAGGCCAAATTTCTAACTTGAGCATTGCATACAATTTTAAGGAGAAATGAGTGTGAAGAGATTAGTTTTCTTGGTTATAGTTGTTCGGTGATATTTGGGATTCTCTTTGGTATCTGTGCATTATTTCATAACCCTAGTTAAAGATGTCACCTAAGCAAGAATTATCAGGAAAGATAGAGTATAAAGATAGGGGTGTTTTTGAAGATTTGATGCAATTGCTCCCACATTCAGAGAATGGACAAGCAAAAGTGAAGGAATTAGTCCCAAGAAACCCTATGGACTCTATAAATGAAGGGCTCTATGATAGTGGTCTTTGGATGAGAGATGCTAGAGTAGGGAAGGGTCACAATGGTTTGATATTGTTTAGGGAAATGTACTCTCAAAGGAATTCTTGTGCCCCCCTCAGCAATATATGGTAGTTTGATATAGGGAAATTAGTTGTCCCTGGAGTTTTCATGGATGCAAACCTCCTCATTCAAGTTTCTAGGTGTTATGATCCTGTGACTAGATGTGTCAAGGACATAAATGGAAGTGATTTAATAAGTATTACAAAAGAAGAGATTAGAGAGGTGTTTTCATTAAATGATGCTTCTATTGGGTTGGAAAAGATTGATTTTAAAGAATTCATTGAAATATATGAAGCACAAAAAGATTATTTAAGGGCAAGGCCTTTAAGGGACTTCCTTGATCAGATTGGATCAATGTGTGTGATTAGCCCTAGTACACCTGAGCCTTTCAAGTTGGATTTATTTAGTTTACAGGCACAAGCTATAGACAAGTCTCTAACTTTGATTCTTGGGCATGATGAGGCAACCCACATGCCAATTCTATACATGTTGATGATGGTACAGTCTTTAGACCCACAATTGGTACTAATTTTTGACTTTGCCTCTCACCTTTTTTGATTTAATCCATGAGGGGTTAATGGGGATAAAGAACATGAAGATAAGCAGGCCTTTTGGGTGGTACTCTATGCTAATGCATATGTTCTTGTACAAGGGTGAACAATTCTTTAGTTAAGCAATTAATATTGTCAAGGAGAAGAATGGAGAAACCCTTCCAGTATAGTTATGGATGGTAGATTTGTCTTCGGATGGGACTGAGGCTAGTTTCCTTATTTTTGATAGAAATTTTGCTTCAAGGCTTAAAACACTATTATATCTTGAGAATCCAAGAATCCCAAGAGAATTGTTTAGATTGATCAGGCCTAAGGAGTATTTCCAAGGTATCACTATTGTACACAATTTTGGTGACATAATATTGGATCCAATTTCTACAGTCTTTAGAGTATATTGTTGCAAGAAGGAACCATACATTTTTCCTTACCAGGTTCCACTAAAAATAGGATATGCAAATATTCTAAGGCATATTGGTGATCTACAAGAAACAACCCTTACTGGTAAAGGGAGGGGAACTTTGTTCCCAGATGTCACAATTACACACCAATATGTTATTGTTAAGAAGGGATGGATACATTTGAATCAAGTCTTGCAGCCCTACAGGATGGCTATAGTTGTGGCCAGATGTTCAGACAATGAAGGTTTCTTGTTAGGAATGTTTAGAGAAAAGATAAGATGTGCTCCTTTTGAGCATCAATTTGATTTTCCTAAGGATATAATAAGGAATGAGTTTGATCTCCAAAATCAAGAGATTAAGAAAGAAAAGTGGGTAATCTACAAGAAGATTGTAGATTTTATTAGAAATTTTGACTAAGGTTATGACCCCTTGAAGAATTTTGAGCCATGGGCTAAGAAAGTAGATGCTCTCATGGAGAATTTTGAGGGAATCATGCAGGCAGTAAATCAGAAGAGGGCTGTAGTAAGCAAGACAGATCCTGAGATAGCTAGAAGGATTTTGAGCTAGCCTAGGAACATAAAATTGACCCCAAGGGGAACTTACACCATGCAACAAAGAAAATTCTATAGTGTTCTTCTCCCAGCTCAACAAAAGGATGAGAATGTTCCATCTACTTCCAAAGGAAAAAGACCTATGGATGATACAGTAACACAAGGGCCTTCTCCAAAGAGATAGAGGCAAGAAGAATCAAGGCCAGAGAAGGATGTATATTCTCCATCTCAGTCCCCCTTACATTTAGATGAGCATGGAGTTGTTGAGAAATTGGTGCAACTAAGCAATGAGGGAAATATTTTTGTTTCCAGTGACAAACTACAAGAAGGAATGTAAGAGGTTCCTAAAGAGATAGAACTAGATCTTACTATTGTAGAGTTTGAGGGTAAGAAAATTGACCCAGTTTTGAAATAGGCTAGTGATTCTTTTATCGCCGAAGATAAATTTGTGAAGACTAGAGCATTTATTTAGTTTTTGTGGAGAATGAAAATAAATTAGTTTAAAGAGATTTGTAAGAAAAAGGAGGAATCCCCTAAAAAGGATATGATGGAAATTGAAAATGAGACCAAAGGGGAAATGATGAAGCAATTTGAAAAGATCACCCCTGAGGAGGGAAGGGCTATGATCCACACTGCAAGAGTATTGATTCTTCCTGAGTGGGATATTGCAGATGCTATAGTTTTTGATCAAGTTATAAGAAGCAAAGTAAAGACCCTTACTACTATAGAACAAGCACAACAAGATGCTAGGGGTATTACTTTCTCTAATGATCATGTAGCCCTAGTTATGTTGTCCCTAAAGAGGGAAGAAAATAAAGGAAAAATAGAGGCTCTCTCTTTAGGGTATGCTGGAAATTTTTTGGTACAAAGAGTAGGTGAGACTTTAGGTGTTGAAGCCTCAAACATCATTCTAGAGATAGCCAAATTTAATGTTAAAGTGGCAGAAAAGGATGCACGAGAAAAGGAAGAGTTAAGGATTAAGTTTGGAACTATCCTTAAGTCTTACAATGAGCTAAAAATTGACCTGATCCAGAAAGATAAATTGATTGCAAAGTTTTCTGGACCCCAGGACCATAGGTCAGCCCCATTGATGATTTATGATAAGCCTATAGTAGCCTCTTCATCAAGCCCAATTATTGAATTTCACCATCACCACTCCTGGAAGTAAATATAGATGCAAGGGTCAGTTGGGAGAAGCAGCAATTAATTGAGGAAACCAATAAGTTGAGGGAAATAAGGGTGCAATTGGAAAAGGAGAAGGATGAACATGAAAAGGCTACATCTTTGGTAAACTAGAAGTATGAGGAAAAGATGAAAGAGGCAATAATGTAGTTTGGACATAATTTAAGGCCCTCAATTTTATTCAATCATGTCAGTAGGTTACATGTTTTTTTTACAACTTTGAATAAAGATAGGACTGAGTTGGTGCCAATTTTGAAAAAATGGATTGAGAGATCCTCAAGTATGAAGTTATTCTATTGGTTGTCTAAAGGCCAAGAAGATCCTAATCCACTAATTAAGCCAGTACACCAGTCTGTGGAGAAAATAGTGGAATATGACATTATTTTGGATATTTTCATAAGGAAATCAAATGTGTTGAAAAGGGAGTTAATGTTTTCAAGTTGTGAACTAGTACCAAATGTTCTCACAGCACAGGGAGAGTTAAAAGAGTTATATAAGTGGAGAGAGGAGATGGATGCACTTATGTCAGAGAGAATAACTGGTGTCTAGAACATATTGTATACAAATGATAAAAGGTTATACTTAATAGAGATTTCAAGTCTTTATCTCTCCTATATGTTCATTCTGTGAATCTTCTAAGTCTTTGGGGACTTGTATGTATGTGTTTTTGCTTTGAGTTCTAATCTAGGGTTGGATTAAATGTTTCTCAGGGTGGGATACATGTTCATTAAATTTTCATAAGGATTATTCACAAGTAGGAAAGAGTTGGAGTATTCATATTTATGCTTAAGGACCAGTTATTTCAAGGATATTTGTATTTACTCTATTTTATGGTAATGTTTTCCCAATGGATAAGGCACTAGCATGTATTCTCCTATCTTTTTTGTATGGGAAATGATTAAAATCATTGTAATCATAAATATATAATCAATACTAGTCATTTTACTTTATTTTACTTGCATAATATAGTCATTCTACCTAGTGATGGAGAGTCAATGAATAATAGGTTGTTATTTGGTACTTTCTCACTATTATCTATTGAAAGATCTAGTATTAAGTAAGAAACAAAATTGTATTTATTGGATCAGGTGTACCCACCTTGGTTTTGTAGAGCTAGAAGTGAATAGGGCAGTCTTGTCCCTATAGTTGGTCCAGTTACTTATAGATTTATCACATTTAGAATTAACATCTCCTTAATATCAGTCATAAGTATATTTGTGTCTCTTACAGTGTAAAATCTTTTGAAGAACAACAGTTTGTAGGATGAATTGATAGAGAATTAAACATGAGATACTAATAATTCTTGTATGCAAGTTTCCTTGAAAGAATCAACCAAATATTATGCTTGTTTTTTTAGAAATTTAACACAATTTGAGTTCATTGTGCAAATTGACCAGAGGATTATGCTCTTTTCCCTTGAGGAAAATTAGAAACTCAAAATTTAGTTTGCATTTTGAGGTTAAATTGGAGTAATTGAACTTAATGCTTGCATGATGTGTTTTGGATTCATAATTTAAGATAGGAGATTATGCTCTTCTCCTTGATGGAGAATCCTAAATCCAAAGCTCACAATCATTTATCTACTTTCTTTATTGCAATCCTTTAGAGGGTGTTCCAGTTGAAGAAAAAATCTCCCGAGAACAACCCAAGTGGGGACAAGTCTTTAGCCGACTCTTCCACCCCACTATAGAATTTGATGCTTCCTCAAGGTGAAAGCCTTAGAAGACATAATTTAATTTGGCCTTGGAATCTTAATAATCTTCTTCCAAGGACATGCTTGAAATTTATGTATAGTAGAGCTGCTTAAATCTTGCTTGTGAGACTACACAATTTTGAGTACTCATAGGGCTATAGGCCTCAATCCTACTTGTGGGATTATGGGAGGTGGTTATGAATGGATGTCTTCATTTAAAGCCTTAAGTTAGATGCTACCTGGTTCACCTCCAAAAGGTCAGTATCAATTGTGCAAGGAAAATAGTAATTGTCTCAAGACATTCACCATAGCAAGTCCTCATTGACATTAATACTCGGCTAATATGGGCTCAAATATCCATTGTATGTTATTGGACTACCATATTCTAAGGAGTCTTTTAGTGTATTCATAAGTGAGTGAACAAGTGGTATCAATCTCTACCTAGCACAAGGAAGGTTAGGTGTGTTTGCATAATATGACTGCTTGATGTGTTTTAAATACAAATCTTAAATAAATCCCTCCTAAATGAACAAACACAAAGCATTTTCAAGCACCTACAAGTCATTGGAAACAAACAAAAAAGATCCATTTTCCCAAAATTTACTAAAACTTACATCAGACAGTTTGTGATTGAATCACATCTGGTATCGTGAATCGTATCATGCATTCCATGTCATATCTGGTCAATCCCAAATCACAGCTAGTATCTACCACATTTCCTAGATCACATCTGGTAACTACAACATATCCTAAGTCACATCCTACATTTTCTTAGTCGCATTAAGGAACATTTCACTATCAGTCATATCCTGAGTGTTGCATCTTGGACAGAGAGCATTTCTGTACTAGTCAGAGTTTTAATTTTTACATTTCTAAATACCCATTTTAGCCATTAGTAAGATTTCATTGTCAAAACACATCTACATGTTAGCCTGAGAGAGTCATTCCTAAGAACACCTTGTCACCTTGCATGGTCTATTCTACATTGCCTAAACTGTGGAGTCTTGTTATTCTATTAGCTACAATCAAGTTCCTAGCTCACTATCAGGGCACTCTAACACCCTTTGATGCTGGAACTTTCACACTATCAGACCCACTTGCATTTTGGTTCCCAACTCACTATCAGGGCACTTTGACACCCTTTGACGTTGGATCTATAAGACATATCCAAACCCAAATTTTCATCCTTGGACTCACAATTGGATATTTTCAAACATTTAGACCTAATTTAATACAAGACACTCTTTAATTCCTTAATCAATTTTTCATGGTTAACACAAGACACAAATCCTACAAATTTTAAACTAATCCATTCTTGAATAAGGTACCATTAATCACATTTGAAAGAGGAGAAACTTCCAGAATTAATCCTTTATTTGGAACAACACCTAGCACTACTCATACAACAACACCTAAAGAGACAAACAACAATAATCAAGAAGACTTCCATTGGGATGAAAGACATGATGAATAAGATAACCAAAACAATCAAGAAGAATCTTAACACTGAGAAATACATTATGATTCAAATTATGAAGATCCTACCAAATAAGAATACCAAAGAGCTTTAAGAAGTAAATGATTTAAAAAAATCCCTAAGAGAAATTTGGAAGAAAACAAGGAGAAATACTTCCTAGAACTCACCTCTCAAGGAGTGAGACTACCAAAGGACTATGATGTAAACCAACTCAAATAGAAAGAAGATCTTAGTCCTATATCTATCTTAACAAGACAACTACTTGCCATCCAAGATGAAATCAAAGAACTCAAGAAAGAAAAGGAAAAACCAAGAAAACAATACTCTTTGGAAAACATATGTTCTTCCCCTTTTGACAAGGGACTAAAGATGATTCCATTTCATCAAAATGTCACAATTTTGAAATATGACAAGTACACTAGAAATTCTGATCCTCAAGATCATGTGAGGGAATTTTGCACATCAAGTATGGAATTCATGCATGAACAAATGTATCTTATGAGATTATTTCCATGTAGCTTAGGTGGACAAGATATGGACTGGTACTTCTCGAAACTACCTATGGGAATCAAAACATTTTATGAACTAGTGAAAAGTTTATACAACAATATTCCTATAACATGCAACACACTGTGATGATGCTGGATTTATGGAATATTAAATACAAAATGGGAGAAGCATTCTTGACTTTCTTGTAAAGATGGAGGAAAATATTTGCACGATATGCTCAGTAAATACCTGAAAATAAAAAAATTGACATCTTCATTAATAACTTGGTACCATAAATGAACTTTCCTATACAATTACAAGGTCCACCAAGTTTTGATAAGATGATAGATAGTTCTGTCAATATTGAAGAGTTCTTGATCAAGAAAGTGGAAATCACTATCAACAATGAAAATAAATACAAGTACATTCTTGGCAAAGATAAGTACAAAGATGGAAACAAGAACAAGAATGTCATTAACGATGAAGTAGTGGATACTCCTAATCCAAAAGAAAAGTTGTATGTCTTCAATCTCATGATGAGTCTCCAAGAGAACAAGACTTTGAATTCTATAGTGACAATATTGGCTAACAATAATTTCAATAAACCTCCTACTTGAATAGAGGCTTGGGCAACAAGACCTAAGATAATATTTACACCATTGGGAGATACATTGGAAGTGGTCTTAAAGGCACCATTGGAAAATAAAATCATTACAATTCCTAACTCCAAACCATGGGAACCAGAAGTAAAACTAATGTGGTGGAATGATAATGATTACTACAATTTTCATCACAATAAAGGACACAAAATGAACAACTGTACAAAGTTAAGGCATGTTATTTAAGACCTAATTTAAGAAGGAAAAGTTAAGGTAGATGGACATCACACAAAAAATGATCATAAAGAATTCCAAACTCCCTTACCTAGCTATGAAAAATGAGAATCTTCCAAGAGTAACAAGATTAATTATACATACACTGATAATGATAATGTAATCCATATGGTGGAACCATGCAAGCCCTCCATCAATGTGATCACTCTAGAAGGATTCCAAAATCAAACTAATTCTTCTAATGTTGTAACAAGAAATCAAGCTAAGCTCACTCTAAAAGGAGCTTCAACATCAAATACACCAGCTACAACAACAACATCTAAACAACTGTCATTACCTCCAAAGTTTAATCTAGTGGACTAGTTTCAATGTACATGAGCTTAAATCTCTATTCTAGAGCTGTTGAAAATATCTCCTAGTCATAGGGAAGTTCTTGATCAATCCCTTCTTAACACTAATGTGCCAAAAGATCTAGATGTGGATAGATTCCAAACTATGGTTGGTCACATGAATTCCCCACATTACCTATCTTTCTCTGAAGAAGATGAAAAATCATTGAGCCAACCACATAACCAACTATTTCATCTAGAGGGCCTTATTCATAAACATCATGTCAAGAACATCCTAATATATGGAGCTACTGGTTTGAACATCTGTACGTACAACTTGGTTAAAAAATTAGGATTCTCAGAACATGCAATTGATCCTAGAAGAAAGATAACAATCAAAGCCTATGATGAAGAAGAAAGATCATCCAAAGGAATAGTTGGTTTACCTATTAGAGTGGGACCAGTGGAGAAAGATGTCATATGTAAAGTTCTTGATTTACCACTCACATACAACATTCTTCTTGGAAGGTCATGGATACACTCAATGCAGGTTGTGCCTTCTACTTCTCACCAATGCATAAAATTTCCTCATAATGGAGTGGAGGTAACTATTATAGCAAACACAACATATCCTTGTAACAGTCTAAAAAAAATAGAGAGCATGGTTCCAAAAAATAAAGAAAGCTCTAATAAGACAGAGACATCCAAAGAAATGGTTTTGAGAAGCTTTTCTAAAAAGGTCAACATTCAAGAAATGAGTATGGGTGAATACAAGATTGATCCTGCTATGTCTCTGATAGATCTCCCCATATCTCCTAGATCTCAAGGAAGACCTTCCTCAACATTTACACCATACAATGTTAGTTCTCTAACAATTCATGAGGGAACCAGAATGGTCAGATAAAAAGTATCCCTTGAAGAAGAAAATGAAGAGAAATTTGTCTTGCAATGGATTTATAAAGAAAATGAAGAAGATGGAAATATACAACATGTTGAGATAGCTACAAATAAATATGGAAAGAGATATGAGATCATGAAACAAATGGGTTACAAAGGAAAAGGACCCTTGGGAAAAAACAAGAAAGGACTTGTGGAACCTATACATATGGATTTTAGGAATCCTAAAGACACGACTGGATTAGGCTTCAAGGAAGAAATATATCATCCTATGGCAAAAAGTGGTCTTGTATTTGATAGATCAGGGGATTCAAATGATGAAGAGGAGGAAGAAGGACAACCTATTTCCTATGAAAGGTTGCTGCTCTTACAAGGAGACCCATTATCAAAAATTGGTACCAATCTTGAGTAAGAATTAGAAGAAAGAAAAGTAGAAGAAATTGAAGAAGAACAAGAACAAGAACAAGGGCTTCCTATTTTTGATACACATCACTTTGATGAGGAACCAAAGATGATAACTCCACAAGAACCATTGCAAGAAGAAGAGAAAAATTCCAATGAAGAAGATGAAGTACCTATGACTATTAGCTGCTACTTGGGGGTTTCAGATAATAGTCAGGTAGACTCACACAAATATGAATGGGATACTCTTTCTGATGGTACTATGGATATAGAAGTGGATGTGATAAATTTTATTTTTTTCTAGATTCTTGATTGAAGAAGGAGAGAGTTCTAATGTTAGATCACTAGAGTTAGATTTGCATAACATTAACATGAACTCTAATAATCCTAACACTTATTTAGAAGAAAACTTAATGGAAAACATCATGCAAGTTAATAATGATGATAATAATGCAGTGATATTTCTTGAACCTGCTGAATCCTTGTCCTTATTGCATCTTGGATTTATAGACTGGAATGAGCTCACATCCACAAGCCTCTTATCTTTTGACAATGATTATTCCCTAGCTTATTATCTTAATGCTTGTGAACCATGACTGAGGAGGATATCAAGTTTCTCAGTCTCAAAATGAAAAATAAAAAGAATAAGAGATCTGATGGGTAAAACCACCCAGAGGTAATATCAGATCCTAATGGAGAAAAAGAAAAAGATGTATCTGATGGTGAAAACCTCCTAGAGGCACCAAAGGATGGGATTCTTGATATTCTCCTAGATCACTTTCAGGAAAGATCCTCAGTTCTGATTGAACCTACACAACCCATTAATTTGGGAACAATAGAAGCTCCTCAGCTAGTCCACATTTCTCTGTCATTGACAGAAGAGTAAAAGATTCAATTCATCAGTTTCTTCAAATAAAAGATCAATTTTTCTTGTTCTTATTTACACATGCTTGGATTGCATACATATTTGATCATGCATCACTTGTCCATCTCTCCTGATGTAAAAATAGTAAAGAAAAAACTAAGCAAAATGAATCCACATGTGGCATTGCTAGTAAAAGTAGAAATGTAAAAACTATTAAAAGTTGGATTCATTAGAGCTATTGATTATGCAAACTAGATTTCAAACATAGTTCATGTTTCTAAGGCAAAAAAATCTATTAGATTTTGCACAAACTTTAGGGATTTAAACAAGGCTTGTCTAAAGGATGACATCCCACTTCCCAACATAGACATGATTGTAGATTTGACAAAAGGCGATGAGATGTACTCATTAATGGATGGATTTTATGGATATAGTAAAATCAAAATTTCTCCTGAAGATCAAGAAAAGACCACATTCACATGCACATTGGGAACATACTATTGGAATGTGATGCCATTTGGTCTAAAAAATATAGGTGCAACTTACCAAAGGGAAATGACCACAACATTCCATACATGATGCATAGAAACATGGAAAACTATGTAGATGATACATTAGCAAAGTCAAAGATAAGGAATACACATATAGAAGACCTAAGGAAAATATTTGATAGAATGTAATAATTTCAATTAAGGCTTAATCCTAAGAAGTGCGCATTTGGTGTATCATCTAGAAAACTATTAGGATTCATAGTCTCAGCAAAAGTAATTGAGGTGGACCCAACAAAGGTGAAAGATATTCTTGAAATGTAACCACCAAGAAATATTAGTCAAATGAGGATGCTGGAAGGAAAATTACAATCCATAAGAAGATTTATATCTCAATTGGTGGATAAGGCACAACCTTTCACAAAGTTGATGCGCAAAGGAACTACATTCACTTGGGATGAGACATGTGAAGAAAAATTTTCCCAAGTAAAGAAATATCTAATGAATCCTCTAATCTTAATGGCACCAATCTATGGAAAACCTCTATTGCTATACATATAAGCTATAGATACATCATTAGGAGTATTTCTTTCACAAGAAAATGGAGGTAAGAAAGATAGAGCTATATACTATATCAAAAAAATGTTGTTTATATATGAGTTGAATTATTCAATGATTGAGAAAGCATGCTTAGTAGTGTTATTTTCATCCCAAAAGCTTAGGCATTACATGTTGGCACACAAGGTGAAGCTAGTGGCTAAGATTGATCCACTTAAATATGTATTGAGTAAGGGAATGCTGGCAGGAAGACTAGGAAAGTGGGTCCTAATTCTAAGTGAATTTGATATTGAATATGTTAATAGAAAAGCCATTAAAGGACAAGTGATTGATGATCAAGTTGGAGAAATACCATTAACAAATGACAAGACATTACATGTGGAGTTTCCAGATGAATCTATTATGTACTTGCCAGATCACCCCTAGAAAATGTATCTTGATGGCTCCTTCACACAAGAAGTATCAGGAGCTAGATGCTTATTTATTACACCACAAGTATATAAGATATTGAAGGAATATAATGTTAGGAATGGGAACACTAAGAGGAGGGGGGGGTTGAATCAGTGTTCACTATATCCAACCTTTTCTTTTACTCTTTAAACAATCTTGAATGCTTAAGTACTGAAATGAATATTAACATAAATAGAAAACATGAACTCAACACATAACACCAATATGATTACAAGGAAACCCAAATAGGTAAAAACCCCAATGGGAATTGACACCCACTAATATTTTGTACTAGTGTTTTATGATCCTTGTTAGAAGATCCTTAACCCTGTTAGGAGTTGTCTTTACATTACATTTAGTACAGTGACCTGGTCAAGGGTTGGAAACTATTAGGAGTCTTTTAAAATAAACCTATTAGGGGTGTGGACACACTATCCTAGAGCTCACTTCTCAAGTGGTGAAGGCTACAACCTTCTGATCTCAAATACACACTATATCTGCTGGATGAACTGGCACTGTGACATTGCTTGTCTGATCAATTCCTTTGATGCGTTGATTCTTTGACCTCTTGAAAATCTCTAATACATATTATTAACTCTTCACACACTTCTTCTCTTCTTATCTTGACTCTATATCCACATTTCATACTTAATTACAATGGTGCATCTAATATTTATATGCACATACAAAACAATTAACTAAGTCAGCCCTTTAACCGATTACATACAATGCTACCAATTGAATTGGCTCAAGCGTGTTTACCAAAAAACATAATTATATGTCTAAAACCTAATTACAATAGGTGAATAGCCCTTACACAAAAATATTATAGTCACTAATCAATTTACCATCAGTTGGTTGCATACACTATTCTATTTTGGCATTCACTGGCTGTGTAACTTCAATTGTCTATAACTTCATCATACTTGCATATCTAATCATGCACTCATAGAATAAGAATGAATAAAATCTTACCATCTTATCTTCTAGAGAACATACCATAACTCAGTCATACGTAGGTGCGCTGATGCTTTGAACTACTGGTGCTCTGCTAACTGTCTAGTCTTCTGTACTTAGCCAATTTCTGATCTTCTTATCATGTGCGCTGACTTCAAAAAAATATATGACTTTGTTTCCATAATGAAAACACTATATTAAGTCACATACAATAGTATAGTCAAATTTCCAAAAATCTCCCCCTTTGTCATTGATGGCAACAAAGGAATATGGCGCAGTTACTAACTATTCCCTTATACAAAAACTCTTTTCATACTCTATCTTGTATCTTCCTTATATTATTTAATATACATCTTCTTTACATATCTATATCTCCATATTCTATACATACTCCCCCTTTGACATTAATGACAAAGGTGCTAAAAACTTAATCTCTACAAGTACTTATAGGGAAAGTACATCTGGATATGCTATCTTCAATTTGTGGATCTCTTGCTTCCAAAATGCAACTAGTGCATTGATTGTTTGGTGATGGACGCATAATGCATAGTTTAGCTTCTCCATCTTCTCCAAATCTAAGCTAGGACCTTGATCATATGTCACCATGGTGGCATTGGTCTACTTGATATTCTGATTGAGCACATCTAGGGAGGGCACAAGAGCATTCTTGAGCTATGTTTGCCTTGCCCTTATTTTGGACATCTCCTTCTCTGCTCTTTCAATCTTGTCAATCTACCCTTGATATACATTATTACACATATTTATATCAGTGGAGGGGTCTTCTACTAATTTCCTTACTTGTTCTATTATTGCTTCTACCTCTTGTATCTTCTTGAAATGGTCATCAGTTAACTTATCCAGATACATATAGTTAGCAATAATCTTTTTTCACTTTGCTGCAAACTCCTTTAAGGATGCTTGACCAACCTCAAGTGAACTTAGGTCAAGTGAAAAGTTACTGACCAATTCAATGAGTATTTTCTTCCTATACTTATCTTTTGCAACTTGAGATGTAGTCTCTTCCAAGGTAGAAAAAATGGTTTTGAAGGTTGTGAGGATGTTTCTAACATCATCAACTGAATGTACCTTAGACACTTTGTTGTCTTAAGGCAATAGACTATTCAATATGTTGAATGATTCAAAAAAAAATGGGTTCCTAATTACCTGTTTCTCTTTGGCCTTTTCCATGGCTAAGACATTGATCTTGATCAGGTCTTCTTCTCCCCAAGAATCTAGACTAGTGGTGTCTAGTGTCAATCTTGACAACAATAGTACAAAAGGAGTGATAGGAGTGCTATTCACTACTTCTTGTTTTACTTTGATTAACATTTCAACTAATGGTTCATCTGTTGGTTCATTTCCTTTTCCCTCTTATTCTCCTTTTTCTATTTTTGTTTCTTTTCCTTCTTTTTCTATCTCTTTTTCTTTTTCTATCTTAGGTGAGTTACCACTGCATAGTGTTTCAGCCTCTTGTGTGCTTACAAAGGCTTCTTCGAACTTGTCCAAGTCCTTATCTTTGGCCACCATTGCAATCTCAACATTATCAATAATGATGGTGCTATCCTTTAGTGGATCTCTCATGGGCACAGACTTATCCACCTTTGTATGTGTTTCAACTATAGGCATTGAGTCCTGAGGACCTTTCATAGGTACATTAGTGGGCTCTTCCACCTTGACTTCCTTTGTGGGAACTTGAGTTGTAGGCATAATAGGTGGGTACATGTTCCTATTCATGAAAACCTTCTCAAATGCTTTCTTTGTTTCCTTAGCAACCGATTCATAGTTATTGTCCATTATATACAAAGTCCTTGACTTGGTTCTAAGATGTGGCTTCACTAGATCTAATAATAAAGTCTTCTCTTCTAGAGAGAATACTAGGAGGGTTTCATATAAAGTCTTTTCTCTTATCCTTAGATCCTCTTCAATAGCTTTTCTCTTTAGGAATTCTAATATGTTCCACACATTATCTGGAATCATTGTATTTAGTTCTAGGACTGTCCTTTTAAACTTCAACATGTGTTTGATAATAATTCCATGAATTTCTGATTTATCTATTTCACTATATTTTTCATAGAACTTTCCTACTTAATCTATCATGCCTTCATCAACAATCTTTGAACTCAACACACTAAGACTAGGTTTGAAACTTACTTCTAGAGGTTTTTGAGTGTTCTTCTTACTTCTTGTTTCTTGTGAGGATGGATGACTAGTGCTTTTTTCTTCTTCCTCTTAGGCATTGCCTTATACTTTGGAGGAGCTGTAAGGTCAATTGTTTCTATGGGTGCAAGAGGGACAATATCAGATTTGTCCTATTTATTCTTAGGATCTTCATATTTCTCAAACTTGACCTTCTTTAACTTAGGGTCATCTTCTTTTGCTTCTATTGCTGATGCACTCTCAATTCCTAAAGAAATATTTTCTTGTCTTTCTTTGTCAAGGTCTTCTTGAGTTACTCCATGAATTCTAAGGATCTCAGAAGTAACCTTAGCTACTTCCCTTTTAGTTGTTGTGCTATTCAAAATAGCATCAACTTCTCTTGTTTTCTCTTCATAATTCCCCCACCTTGGTTCATTAGGGTCCTAAGGGGATGATAGAAATACTTGTGCATATGCTTCTAGAACTTGTTCATCAACCTCATATCCAAGTGAATGGATCCACTTTGTTCTTCATTCCACTGCTTCCATGAAGGTTGTATTAGTTTCCACCATGAAACAAATTGTGTCCTTTTATTTCTCAACAATATTCTCTGGAATTTTGTATCTCATCTTCATTTTGGCCCTAAATGTCTTTAATTCCAGTGTCATGTAATCCTTCAATCTACTCTTAGTAGATGCCTTGAGAGATATCTATGGTATTGTGGGTAAGATTTTTTCCAAATACAAGTCTGAGACCTTTCCAACTATATGGAAGTACATGTATGTGATCAAAGACCCAAATCTGAATATTTTGGTCTTGTCATGTTTAATGGCTTTGATGTTATCTATTAGTTGTGTGCATAGAATCTCACATAGATTGAACTCACCATTCTCTCTCACAAGTCTTATTGCTGCAAGAATTGTTGCTACTAACACACTATTAACCCTGTTGGTGTATTGGAACCTATATCCTAATATCATAGACATCAATTTGATGTCTTTCTCCTCTATAGGCTCTATAGTCATTCCACACCTATCACTTCTTGATTTGCATGTTTTTTCAACAATCTTCCTTACATCCTTACCCACTGGAAGAATGGTTCATGTTCTTGAGAGGCCTATCATCTCATGTATTAGGTCTCTTGTTATTATGACCAGCACTTCACCTATCTAGAATAGGTCATCATAAATCCTGCTAAGTAGAATTTTATCCATTCAAACTCATAGAACTCATATATCGTAGCATATTCAATAACGGGATGTTTCTCTAACTTCACATACTCATCCAAGAGGGTTTTATCAAGTTTCATCATGGTTTCTAAATACAATCTTATCATGTCAAGTCCTACTAGCTCCTTCTTATAATATATGTATGCACAGATGTCTTCGACATGCATAACCCTCATAGGAGTACAAGAGAATGCCCCTTCTAGGTTATCCAATGTGGATTTGAATGGGTGCCTCTTAAATACATATCTTTTCTTCCCCACAACTTCAAATAAAATAGGAGTAGCCATCACTTAGTTGTATATCACTTTCTTAATGGTTTCCAAGAACTTCTGAATCGGCATGATAGATTAGGGATTCCGCAACTGATCAAACACACTGCTTCGCTAGTGAATCAATCTGCAATCCTTCAGAATCAACTATTAGGGATTTTGTGATCTTCAATTTCTCTAAACTTGAATGCAATGAGTGATTTACAAGCTTCTATGTACTTTAAAGTAAAAATTCTTCCATCAATGTTTGTTGCGTAAACCAAGCTATCACTAATAATTTCCAACTTTCATTCTGTAATCAATCAACTAGTGCGCTCTTGCACATAGGTTCTACTAGTCTCCAAAATGTTAAGTCCAAAGATGCATACTTTGAGGGTGAGTATACCAGTCGTGTAGGGGTTTAGAGCTAAATTATCTCCCCTTATGACCTTGAGGGCCATTCATCCATATGTAGAGGGTGCATCCACTATGGATGTATCCAATACATTCTCATCAACCTTATCCTTCTTTTCCTCTGACCAAATCAAGCTCGCATCTTCTGAAGCTTTCACAAACTTGACTTCTCCATTGGTATCTAGTATTGATTCTTCTAGATTTTTAGGGATTTCCTGACTTTGCATTCTTGATCCACATAACTTTGAGATGTGTCTAGCCTTGTTACATGAGTGAAAAATAACTAGAGGGCTTATATTCCTTGGCGCATTGCTATGGGTTACCATTTTACACTCTCTAGCTGAGTGACCATTATAGTTACATATCTGACATGTAACATTCTAAGAATTTCTTACATTTGACTGATTCTGATTTCTCTGATTATGCTGAGTCTTGTTTTTCCAACTTGTCTTACAATTCATAGCTTTATGACCAAATTTATTGCATGAATAATAGTAACCATTGAAAGGTCTTACCTTTGTATAGTTCCTTGCTATATGTCCATGCTTGTTACATGAATAACAAGTTTGATCTAATAGATTTCCCTCATTCTTGGATGGTTCAACATGATCATTAGTTTGACTCCCAATCTCCTTAGCATTTGTGGTGTCTTTTGGTTCTTTCATTCTTGCTCGCATGTTGTGAATCTGATTTTGTGCTTCATTGAATCCAATGACGCTAGTATCTCATTTAAGCTTCCAAGAATATAATTGAGATTCAATTAGATCCATTCTTGTGTGTAATTTATCAATGTGATTATTAGCCTCTTTCAATTACAATGACGCATCTAATATTTATATGCGCATATAAAATAGTTAACTAAGTTAGCCCTTTAACCGATTACATACAACGCTTCTAATTGAATTGGCTCAAGCATGTTTAAAAACAAACATAATTATGTCTAAAACCTAATTACAATAGGTGCATATCCCTTATACAGCAATAGTATAGTCTCTAATCAATTTACCATCAGTCGAGTGCATACATTGTTCTATTCTGGCATTCATTGGCTATGTAACTTCAACTATCTGTAACTTCATCATACTTGCATATCTGATCATGTGCTCATAGAATAAGTGTGAATACACTCTTACCATCTTATCTTCTAGGGCGCATACCATAACTCAGTCATCTGCATGTGCACTGATGCTTTGAACTAGTGGTGCTCTGCTAACTATCTAGTCTTTTGTACTTAGCCAATTTTTGATCTTCTTATCATGTGTGCTGACTTCAAAACCCTATATGACTTTTTTTCCATAACAAAAACACTATATTAATTCGTATATAATAGTATAGTCAACTTGCCAACATATAAGATGATTTTTCCATGTACAAACAATATAACAGAGTATGAAGCACTCGTAAATGGAATCAAACTTGCAATAGAGTGGAAATTTGTTGAAATACACATCTATGGAGATTCACAACTCATTATCAATCAGGTGAATGGTGATTACCAGAAAAAAGATGATAAGCTCATGCCTTACAAAAGAATGGTGGATGACTTGAAGAAATACTTTGTCTTTATAACATTTGAGAAAATTCCAAGATTAGAGAATAGAGCAGCTAATGCGATGGTTACTTTAGCATCTATGTTACAACTTGAAGAACATCAATTTTGCTATGATTTCCTAGTGGAAGAACTCCCTTTTCCTTCCTGACTCACTCAAATCCCAAATTTTTTGTGCCCTTGAAACCCAAGTTTTGTCCAGATACGCCCATATCTATTCTTACCTAAAAGACCAAACAATCCCTGAAGGATATTTTAGAAATGAAAAGAGATTGTTTATAAGAGAGGCATCATGTTATATAATCATTACGAATGACTTGTATAGATGTAGTCTAGATGGTACGCTTCTTATGTGTTTAGAAAATGAAGATTCTAATCGTGCATTAAAAGAGGTCCATGAAGGTGTGTGTGGGTCACACTCGAATGGTTTTTCATTAGCCAAGAAACTCTTAAGAGTCAGATATTATTAGCCCATAATGGATAAAGATGCTATCAATTTTTCAAAAACATGCAAGAAATGCTAGATCCATGGTAACCTAATACATGCTCCAGTAAAAGAGATAATTACTTTCACAATACATTGGCCATTTTAGCAATGGGCCTTTGATTTAGTTGGTCAGATATACCCAAATTCATCAAATCGACACAAATACATCATTACTACAACTAAGTATTTAACAAAATGGGTGGAAGCTGTCCCATTAACTAATGCAATTGGAAAACAATTTTCAATGTTTATCCCGAATTATATCATCTGTAGATATGGAATACCCTCATCGATTGTGACTGACAATGGGGGTTAATTCAAAAACAAATACATAGATGAGTTCTATCTTCAATTCAAAATCACTTGGCACAGTTCCTCTATCTATTACCCTCAAGGTAGTGGATATGATGATGCATAAAACAAAACTATTTTGAAAATCTTGCATAGGATAGTGAACAAATTAGGAAAGGATTGGCATTTGCAAATCAATCCAACATTATGGGCTTATAGAACCAGCATTAGAACACCAATTGGAACACCTCCTTTTACACTAGTTTATGGATCATAGCCAGTCTTACCAGTTGAAGTAGAGATTCCATCACTGAGGGTATCATTGAAACATCTAGTCACTGATGAGGACTATAGAATCTCTAGACAACAAGAACTAGAATTTCTAGATGAGTGTAGACAATAGGCGTTTGATAATCTTAAATATTATCAAAAGATAATGTCAAGAGGATATAAAAATAAAGTAAAAACAAGAAGTTTTCAAGTAGGAGATCTAGTTCTGAGAGAAAATCGGGACTAAAAATCAACAGAATTGAGAACAAAAGGGAAAATTTGAACCCAACTCGCTAAGTCCCTTTGTCATAACAGCAACATTTGGATCAGGAGCCTATCAATTGGCTATGCCTGAAGGAAATTTTGTAGTAGATCCTCAATACTCTACATTTGAAAATGTTTTATGCCTAACATTCTTGAGGTAAGTTTTGTACAGTGAAAAGAGTCCTGAAAAAAAGTACAAAAAAATTAGAATAAGATCGTGACAAAAATTAAAAACAATGGAAAAAGTCCTAAAATAATGACCATCTTTGTGAAAACATAGCAAATAGGCACCTTGGTGAGTCCAAAAAAATTAGAAAAGAGAATAAGTACAAAAAAATCGAAAAGAGAAAAAGTACAAAAAAATTGGAAAAGAAAAAAAGTGTCTTGGTGAAAACTTGGTAAACAGGCACCATGATAGAAAAAATAGAAAAAAATTGGCCAAGTGGTGAAAACCTAGTAAACAGGTGCTACTTGTAATCAACGCTCTATTTATCAAGACAACACTTGTACATTTGGAAAATGTAAATCTCAGTTTATACATATCTTCCAATCACTCTTGTGACATGCCAAAGTCTAAGAGCTTATTATCAAAAAATTGTATCTTCCTAAGGATGGAATTTGTCCACATTAAAGTCCTAGGTAAACTATTTTTCCTAGGGGACAATGATCAAGGTCAAGTATGTCACTAAGTTGATGTTAGGACTTTCTACTAAGGTGTTGAGTTTGCAATAGACATTAAACTACAGAGAAAGGTATTTCTCCAGACCACCCTAATCCACAATAGACATTAAATTATGAACAAAGGTATTTCTTAATGCCAACCATAAAAAATATTTCTTAATACTTGGACCTAAAAGTGTTCCTAAACACTACTTCTTGACGATAAGAGTGTTTCTAAACACTAAACAAGTGAGCTACTTATGGATAAAAAGAGAAATCAATAATTGATAACAATTTTGATGCGCGTGTTTGCAAATTAATCAACAATGTTCCTAAACACTATAATCAAAACTATCTATTTTAAAGAAAATACATTGATTATTTTAAAGGAATAATGAAATTTTTCTTGTTATCAATTTTAGATTTTTATGTTTCCTTGAGTGACTCGATGATGTCTACAATGGACTAGAGGAACAAGGACTGGGGGCATAATGCTTTCTTTGTATTCTTTTTGCGGTAATAAATCTGATGATCTAAGGTGATCATAGGAAATGGGTGTCTACTATAAGTTCCTCTATCACGATTGGAACACCAAGTATATCTCGACCTATTTCATATGAAATCTTTAGTGAGGTTAGATTTATTTCCTTTCCTATTTTAAACTTAGGTGAAAAAGTACTTCCTAGTAAGGTACATAGTAAATCAGATTATACCCAAGGATATGAATATAAAATAAAAGGTCATTTTGGGTATATATTTACACATTATGTACCATAAAAGAAAAGGGTTTTTATTAAACATGAAGTAACTAACAGAACATTCTAGCCTATAGGCTTTAATGTTTAGGTTATTGAATAGAATTAAAATGGATTCACCTCTATTCAAATGTAAAAGGGGGGAAATATGAGATCTATTCTCAAACCCAAATTCCCAAAGAAGAGATCCAATTTGATCAACCAAAAGGTTAATACACAATCGAATCAATTTATGAAGAATATGGAAGAGAGAGAGAGAGAGAGAGAGAGAGAGAGAGAGAGAGAGAGAGAGAGAGAGAGAGAGAGAGAGAGAGAGAGAGAGAGAGAGAGTAAATCCAATATTTCCCTATGAAGGAAATTATGCTTGAAATATGGAATAATTGAAATACAAATACTAACCTCAAATTAGGGCAGATCTGGAAAATGTCAAATTCTGATGTCTGTGTATACTTTCGGGCAATTATACAACCTATTCCAGACTAGAAATGCCAAGACAGAGAAAACCCAAAAATCTTTCTCCAAGATGAGCTCAGGTCGGGTTTGACCCTCATAAAAGGTCAAATACTACATTCTTTATTCGAAGTCCGATTCTGATTTTGTTTGTAGATCTCAGAAATTTACTAAAAAAGGTATCCAAATTCACTCTTAGATCCAAAATTCCACACCTATACCCACAAGAAAAGGGGCATTTTTGTTGTATGGGGGATTTTCCTTGGTCAAACACCAGTTTAGGAATTAACCTTGAAATCGAATTGAAATATATTGTTAATAAACAAAGTAATTGAAACAAATCACCTCGCTTATGTTGAAGTCCTTGTAGAGGATTCAAATCCTCAAATCCACAAGTAGGAATGTTCCAGTGGATGTAGGATGTTTCCAATCAATGGTATTTGATCTTCAACACCAATCTTGACTTGATCTTTGCATATGAGAAGGCTTGAATGAATGTAGAAGGATGGATCATCAAAGGGGGCTCCAAAGAGATTGAATCCTTCAATAGCTAACAATGGATCTCCTAGATGGATGAATGCTTGAAAACTTGAATTCTTAATGACTTTCTTGAACTTGAGAGCTTTCAATTTCTTGATTGTGGATGTTCTCAAAAAACTTGATGGAGAGATGTGAATAATGGATGTGAAAATGAGAGAGGAAGGCCTCCTTTTATTATTAACTAGGGAACAATCCTCTAGAGAGGCCACCTTGGAGAATTAAATCCCAATTATGTCCTAACATTTAGAAAATATACCTAGATTAAATGCAATTAAAGTATTTACCATCCCAAAACCCGAAATGGCCAACCCAGAGGTAGGAAAATAAATATCCCGAAAGCTCGATGCCCAAAAATTAAAAAAATTGGAAATATGAATGAGGGGGGAAAAATCAAGGTTGGACTTAACCTAGTCATGTTTGACCTTGATCCTGACCTAGTTAGGTTTGAGCTCGATCCTGACCTAGTCAGGATCAACCTCAAATTTGACCCTGGGCCTAGATTCAGTCAGAACCAAGTCAGGAGGTCCCGTGGATGCCCAGAAACCTAGAAATGATATCAAGATAGGATAGAATGCCAGAGATAGACATAAAATCCTATGATTACTATGATGAAGGCTAGGAGGACCTATTTCTAAATCCTACCTAGAAAATAAAGCCATGGAAGAGGTAAATTAATGAGAATCCTCGGGATCCTAACCCTAATTTCACCTAGAATGAGGAAATCAAGTGTAGGGAAGAAGTTGAAAGTGGGGGGAAAGCCAAATACATGAAAAGACCTGATCAAAGTGCTTAACATGACCCCAAACCACTTACTCAGAGGGATAAATTCTCTTAACATGGAAGTGCTTCCATTTTAAGATGATACATTAAGCCCCCACTTTAGCAAGAGTATGGACTCGATGCAAACTCTTGGTAAAGGAGATCAGAATGAAAATATAATCTTATTGTAATCCAAGGGACAAAGAGAAAACTTAAGCCCACAGGGACTCAAGTCTTCATTGACTCCTAGATCACAATAAGAGAAACGTCTCTAGAGAAAGAAAGGTGTGATTACCTCACCCAATGAGAACTTATCTCCCATTGTGAACCACATAGAAAATTGGTGCAACTTGAAAGATGGAATTGAACCACCTAGTGAATGTGGCTACTCACTAGTCAACCCATCAAGGATTAATCCTTAGGAATATAAGAATAAAACCAAAAAACAAAAGAGATCTAGTCTTAAGGACACTTCCGGCCTAAAGGGATCAAAATATATGTATATTTGAAACTAGAGGGATCAAGAGATCCTAAAATATAAATCCATGCTTTAAGGATTAATTACTAATCCAAAAAGTGAAAAAGTATCTTGAAAAATATGTGTATTGGAAAGTGCATGTGTGCAACAGGTGAGTAGAGCATATGCCCCCACATTAAAGTCATTGTTGACACTTTAACAGGAGCAATGGCTTTAACGAAAACATAAATAGCTCCACTAATTACATTTCCACGTCGAGATGCACCCAAATGAAGACAAATCAAGGGAAATTTTACAAAAACATATAGAGAACACAGAAGGGATCTACCTACCTTGGGGTCAATATGATCACAAGATAATATATATGATATTATTGCAAATGAATTGACATCATTCCCCAAAGAAAGTAGAACTACAATCACAAAGGATGAAAGATCACATAAGATATACGAAGGAGAATCTTTTCAAACCATGACATGGAGACCAAAAATAATTAGTGCTACCATATCTTGAATCCAAGCAGATTACACAAGGAAACATTTACGAACAATAGCATAGTTATGACATAACATTGAACAATGCATAGAAGAATAGACATACATATAGAAGAATTTGAACAACAATTTTGATTCCTTCATCACCTTGCACCAACTGAGTAACAAGGATTGTATAAAAGAATCTAACAACATTTAGCAAACATAGTACGGGAGAAGCAAAATACAGTAGGCAAACACACAACAAAGCTACCACAAAGGACAAAGCAATCAACCATGCCACCTACTTTCCCCATCTTGTTGCATATCATTTAGGGAAGGTGGATAACTTGCAAGAGGTACTATATCCAACACAGTAGGAATAATAGCCAATTCCAAACAAGGATCCTCTTGAGAATCACAATGTTTGACACTAGGTGTAAGAGTTAATTGTGATAAAAGCATATTAGGTAAATCAATGTCAATGTCAATAGTTTCATATTCATCATTAACATCATCAGTATCATCAACAGTATCTTCTTCATCCAAATTAATCAAAATAGGATCTAAGATATGAATAGAATCATCATAATCATGCATGTGAACATCATTATTAGTAACAATCTATTCTACCACATTATACATAGGTTCATCTGTAGAAGGTAGAGATCTTTGAGCTTTAGCATGAGCACAATGCTTTTTATGACATTCATTAGTAGATTAGTTTCATTTTGATTTATTTGAAATAAGTTGATAACTAGGAGGAAAAATCATAGGCTCCTTCATAGGTTCTTTAGGAAGATTAATAGGATTATTAAGCATAGGAGAACCAATCACAAGATCTTTGATAGGTTTAGTAGAAGGAAACTAATTAACAGAGCTAGAAGTCATAATTAAAGGAGGTATAGAAGGTGTAGGTAAAAGACCATGATTAAGATCCCTAGGAGGTGAACTTAATTCAAGAATTTTATGACGTTTCTAAGCTTGATATGATCAAAAAAGATTATCAGGTTGAGGAGGACATGAATTAGGTAATGAAGGCCAAAATAAATCCAAAGAAGCACAATCTCCAGGCCTGGAAGGTTGATATAGACTATGATTAATCATCTTCACTTCTTCATCATGATTGAACTTAAGAAACTTATGGATAGGTGAAGAAACATCATGCATGGTAGTTAACCAAGGAAAACCTAGTTTAACTTGAAATTGATCAGAAGTAGGAAAAACAACAAAGGTAGTGTTCACAATTTTTCCACAAAGTTCAATCAGTAAAGTAATAGAACCAAAGGATGGATAAAGAAAACCATTGCAAGTTTGAATCCACACATCCAATGTATCATAAAAGTCACGTTGTAAGCTTTTCATAAAAATATTTTCTTCAGTGATAACATTGACTAAGGATGTAGGATCAACAAGAAAACCATGAGTAGGTTTCTAAGCAATCCTAGCAGCAATGTAAAGGGACGGTCAGGAGCTCTAATATTCTTAGAGTCATCAAAGGTAATCAAGAGTTCTCGAGGTCTCTTATTCTTAAATATTTGTGTAGGTTTAGGTTGAGTTTTCATTTTAGGTTGAGGTTTAGATTGAACTTGAGGTTGAATCTAAGGTTGAGATTGAAGTTGAGGTTGAGGTGGAGATACAGACTGATCAACATGCTCCACTTGATTAACAACATGATTGAGATCATCCATCTTTGAATCATACATAATTTCCATGGCAGATGGTTGAGAAATAGTATTAGTATCATGCATAGGTAAAGGGTTCGTATAGATTTGAAGGTTCTAATTAGGAGGAGAGACAGATTTATCCCACTACTATCTAGATTATCAATAGATAAAGCCTTAGAATAAATTAGATCTTGAACCTTATGTTTTAAAGAATAACATTTCTCAGTATCATGACCATTCTGATGATGATATTGACAAAAATCATTTTGATCAAAAGATTTAGATGCAATCATAGTAGGTAAAAGAGGTTGAATAGGAGGTAATGTAATCATATTAGCAGCTAAAAACCTATTCATAATAGAATGTAAAGATTCAAAAAGAGGAGTAAATGCATGATTTAATTGAAAAGTAGTGGATGCAAAAGTGGCATTGTGAGATGCAACAACAACTTGATCAACAACTGCATTCACTTGTTTGTTTATCTTGACATAGTTGTTGAATTTTTGAAATTTGTTTGGATTAGGAGTAGCATCACTCTTATCAAATGGAACAGGAGCCATTGGAGTGTTTCTCTCAAATTGAATCACTTGTAATTGATAATGATGAAGTGATGCACAAAGTTGTTGAAAAGAGGTAAATTCAGTAAGAAAAATCTTATCTCTAATATCCTTTTGCAAATTTGAAATAAACATATGTTGAATATCAATATCAAGAATGTGATAGGAAATATGAGCATACAAATGCTTAAATCTACCAATAAATTCAGTTAATTTTTCCTTAGCACTTTGTTTACAATGCATCAAATCAGTCAAAGACACTTGTGGGCCAATATTATTTTGAAATTATTGAATAAAGGCATTAGCAAGTTGTGGAAAGGAATCAATAGAATAATGAGGCAAGGAACAATACCATTGTAAGGCCTTGTCATGGAAGGTTCTAGCAAATAGTTTGGCTAAAATCCTATGGTCATGAGCATAATCACTACAAAGGATTTGGAATGTTTTAACAGGATGAACAGGATCTCCTTTTCCATTATAATTCTCAAGACGATGCATCTCACCTTGCTGAGGAACAGGAGTACGAATGATGTCTCAGGACAAGGGACTTCCCATGTCACATGTAGGAATACTAAACTTGTTTTGAGTTAAAGAAACAAGTTGTTGTTGTAAGGATGACATGGTTTGAGCCAAACTAATGATTGTTGAATCATTAGAGGAAATAGGAGGAGTAGCAACATTAGACACACTAGGTAAAGTGTAAGAAGCTGCAGGAATAGAAGATACAACTAGAGGAACACTAGGAACTACAGTTGGAAGTGGATTGGAATAAGTGAAAGGAACATTATGATATGAAGGTTGTGATGTAGGAAGGGACACATGAGGAACACTCATAGGAATAGAGGGAACTGTCACATTCACCAAAGAAGGAGTATAGATAGGAATATTAGGTAAAGGATTAGAAGGAGGTTCAACACTAGTGATAGGAGGAATCAACCCTAAATCTTGAGCTTCTTGAAGTAAAGGTTTAACATCTGAATGCACAAGGTGAGTAATACCATGCAAGAGGTTAACACCTTGATCACCATCATGGATAACTTTCTTAAGAGCCTCTATAGCTTGAATGGAATCTTGATTATGGTTCTCTTGAAGAAGCCAATTACCCATTTTATCAAGTTCAGTGGAAATTTTTTGGACTTTCTCAGGGGGAACTCTTAAAGCGTCATCCTCATCATTAGATGAGTGAGAAGAGTTTTTCTCCATAGTAGGATTGGAATCATGAAGAATCAAGTTATCATCTGGGATCCTAAGGCAAGGAAAGGAATATTCAGGAACAAAGGCACCCATGAGTCTACAACTTATTCTAACCGGAATTTTATAAGTAGGACTAGTGG
This sequence comes from Chamaecyparis obtusa, assembly GCA_027943335.1. Classification (NCBI taxonomy): domain Eukaryota; kingdom Viridiplantae; phylum Streptophyta; class Pinopsida; order Cupressales; family Cupressaceae; genus Chamaecyparis; species Chamaecyparis obtusa. Next base: position 3,204 of record BSBK01007993.1, on the reverse strand, counting down.
TAGTAAAGCTCATAGACCAATGTAATGCAAATGAACTAAACTAAGAACACATAGAGCATGAATATCAAATCTAATTAGCATGCAAGATCTAACACAAAGGAAAATCCTAATACTAACAAGATAAAAGGAAAGCACAATATGGCATCCAATTCCATAAAAGAATAGTGAAAGTGAACACACACAATAAGACAAAGGGAAATCCAAAGAAAGAGAGCAAGCTAGTCAGGTTCACGAAAATGAATAGAAGTAAAATGGATTCACCTCTATTCAAATGTAAAAGTGGGGAAATATGAGATCTATTCTCAAACCCAAATTCCCAAAGAAGAGATCCAATTTGATCAACCAAGAGGTTAATACACAATCGAATCAATTTATGAAGAATATGGAAGAGAGAGAGAGGGTAAATCCAATATTTCCCTATGAAGGAAATTATGCTTGAAATATGGAATAATTGAAATACAACTACTAACCTCAAATTAGGGTAGATCTAGAAAATGTCAAATTCTGATGTCTGTGTATACTTTTGGGCAATTCTACACCCTGTTTCGGACTAGAAATGCTGAGACAGAGAAAACCCAAAAAATTTTCTACAAGATGAGCTCAGGTCGGGTTTGACCCTCATAAAAGGTCAAATACTAAATTCTTTATTTGAAGTCTGATTCTGATTCTATTCTCAGATATTAAAAGTTCACCGAAAATTATATCCAAATTCACTCTCAAATCTAAAATTCCACACCTATACTTGCAAGAAAATGGGGGTTTTTGTTGTATAGGGGGTTTGCCTTGGTCAAACCCCAGTTTAGGAATTAACCCTGAAATCGAATTGAAATATATTGTGCATAAACAAATTAATTGAAACAAATCACCTTGCTTATGTTGAAGTCCTTGTAGAGGATTCGAATCCTCAAATCCACAAGTAGGAATGCTCCAATGGATGTTGGATGTTTCCAATCAATGGCATTTGATCTTCAACACCAATCTTGTCTTGATCTTTGCATATGAGAAGGCTTAAATGAATGTAGAAGCATGGATCATCTATCATGTCCAAATTTAGGGCAAAACACACACAACAATTTTTTTTTTTAAAGTCATAGGTACAAGGTTCACACCAAGACATGAGGACCAAAACATCAATTAGTGCACACAACTTACAAGGGGAATTTGATGCAAGCGTTGGCTTATCGACATCCCCATTACATCAGGTGCACTAGGTTGAAGAATCACTAACTAGGGTTCAACCGAACGAAGGCATGAGGAATGATTCCCTAGTCCAAATCACTCCAAAAGTTAAGACATTAACATAAGACAATAATTCAATTTAATGATTAAATTAAATAATATTAATCTTGCCTAAGTTAATCTATAATGAATTAAATGTAACAAGGGGAATTTAAAATAATATCATTCTAATTAATAATTTAATTAATAATAATAATTATTAATAATAATTTAATTAATAATAATTATTATTAAGGAATAATAGACTCCGAGATTATAAGAGCCATTAAAATAGCAAGGCCCCAATAAAATAATAATTAACACTAACATAATGAGGGTGAAATAATTAATTAGCACAACTAAAATAATTCAACTCTTAATAAATAAAAGAAATGGTTATAAACTATATACACATACACATGAAATAAATAATAATATAAGACTAAACATGAACTAACCATAATCTTTTCCAAAGAGGATCATTGCGTAGAAATAAAAGAGATAAATAATCCTCCTTAAAAAAATTAATTTTCATATAAAAAAAATAATAAGAATTCAATTATCGTAAGCCTCAAAGGGATCACTTCACATAATTCAAGGTAATAAAACTAAAATATGATAAGAAAAAATTAATTAATATCCCTATAAAGAGGGGACTTGGGAACAAGAAGAGTGAAACAAGTTAGAGGATAGAAACCAAAATTCATAAGGGAAGTAAGAGCCAACGTAAAAATTAATCAAGTAATGTCCTAATAAATATAAATGAGTCAAGAATTAATCAGGAATAGCCAAAACAAATCCCTAATCTAGATTTTAGGATTTGACCCAAGTTAAGACTTGGCCAAACCCTAAATGTTTCATTCGGGTTTGGCAAATAGGTGCTCACAGGCACACCTGAGTTTCACCTTAGGGATCAGCTCCCAAATGTTCACAATAAGCCCACCTAACCATAATCTAGTAATTGTGACAGGACCCGATAGGTGCATAAGTGAAGGTGGTGAGTTAATCGTTATGTGGCTCGAAGGGTCAAAGCACGACGTGCAGACGACGTGCTGACAGCTTGCTTGGGATGGCTTTGGCATTGACGGGGAAATGGGTAGGGTTAGGACCCTATCAAGCCTCCATAAGGGGTGGCAGGTTGAGCACAGACCCTTCTGCCACCATAGGAAGCAGTAGTGCCAGCGACAAGGGATTGCTACGAGAGAAGATAAAAAGGAGGCGTTCTTTCAAATGGTTCTGTTACCATGTTCAAAATTGATGGTACAAGAAATGGAAGACACTAGGAAAAGGTCATGACATGAATTTTTAAGTGTGAAGGTTTTATGGTGATCCATATCTGATCAAAAGGTTCGCAGGGTTAAAGTATAATAGTTTCGATGCCATGCACAGGCAATGCTTAAATTCGGCTTTCATCATTTAAATCTTTGTTATAGTCAAATACATATTACAATAATAATGAGAAAATAAGTGTGGGGAATGTAATGCATGTATTTACGGTAAAGCATGAGCACTGCGGTTGCAGCCTTGGCCGCATGCAATAGTGACATCTGAAGTGTGCAACGATGCCTGCGTTAGGGTTTCGCGGTGACAAAAGATAAAGAAACCTAACTTGGCATTAGGTCAAAGCTTTCCTCTACGCACTAGCAAAGATTACTAAAATTTAATTCAAGTTTCTTTGTGAATATGCTATTAAGGTTTCCTTGCTATGCAAAAAGTATAGATCGATACTACTTTTGTATCAGTATGATTTAGCTAAAGGTAGTGTGGAGTATATTAACGCACTTAGAGATGGTTATATATTTTTGTATTAATAAGAATATTCTTTATTCATTAAAAGAAAAGTTCTATAATTATATATATATATATATATATATATATATATACATATACATATACATATATATATACATATACATATACATATATATACATATATATATGTATATATATGTATATATGTACATATATGTATATATGAATATAATA